>JAKSZT010054579.1:464252-485410 GCA_026826555.1 Tolypeutes matacus
CCCGCCCCGCCGCCCCCCGGCCCGGCCCCCGCGCCCTGGCCGCCGCTACCTGCCATGGGGTCGCGCCGTGCCCGGGGCCCGGAGCGGGGCCTGAAAGCGGGCGCGCATCCCGGCCCGCGCCGCGCTCACCCCGCCGGCGCCCGGCTTCTCCTCCGTGGGAGCGGGCAGGGGGCGTAGCCTGGACGCCCCGCCCCGCGTCCCGCCCCTGCTGGACGGCCCCGCCCCTGGTCGGGCCCTTTCCACGCCTGGGACCCGCCGGCACCCTCCGACTCTGGGGCGCGACACGGACCTGCAGGGGCTCAGGGAAGCACCTGGCGAGACCCTGGGCTCCGGCCTGCTCGCCTCTGGCGTCTTCACCTCCGCGCGCGGGAGCTGGCGGCGGGTCAGGACGCGGGGAGTGACAGGCTGCGCCCAGGACCGAGCCTCCGCCCCGCATGAGTGGGAGCCTCCCTGCTGGGCCAAGTGGGCCACAGAGGCGCGTGGGCCCAGGCCTGGGGCCTGCGAAGGGAGAATCGGGCCGGCCCGCACCCCGGTGCGCGGAGGGAGCTCCCGGGAACGTGGAAAATCCGGGACGGGGAATGGAGGTGCTGGCCAGTCTTGCACTCCGCCTTGCCACAGGGTCACAGCCTTGTGTCAGGGTCGCAGCCCTGCAGCCGGGACAGCCTGGCCCAGTGTGGCTGCCATTTTATAGAGCTGAGGGAAACTGAGGCTCCCAGGGGGAGGATCTGTCTTAAGGGCCACTGGTAAGCTGAAAATTCAGACCTGGTCTCCTGTCCACCTGGCCTGCCCCTGAGGGTCAGTGACCCAGTTGGGGTGTGAGGGTTTCAGGGAGGCCCGGGGAGCTGGAAGAAGCCCCAGGTCCTGCCCGCTGCCCTCCCCCCAAGGCCAGAAAGTATAGACTTCAAGGGCAACTTGTGGGACCTGCTAGCTCTTGGGAGGCCGGAGAGAAGGGCGAGGCTAGAGAGCCTGCTCAGAGTCTTGGTGGCAGAGGTGGGAAGGGAGCCGTGTCCTCGCACTGCCTCTGCGGTGGTCTCTGGGCCCACGGCCGGGGGCGCCTGGCTGCCAGGGTCCACCCACGGGGCCCAGCCTCTCTCCCTCCCTGGCTCCTGCTAGTTAGTGAGTCTTTGCAAAGCCTAATAGCACGGGGCACGTCCCCGAAGCCGGGGCGCCTCTGAGGTCCAGGAGGCTTTCATGAGCCACTGAGATTTCCAGAGCTACCCCTGCCAAGAGCAACCCTGGCCACAGAGGGCCAGGTGGGGCCACTGGGGTGAAGCCCCCAGCCTGGGTCCCAGGTGCAGGGCTGCACCTGCTTGTCAGGACAAGCCTCAGCTGGAGGCCCGTGGGCGGGCTGTTGGCACAGCTCTGTCAGTAACATGCTGGCACACGTAGGGTCACAGGAAGTTCTTCATCTGGTCTAGCCTAAAACAGGATTTGCTCAGGACGGACTGGTTCTCCTTAGAGCCCTCCTGGAGGTGGACCCACCCACCCTGCAGCACCCACCCACAGCCTCAGCAGCCGCCACTCGGGGCTCCAAATCCCAAGGTTCCTGACTCCCTGCCGGCCCCCTCCGTCCTGCCCAGCTGTCATCCTCGTCTCCACCTCCTACCTCTGCAGTGCCAGGAAGGCCTTCCCTTAGTCCTTCCTCCTGCTTGAGGGCAAAGGACTTTCCAAGAGGCACTGGGGAGCTGAGCCCCACCCCACCCCCACCCACCCTCCAACACTCAGGTGAGCGGTGGGTGCAACTCTGGGGACCCCAGGACGGCAGCCCTGGGGCTGTTTATTCGCCAGGGTGTGCCCAGCGCCTAGCACTCGATAAATGCAGGTTTGTGGAGGACAGGAATGAGGGAAGGGCCAGGGAAGGCTTTCCAGAGGTGGCAGTCAGGAGAGAAAAGGAGGGGAATGGCATCGCAGGCAAGTGCTCAGCAGCAGAGACTGCAGACGGCAGAGAGGCCAGGCTGGGGCCGGAGGCCACCCTCTACTGGCCCCCGGCCCCACCGCCGGCCTCGGGCTCCGCGCCTGCTGTCAACCCGGTTCTCAAGTCCTCTGCAGCAGCTTTCCTGGGCCACAGGGCACACGGCATGCAACGCACACATGTAAAGCGTGCCATCCCCCGGGTTTCGGTGTCCTCAGCAGGTTGTATGCCGTCACCACTGGCTAATTTTAGAACATTTTCATCTTCCCAAAAAAAAGCCTGTACCCATTAGCAGTCACTGCCCATTTCTCCTTAGCCCAGCCCCCGGCAACCACTAACCTCTATGGATTTGCCTGCTCTGAACATTTCCTATAGGTGGAACCGTACACTATTGTCCTTTTGTGTCTGGCTAATTTGTCAAGGCTCGGCCGTGTGGTGGCATGGATCAGAGCCCGTTCCTTTTTATGGCTGAACCGTATTCCACTGCAGCGACCGGCCACTCTTAGTTTCTCCATTCGTGCGTTGACGGACATTTGGATTGTTTCCATCTTTTGGCCACTGTGTGTAACCCTGCTGTGAACATTCGTGTGTGAGTTTTCGTGTGGCCACGTGTTCATTTCTCTAGAGTTAAACCCCGGAGAGTGGAGTGCTGGGCCACATGGTGACTAACTTTTAACAAAGAGTACTTTAGAGGCAGAATTCAGCAGTCACAGAAACGTCTCGGGGCTCCTTGTGTCCAGGGACATCTCCGTCCCGCTCCCCAGGGTGTCCAGGCAGCTTCCTCACTCTGACCCTGCCCTGCCTTCTGCCAGGGTCCAGCCCCAGCTCCCTTCTGCTTGGCCTCGGGAGGACAGATCGCCCTCTCTGAGCCCCTTGGTGGAAAGTGACCTTGGGGTCCCAGACGTGCCTATGAGAGCACGGGAGTCTCTCTCTGTGCCCTAGGTGGGTCGCTCACCTCCTGCCCTCTGTCTGCCTAGAGGAAAGAGGCATCAGCAAGTTCCTCCGCCCCCCCCCCCAGCTGTGGGGGTCTCTCTGGCTTTGAGGGCCCAAAAGACCCAACTCAGTTCCCTTCTCGCCTTGTCTGGGCCCCCCACCAGGCAGGACAGGCAGGCAAAGGGTCCATCTGTCCATCCGTCAGACATGTGGACAGAGGCAGGCTGGCCGGGAGGCGAGAATTTGGGAGGGGTCCCTGGTGGGAGCCGCAGGAGCCACAGCAAGCGGGGGAGAAGGCCCAGGGGTCCAGCCTTGCAGATCCATGGCCTGGCTGGCCAGCCAGGTGGGGCCATCTGTGCCCCTTCTCAGACGGACAGTGTTCCTATGTGGGTGGTTTTGATCCCGCCTGCTCTCTCCACCCACCCACGAACTCCGCCGGGGCAGAAGTGGGGGCCAGCCTTGTCCAGCCTGCGGCTCCACCGCTACCCACCGCTACCCACCGCTACCCACCGCCAGCGCTCCTCACTGCTCACCGACTGACCGTCGGGGTGTGTGGGTGTGTGGCTGTGTGTGGGTGTGTGTGGAGTCTGCGTGCGGCTCCTGGCCCTGCTCCCCTCCCCAGGGTGGGCACCCCCAGGCAGCAGGGCAGGGTGGGTGAGCAGCTGCCCCCCTCCAGAAGGTGACTGCTAACACCATGCGCTTCCTCCCTCCGTGGGGACAGCTGGGGGAGATTTCACACACGCGGACCCCCAGGAGCTCCCTTCCCCAGAGTCACGCCCTCCCCCGACCCACCCCCGCAGTCTGCCGGGATTCCGGAGCCTGCAAGGGGAGCGGAAGGGAGGGGGCTGCGGCTAGAGGGTGGGCCCAGCTGTCCTTGATTTGTGTGGGGTTTTTCCACTTCGGATGCTGGATTCACCAGAGCACAGAGAGGATGCTATTCCCTGCCGGGGGCCCCTGGAGAGGCCCACCTCCCCCAGAGCCCACTGCTCCCAGCTCAGCCTGGTGGGGGGGGGCGCAGCTCAGAGCAGTGCTGACCACGTGGATGGGTTGTGGGGGCACCGGAGACCAAGTCAAGCCCAGCTCTGCCCCTCTCAGCGGGTCACCTTGGCAGGTACCCAGCTTCTCTAAACCTCACTTTCCTTCTTTATAAAACAAAGGCACCCAATAAAGGCTCTGTAGCCCCCCTGGTGTCACACACTTGCAGGGTCTGCCAGAAGGCACCAGACCCCTCTCCTGCAGAGGTGGGACTGCAGGCCTGCCTCTAGCCAGCCTCACTGCTTTCCCTGGGCTCTTCCTGGGGGACTCAACACAGGCACAGGGCCATTTGCCACTGGCCACTTGCTTCTCCAGAAAAGAGCAGGGAACCAGGTTCCCAAGACCCACAGAAGAGTCCTGCAAATAGCTTCTCGCCCCCCAGCCTGGGCTAGTTCAATTTAAAACAATGTAGCTCAATTTAAAACCTTCAAGGTTGGCAGCCTGCACTCCACAGGAAGGGAGGGCTGGTGCCAGTTAGCCTTATCCCCAAGGTGGGTCTCAAGGGCAAAGAAAGGAGGGGCCCACAGAAACGGGCTCACCCTGCCCGCTCCACACCTCCTCCAGCTTCACAGTCCCCAGCCTGGCCGCTGGGGCTGGAAGCCCCTCAGCACCATGGGGCGGGCTGGGCATCGCCCAAGTGGCCCGTGGCAGCCAGGCTGGTGACCTGGCAGGGGTTCCCACGGCCTGAAAGGTGACCAGGAACACATTCCATCAGGATCAAGGGGGCTGGATGGGGGCGCAGGAACCCCGGGCTCTGCAGAGGCCACAGGACCACGTGGCACATGTGCATGTTTGCAGACCCAGAGAGCCCACACCAAGAAGTGAGCCCAGACTGGCCCAGCCAGACAGGACTCCCGGGGAGCCTGTGGGTGTGGGAGGGTCCACTCCACCCCCCTCACTGTCAGGGGAAGCCCCCACACACAAACAATTAACCACACAGACAGACACTCTTCAGCCAGTCTCGTTTGGCTCAGCCTTCAGTAAAACCCAGAGTCCAGTGCAGAGCACGCCGGGCGGGGCAGGAGTGCCAGAGCCCCCTTACCAGCCCCCAACCGCTCCAGGCCCCTCCCACAGTGGGACCTTCAAAGCTGACCCCACGCCCCCCTCAGGGCACGGCTCCATCCCTCATGCCCCACATCCTCAGACAGCGCCACGGGGGGCTACTGGGTTCCCAGAGCAGAGGCCCAGCCAAGAGCCACATCCCGAGACTGAGGGGCCAGAGGCCGCTGGAGCCCGAGGTGGAAGGGGGAGCCCAGGTCCCCCTGGCCGCGCCTCTTCCCCGCCTGCTCTCTGGCTGCCTCCGGCAACACCGCCAAAGTCCTCGAACCCAGGGCAGCTCGGATGCGGCTTAGATGGAGGCGAAACGCGGAAAGACGCGAACCCTGGGCCGAGCCACAGATAATCTCCGTGGTTTTACAAGCAACAAACACGTTTGGAGAGAGGCACTGGGGAGCAGTGAGGGGTGAGGCTGCTGGGCCCTGAGGCCTGGGGGTGAGGTGGTCAGGAATGGGGGAGCTTATCTGCAGTCCCACCCCCACCCCCACCCATCTGCCACTGGAGACCCCACCAGCTTGTCCTTCTGCCCCCAAGCCCAGTCAGCCAGACCCTCAAGCCCAGGACCAGGAAAGGGGTCCCTGGACACACACGTGTGGAGACGACACCTGCCGCCCATCCTGACAGGCAGTGGGTGACACAGTTGGACGGCTGTCCCATCACGTCCTCGCCCATCCATGAGACGACCAGGCTCTCCCGGGAGGGAATAAAATGAATGAGACGTGGCGGCTGGTTTTGAGGCGCTCTTTGGCTTAGGGTGGGTGCACACCTGCCAGGGAATATCCAGTGTGCAGGAGGTGGGTGGACAGAGCCACTGGGGCTGAGCCCAGGGAAAGGCTTCTAGAAGGATCCTGGCACGTGGGGAGGGAAGGGGCGAACAAAGAGGACAGCAGCAAACACCAAGCAGCAGGCACACAGGGACGTTCCTAGAATGGAGTCTGGTTTGCCTGAGAGTTGGAGCCGGCAGTGGGTGATAAAAACAGCAAAATTATGAGAAACGACATTGTTCTCATGGATGGAGTAGAAAACCAGGCTGGTAGGCGGCTGGGTCCAGAGCGGGGAACGACGCGTGGGCGGTGGGGCCTCCCCCGGGCCCGGGGTCCGGGGCGGGCGGGGTGCGGTGGGGACAGGACAGCCCCCCAGCCCCGCCCCCGCCGCGCCTCCAGCCCCCCAACCCGCTGGCTCAGGAAGAGGCCCCGGGCCCCGGCTGCTCGCCCTGTCCCGGCCACTCTAGGAGCCCAGCAGAGCCGGGTCCCCGCACCCGGTCCCCGGAGGACACGGGCCTCACGGGCGGGGCGGCTGCGGGGTCCCGGGCTGGGGCGCGGCGGGGACCCGGCTGGTCTCGCGGGTGCCCCCGACGGCGCCTCGGGGAACTGCAGCGCCGCCTGGCCTCGGCGCGCGCCTGCGCAGTAAGCCCGCCCGCGGTCCCCGGGCCACGGGGCGAGCGCGCCCCCTGCTGGCCCCGGCCGCGTCCCGGGAGGCGCCCCGAGGGGCGGGAGCCTCGGACGCGCTCCGCCAACGGGGTGGGGGGCAGGACGCCCCCTCCCAGCTGCCCGGCCCGCCCGCCGCGTGGCCAGGAGGTTCCTGGGGCCTGGCCAAGGGCCGCTCCCCCACTTGTAATCCAGAAGAGTGGACAGCCGAGCGCGAGGCGACGTCCCACGACGGCGAGCGCAGCCGGCCATCAGCGCGCGTTCACTGAAGGCCCTCAAGGCCAGGCCTGGGCCCCGGCCAGGGATCAGCGCCTCAGCGGCGCCCCAGACACAGATTTCTCCCCTCCCCGACCTACGGGTGCCTCCTCCTGGTGCCCGGCCATGCCCAGGCCTCCAGCTGGCTCCCCTGAACTCAGAACTGGGCTTGCAAAACTGCGCCCTGGAGGCTTCACCTGGCAAGAAAGGGGTACATGGGCCAGGGAGAGGAAGGGGCTGGGGGCTCAAAGAGTCTTTTGTTTAGGGGAGGAACTGGGGCGGCAGCCCGAGGTTGGGGTGTAACCCAGCGGGGGGACGGGTGGTGAGGGGGGGAGGCACATGGGAGGTGAGTTAAGATTCCACCTGAGGGAAGCAGATGTGGCTCAAGCAATTGGGCTCCCACCTACCACATGAGAGGTCCGTGGTTCCTACCCAGTGCCTCCTAAAGAAGACAGCGAGCTGGCATGACGGGCAAGCATGGCAAGCTGACACAACAAGATGACCAACAAGAGACACAAGAAGAAAAACATAATGAGAGACACAACAAAGCAGGGAGCAGAGGTTCCCGGTGCCTCCTAAAGAGGACGAGCAAGATGGCAAGCTGATGCCACAAGATGATGAAACAAGAGACACAACAGGAAAAACAACGAGGGACACAAAGCCGAGAAGTGAGGTGGCTTAGGCAATTAGGCTCCTCCCTCCCACATCAGAGGTCCCCGTGCCTCCTAAAGAAACAAAGACACGAGACACAGCAAGTGCAAACAACGATGGGGTGGGGAGAGATAAATAAAATAAATCTCCTTAAAATAAATAAATAAATAAAAAAGATTCTACCTGAAACACTCCAGGAGCTGGAATCATGATCCGCCTCCTCCAGCTGATGGGGGCAGACAGATCCTGTGCACCTAGCTCAGGGGCATCAGGGTCTGGGGCGCTCCCTGCTCTCCCCCCCCCCGCCCCCGGGTACACTGGCTCCCCAGCCCAATCACAAATGAATTTCTTTTCATTTATTTTTTATTAGACAAGTTGTAAGTTTACAGAAAGAACATGCAGCTTGGGGCACCTGGAGTACAGGCACTCCCCACACACACACACACACACAGGTCTCCTGCCAGTCTCCCCATCCCTGGCACCCTCCCAGCTGCCACACCTGGGCCCCGGCAGAAAACAGGTCCTTCAGCCCCTACTGCTACAGGGCGTGGCTCTGGACACACTGGCCCACGTGCAGGAGGAGCCTGCTGCTCTCCCAGCAGCCCCCAACCCCAGCACAGCCACCTTCAACACACCCGCTGCCCCCAAGGCTGGGCCCCTTTGGGTGATAAAGCCACAATGAAATCCTGCTTCACACCCACCAACATGGCTATTATCAAAAAAAAGAAAGAAAAAGAAAAGAAAAAACAAGAAAAGAAGCAGTGCTGGTGACAACGATGTGGAAAAATTGGAAATTGGAGCTCCCCTTTCCTGCTCGGGGGAAGGTAAAATGTTGCAGCTGCTATGCAAACAGCTCAGGGGTTCCTCAAAAAGTTGAACATAAAGTTACCATATAAGCCAGCAATTACACTCCTAGATATATATCCAAAAATATTGGAAGCAGGGATTCAACTGGATGCTTGCACACCAGTGTGCATAGCTGTTTCACTAACAATAGCCAAAAGGTGGAACCCAAAAGTCCGCGGGTAGAGGAACAAGACGCGGTCTATAAGTGGAGTATTACTCAGCCATAGAAAGGGAAGAGGGTCTGATGCAGGCTACAACAGGTGCACCTCACGAACGTCGTGGGGAGTGAAGGAAGCAGGCCAAGGGACAGATGCTGTCTGATTCCTCTCCTGTGGGTGCTGGGGAGTGAATCCTGTGCCCCACAGGCATGCTCAGATCCCAGCCCGGCGCCGTGGGTGTGAACCATCTGTAAATAGGGCCTCTGCGATGTTAGGTAAGGTGTGCGGAAGGCCTTATAAACCACAGAAATTGGGACCGAAAGGAGAAGAAACCCCAGGGAGCAGCCAGAAGTGGGAAGTCAGAGGGAGCCAGAAGAGGGAGAAGACGCTGCCAAGGGCATTGCCACGGAACCCCAAGATCACTAGCCAGCCGGGAGATGCGACTGGGGGGAAGCCTTCCAGCCCGAGACCCGCCCACCAGTTTCTGGGGTTAAGCCAGTCCATGTGCGGAATTTGCTTCTGCAGCCGGGAAGCGAAGACAAGGAGGTACCCAGAACGGTCAAATCCACTGAAACCAGGCCAGAGGTTACCAAGGGGGGAGAGTGGGCAGTTCTTGCTTAACGGGGACAGTTGGTGTGTGCAGTTGATGGGAAAGTCTTGGTGACAGGTGGGTGGTGACCCCACCTTGTAATGTGATAAATACCACTGAACTGTACACTTAAAAGCAGTTAAAATGACAAACTTCATATTATATATGTTACCACATTTTTTAAAAAAGATGATCGTGGCCCTCTCTCACGGGGTGAGGGAGAGGAAAGGGGCAGGCCCGCCGCTGCCCACGCCTTACCCACAAGGAGTGCCTGCCCAGGGGCCCCTGCCAGCCTCCTGCCACTGGCAGCACTGGCACACGGGAAGCCCGATGGCGGATCCCGTGGTGGCTTGTCTCCGGGACATGCCTGGGGCCCAGCGTCCACTCAGCCAGTGGTTCATTTGGGACTCGGAGGGGGCCACACAGGAGGAAGTTGGAGCAGAGGCAGGAGGGCTGGAGGGCCCCAGGGAGGTTTCCTGGCCGCAGCAGCACTGCTGGCCCCGTTGTCCAGACAAGGAAGGTGGAACTGCAGGAAGCTCCTCCGGGATGGGGCTCCTCAGCCTGGGCCCCTTGGTGCCTCTGGGCAATGCCCCCACACCCCGCCCCCACCGGCTCGCACACCTTCCTCTGGAGCCTCCTGCCACCCGTTGGTTGATCTAACCCAGGGCAGGGGCAACGCGCACCTGTTACCCCTGCCCCACCCCCTCAGCTCTCCCGGCCCCTCACCCACCAGGGACACAGGCTGGGAGAGGGCAGAAGGTGGAGTGTCCTGCTCAAGTCACAGTGGGTCGGAGACCTGGGCAAGCCCAGGGAGGGAGCCAGCCATGTCAGAGCAGGGACCGATGGCCTGGGACCAGGAGGCGCTGGGCCAGGCTGAGCCCCCACCCCCAGAAGCTGGCCTCTCGCTGCCCCTCCCTCCTCAGCCACTCCAACCTCCAAGCCTCGCCCCGCACACCTGCGGGAAGGTCAAGTCGGCTGCCTCCTCAGGGGCTTCGCGCGTGCTGTGCCCGCTCCGTGGACTGCTCCTTTCCTTGACCCCCTCGGAGCCCCTCTCCCCACCTGCGTGTACTCTAGCCTCATCACCTGCCTTACCTGTTCAGGGCCTTCTTGCCCCATGACCTTAACTCCTTACTGCTTCCCTAGCCACGCAGCCAGATACCGTATCTCACCCAAGGCTGCCTCCCCAGCCCCGAGTGCGGAGCCTGGCATGGAGCAGACACTCCGAGTATTTGAAAGAACCATATAAAAGCCGAGCACCCGTGTCCTGCCACCCCACGTGATAACAGAGGCAGCAGGCCTGGGGATCCTCTTTATTCATGATTTCCACCTGACTGCTCCAGAAGGCTCCGAGGAGGTGGGGGAGGGCAGTGCTGAAAGCAACCCCCTCTCCCTGATGGCAAGAGCTTTGAGTGGACGGTAAGGCACAGTCGCGTATCTGGGGAAGGACCTTCCAGTCGGGTGCTGGAGGCTGGGATCCCCGGGCCGCCCAGCCTTGAGCTGGTCAGAGGTTATGCAGCATTGGCCGCTTTCCTAAGCCTGGGTGATGCAAGCTGCATCCATGCAGGTGGTGCAGTAGGGTCAAGGGTTGCTCTCTTGGCGAGAGGCCAGGGGCCGCGCTGTCAGCCTGCTCCCCCAGCGGGTCACGAACCATCACCACCCTGGCCGGCCGGGCAGGGTTTAACCAGAGTGGATCATGCGGTGATCGGGGCTGGAGAAGCCGGGTGCGGCCTCGCTTGCACTGTCTCCTAGCAGAGCGTGGGGGAGGTGAGCCTCAGCGAGGCCCAAATCCCGCCTCGGAATTGGACCCCACAGGGGTGAGTCCAGACAGGCAGAGGGGGCAGTCGGGCTGGGGGCGGCGGGTGCAGAGCTTTCGAAGGCCAGCTAAGCCCAGCGCCCCCTCCTGAAGGCTCCTGGTGTGAGCTGGAGACCACGGCGGGCCTGTCCTGGCACGGGGGGCAGGGCTGCAGGCCCATATGCCTGCCCCCGGTGACCCCGTTCAGAATGAGGCCTTGGGGCCCCGCCCCCAGCTGCTGCTCCAGGGGGACGGCCAGTGCTCAGCACCTCGGGGGTGGGGGCTGCCCGCTTACTTCCCCTGGGGGGCAGGAGTTTCTTTGCCTGAGAGGAAAGAGGGAGGGGAGAAAAACCAGTAGCGGCGCAGGCGCTGCCCCCAGAGCCAGCAGCCCGACTGAGTCACCTGAGCCACGTGCCCTATTTTGTCCCCACAATGTGCAGGAGAACCAAGAGTTGCTTATTCCTTCACGCGGCAGGGATGATGCAAACTATCATCATGCAGGCCCCGGGGGGCCCTGCAGCCATGCCCATCACCTCCCTGTTCGACAAGGACACGGAGGAGAAGGGACTGGCCAGCGCTCTGCGGACAGAAGAGCTGGGATGTGAGCTGCGAGGCCTGGGGAGGGCTCCAGAGGGCGGCCGGAAGTGCAGGCACTCGGGGGGATGCAGGGGACAGCGACGGGCCGGAGGGCAGGGAGCAAGGCGCGGCCCCCCGAACACAAGCAGCCAGTGACCTGAGCGCCCCCAACAAGACTCGGATGTTCTGAGCACGGGCGACATGCCAGGTGCCCCGCGTGACCCACCCTTGTCTCAGCCACTCGGGGAAGGAGGCACAGTCAGGCCCACTCTGCAGGGTCAAGGAGCGAGACATGGCCGCACAGCCCGGCCCCACCCCCCGCTCCAGCCACAGGGAAAGGTGCCCGGGAGGCACTGGGCCACACAGGCCCCCAGCTGGCTCTGTTGGGGCCCACGTGACCAATCACGCAGAGGAGGCAGGGCAGCTGCCCCCTTGTCCCTGCCTTGCTGCCCCTTTTCGGGGTGACCCTGGGCAGCGGGA
Source organism: Tolypeutes matacus (assembly GCA_026826555.1). Taxonomy (NCBI): domain Eukaryota; kingdom Metazoa; phylum Chordata; class Mammalia; order Cingulata; family Chlamyphoridae; genus Tolypeutes; species Tolypeutes matacus. The sequence goes on from JAKSZT010054579.1 coordinate 475,963, forward strand.
TTCAGTACCCCCTCTACCTGAGAAGCACCAGGGTGCTCCCCCAGCCCATGCCCCCGATGCAGGAAGGCGAGCTCACCTTTGGGGATGAACTTCAGCGAGCTGCTGAATATTCAGAAGCGGGACTGGCCCCGCTTGGGGCCGTCATTGAGGAACTCGTGGCCCAGCCCATTGCCACATCTGCCACAGGACACCTGGGAAGACCACAAAACACAGCCACGTGATGGCCTGTGGGTCACAGCCCCCTGCTGTTTCTCCCTGCCTGTTCCCCAAGCAACTGCCCACGTGGACACCTGACCCTCATCCTGGAGCCCGTGCCAGGGAGCCTCCCCCAACCCCTCAGGTGGCAGCTCCCTGGCCAGGGCCAGAGGCCTGGGACACAGACCCTGAGCCCCTGGAGTAGGGGGGAGCACTCTCCCCCAGCCTCCCGCTTCCTGCGCTGCCACCCACCTTCAGGGCTTCAGATCGGTTATGCTCTGGACGCTTGGCCACGCTGTCGGCGTGGATGGTCTCGGTGAACGCCGGCCACGGGGACGAGTGAGCGTACTTCGAGCGGCTGGAGAACAGCTCATACCCACACTTGGCACACACATAGACACCTAGAAGCAGAGGGGGGCGATCCAGAGCCGCCAGGCTCCAGCCTCCCCAGTTCTCGGACCCAGGTGGAGACGGCGCTGTCCCATTCCGAGGGCGAGCTGCAGACCCTGTCCACATGCACCCCACGCAGGCCCCGTGAGTGAGGTCTTGGTCGGTCACCTTCACACTGATCGCACAGACTTCTCAATCTCCCACTTTACAGATGCGGAAGCTGAGGCCAGGAAACGATGCAGGTGCTCAGCAAGCACATGTGGGGCCGAGAAGGAACCCGGGCAGTCTAAGGGGACTCCTTGGCCCTCCCCACCCCGCAGGTCCCACGCAGTGGCGCTCTGACACGTGAGCACCATGACCGGCCCCCAACGACCCGAGTGGGCACGCTGCTGCCCTGCGCTGACACCCAGCCCCCGGCCGGCTCTCAGCCGGGAGAAGAATGTTTCCGGACCGCCAGGGAGCCCAGGAAGACAGACTGGGAACCAGGGAGGAAGTAAGATCTCAAGTCTTCCTCAAGAGACGAGTGTGAGGGAAAAATAAAAAAGATTGCAAAATGGACTTGCATAACCGCTTGAGGCCCCAAAACAGGAAACTGCTCAGGGGCCTCTCCAGGGCTGCAGACTCGCCTGCCTGCCTGCTGGCTCTGACCCACCAAGCCCTTACCGGGGCCTCCGGGAGGAAGCCCTCCTGGTCCTGTGCACGGCCGCCGGGAGGCTCTGCCCTGGAGGTGCTGGGTCACAGCTGGCCCCACAGGGGACCCGGGGCCAGCTCCCCGGCTCCTGCCCAGAGGGGCGGTACCCAACAGGGAGGCCCAGCTGCCCCCTCCTGCTTGTAGCTGTTTTCCCAGGTTAGTCAATTACTAGGCAGGCCCGGCCGGAGGGCCCTGCCCAGGCCTCCCGCAGCCTGGGGCGGGGGTGGGGGCCGGCCCTCCAGGGCACAGCCCGCAGGCCGTGAGCCGCGCTTCCAGGGCCACTGGGGCAGGCGCCAGGCGGGCAGGGCCAGGGCTCCTGGTCACCCAGCGCCAGGGCCGGGCAGCGGCGGAGGCCGGGCAGGCGCCCAGCGTCAGGCCCGCACGGGCCGTTCCGTGGCTGCCGGGGGCCCCGCGAGCTGCCCCCGGCCCCTCCGCCGCGCCGCGGGCTCGGCGTCCCCGGGCCGGACCCTACCCGGGTCTCGCCCCGCCACCTGCCCCCGGAGGCGGCCGCGCTCCCGCCAGGCCTCGCGGGGCCCCCGCCTGGACGCTGCGTGCCCTCCCCGCAGGCCGTACCCGGCTCAAAGTGGTTCTGGAAAACCTCGCCCCCGAAGAAGCTGCAGAAGGACATGGCGCCGCCCGCGCCGCCGCCGCCTCGCACGGACCTCAGGCCGTGACCCCTCACCCCCGGCCCCACGCCGCGAGGCCCCGCCCCCGGAGCCGGCCTCCAATCCCAGCGCGGTGTCCGCCCAGAGGCCACGCCCTCCGGAGTCAGGCTCCTATCCTAACGCGGATCTGCGCCGCGAGGCTCCGCCCCAGGGCCAGGCTCCAATCCCAGCGCGGATCTGCCCCAGAGGTCCCGCCCCCGGCGCAGGCTCCAATCCCAGCACGGTCTCCGCTCAGAGGCCCCGCCCCCGGAGCCAGTTTCCAACCCCAGCGCTGCCTTCACCCGAGGCCCCGCCCACCTCCCTCGCCAGCCCCCGGAGCCCCGAGCCCCGAGCCCCGAGCCCCGAGCCCCGAGCCGCCGGCCGTCCAGCACGGCCTTTCCGCACGCCCCCGGCGCCAAGACACCGCGGGAAGAGCTGCCTCGGGCTTTATTAGACGGGACGGCGCCTCCTTCAGGGTCCAGCCGCGCCTACTCGTCTCCCGACGGCTCCGGCTTTTCCTTCTCGAGATGCTTCTTCTGCGGGCCCTGGCGACGGGGCAGGAGGAGCGCTGGTCACCCGGCTGGCGGGCCCTGCCCTGTCCTCCTGTGGTGAGGGCTGGGGCGACCCCGCCACCCCCACGGGCTGCAGCCCCCTGCGCCGAGGCCCGGGGGCCACGGCAGGGGAGTGGGCTCACCATGAAGACCCTCTTCTCCTGGGCTGTCTGGAAGCGGCCGTGGCCGAACTTGGAGGTGGTGTCGATGAACTTGAGCTCGATATTCTCCAGGGCTTGGCGGCTGTGGTGCACCAGGAGGGACTGCCGCGGGCGAGGGGGGTGTTGAGCCGGAGCCAATAACCCCTCCACCTGTCACCCCCAGTCCACACCTCTGCTCCCAGGGTACCCCTGCCCAGGAGGTCCTGCTCACCCGGCTGCTGCCGGACCCTTCCCTCCTGACCCCCTTCCCAGCTGAGTCCCACCCACCCACCTGGCAGGACGGGGCAGGCAGGCCCAGGCCCGGCCCAGGGACCCCTCCCCAGCCCCCAGCCTGCAGCCTGACCTTCCTCAGTGTGATGACCCGCCTCTTGGTGCCAGCGATACAGCCCTTGAGCATGACAAAGTCGTTGTTGACTTCCCCGTAGTGGGGGAAGCCGCCCTGCGGGGGAGAATGGGTCAGGGGCCCGTGCTTGGCAGCTGGGAGCCCTAGATGACTCCCCCACGCCTGGGGGAGGCCAGCACCTCCAGGGGCCTGCTCAGTGGCCACTCGTCCGCGTGGCATCTGCACCACACGCCTAGTCCATCCTGTACATCAGCTCATTCACAATCTGCACTTCACAGATGAGGAAACTGAGGCTGAGGGAGGGCTCCCTCCATGCCCAGTGGCTGTTACAGACCGGGGCTGCTGCCCTCTGCACCTCCGGGACAGCCCTGGGGTGTCAGCTACCTCAGGAGAGACTCAGGGGGCGCAGGGAAGAGCAGAGGTTCTGACCACCTGGCTGCCTGGACAGAAGCCCCGCATCTCTCCCCGCCAGGCAGGGCCACATGGGGGGCAGCATCCAGCTGTGGGGCCCACACCCCGGGCTCTCGGGGCCAGGCCCCGTCCGCCAGCCTGGCCGCCCACCCTCACCAGTGGCGTGATGGATTTGTCAGTCACGTCGTAGCTGGTGGACGCGTTGTTCCTGACCGCCTTCCCGTCCTCCACGTGCAGCCCCCGGCCGACGCGGTAGACCTGCCAGGGCAGACGGGCACCTTGAGGCCAGCGGCCTGTCTGTGCTCACCGGCCAGGGGCATTCGCTTCAGGGTGCAGCGGCAGGGTCTGGGCCGCGCGCCCCACCCGCTGGGGTCGCCTGATAGCCGCAGAGCGCAGTGTACCTTCTTGTTGAGCTCCGTGCGGTGGTGGTAGCCCTTCTGGCCGGCCCGGGCGATGGAGCAGCCCACGCGGGCGGGGTGCCAGGCCCCGATGCAGGCCACCTTGCGCAGCCCCTTGTGCGTCTTACGCGGCAGCTTCTTGGTATGCCAGCGGCTCGTGACCCCTGGGGGTGGGACGGGCGGTGGCTGAGGGCCAGCCCTGCCCCCCACCCCAGGCAGCCCTCCCTGGAACCCACGCCCCACGCTACCTTTGACACCCCGGCCCTTGGTGACGGCGATGACGTCAATGACCTCGTTCTGGCTGAACACGCTGTGGACCGGCACCTGCTTCTCCAGCCGGGCCTGGGCCCAGGCCACCTTCTCGGCCACCGAGCCGCCGTTCAGCTGGATCTCCATGATGTGTGCCTTCTTCTGCCGAAAGGGCAGCAGCTTCATCTGCAGACACACGGCAGGTCGGGTCTCCAGGGCCACACCCCAGCCCACCTGACGTGGCGTGGCCGGCGGGGCCCCAGCGGGTCAAGCATCCGCTCAGCAGTGCCAGACACTGGGGGCCCACCCTGAAATGAAGCAGGGCGCGGCCCCCAGGGAGCCACTGTGTTCAGAGGAAGCTGAGTCAACCCCTGGAGCGGGCTGAGCCCCCTAGGGAATGGTGGGAGAGGGGGGTGATTTCAGATGGGGGGGTCAAGGAGGTGGTACCTGTAACAAGAAGGAGCCACCAGGCAAAGACCTGAGAATCTGTCAGGCAGCGGGTAGAGGGCATGCAAAGGCCCTGTGGCAGGGAAAGTTCTAAGCAATGGTGGAACCAGAAGAAGGCCAGCGTGTGGCTAGACCCCGCAAACAAGGAGTATGGCAGAGGGCAGGGTCCGAGGTGGATGGGGCCGGGCAGGAGGAGGACTTGGGTCTTCAGAGAGCAAGTATGATGTGATCTGATTCATATTTGCAAGCAACTCTGGCTACTGTCGCGTGACGCACGGGCTATGGGGATGCACAGGTGAAGCAGGGACACTGTTAGGTCACCGCCTAGTGCACAAGTATTTATGGAGCACCTGCTGCACACCCGGCCCTCGGTGGGTGCTGGAAACAAAGCAGCCGTGGCCCCTGCCCCTGTGGAACCCAAGTCTAGGAGGGAGGTGGATGTTTACCAACGACACTGAAGCAGGAGCTGCAAGTGTGATGTGTGGCAGGGGGAGGGAGGCTTTAGTGAGGAGTCGGGGTGGGTGTCGCTGCTCTGGGGCTGAGAGAAGGCTTCCCTGAGAAGATGCCCGAGGAATGTTCCAGAATAGGTCAGGAGGGTGTGGGTCACCTGTCTGCCCACCTTGAGCCAGACCCTAGGGACAAACGCTGATTCACACGCACACTTGCCAGCCCACCAGGTGGGACGTTTGGCCAGAGAGCGGCCCCTCCAGGGCACTGACGCTGCGTCCCCACGCCGCAGGCGGCCAGCATTGCCGGTCAGCAAACCCGCTGGGCCTGTGCCCGAGGCCCATGGTATTTTTAGGCTGACATCTGCGGGGCACCTGCAAGCTGGGGTGGGGGAGGAGCACCGGAGGCCTGGGTGTGGCCAAGGGGGTGGGGGGCCGACCTGGGTGTGGACGATGACCCGGATGACCTTGCAGTACTTCTTCATGGCGGCAAAGTCCTTCTGGAGCTGCCTTTTGCCGCCGGCGTCCCGCCACCTCTTGCAGGCCTTGGTGAAGGCTTTCTTCTTGCTCTTGTGCCTGGCCGCGTAGGGGGGCCGCTCAGGGGGCCTGCCCGCTGCCCACCCCGCAGCCCCCCGAGCCCCGAGCCGGGGCCTCAGAACAAGCAGCCACCCCTTCCGTTTCTTCCTGCCTGCCTGCCTGGAGAAGCCACTGCAGGGTCCTCCCCTGGACTCTGGGCTGGTCCCATCCCCACCTCTGAGCACAGACCATCCCTCTGTCTCCCTGCCTCGGTTTCCCTTCTGTAAAGTGGGCATCCGCCGCGCCTTCTGGGGCAGGAGCATGAGCTGCGCTAGTGCGGGAGCTCAGGGAAGGTGGTTGTGGTCGGGCACCCGGCCACACTGTTAGGCTGCTGGTGGCACCAGGAGCCACCACGCTGGGGACACATTGTTTCCAGCCCGGAACTCTGGAAGGTGGAGACTGTCGTCCCCTTTGTACAGACGAAGAAACAGAGGTTCACAGAAGTTAAAGCCCCTGGAGGACAGGCAGGTTGGTGAGAGAAACAGTGAAAACTGGCGAGCCGGCATTTATTGAGTGAATGCACTCCTCAAGCAGCCCCGTGACGCAGGGACCACACATCCCACATTATGGGGGGTGGCTGTGTGGCTCAAGACGCAGCCAGCTTGCCCGTGGTCGCAGCCCAAGCTTATTGCCTCCCTGGGCGCCAGCACTGGCCGTGAACTCTGCCTGGACAGGGAGGAGGGAGTGTCCATGCCCCCAGGCGTCGCCCCTGTCAGGACTTAATACCAGGGAACACTGAGGATTTGAGGCACAAGAATGTCTTCACCTTTCCGATGACAAGAATTTGTCAGTTAGCTGTTTCCTTTTCACCCTGGCTACTAGGATGCTCAGGGCCCACTCTGACAGGCCATTGACTTAGCCCTCTCCTTAAGCAGAGGACACCCGTGTTTGCTTCCTGTTTTCCTCCATCCGCCTTCCTCTCCAGTCCTCTAGTTCCCATCTTTTATTGAATCCCCCACCCTCTCCCCACCCCATCCCCACCCCACTTTCCTGCCTTCTACCCCGTCACTCCAGCACTGGGCCGGGGCCGGGGCCAAGGCGGCTGAGCGCGCACCCTGCCCTGAGGTCCCGGGGCGGCCCCCACGCGGCCCTCACCAGTCCTTGTAGAAGCGGCGCCGGCACTCGTCGCTGAGGTGCTCCGCGAAGACGGTCTTGAAGCTCCGCAGGCCTCGAGGGGTGGCCACGTAGCCCACGACACCCACCACCACCAGGGGCGGCGTCTCCACCACCGTCACCGCTTCCACCTCCTCCCGCTTGGAGATTTCTGGACAAGACATGGGGGCGTGAGGGGGCCTCAGAAGGCCCCTGGCGGGGAGAGCGGCGCAGCAAGAGCCGCCCCAACCCCCCCGCCCGCGGGGGCACGGGGCACCGCGGCCAGGGCCCCATGCCAGCCTCCAGCCCCGCCCTGCCGACTCCCTGCCCTCCTCTCCCCCGCTCTGCCCTGGGCAGCGGGCAGCCCCTGGTCAGGGGCCCAGCTCGGTCTCCGCGAGCTAGGCCAGGCCTGTCCCTGCCCCACACCACAGGCCTTGGGCTAGGGGAGCAGCCGGGCCAGCAGCCAGGGCAAGGCCCCGAGGCTGTGGGACTCTAGGAGCATTTTTCGATGTTAATGGTTATAAATGTATGTGGTGGATCCTACGAAAAATTATAAAAGTGTGAAATCCATGATGATACGGATATTTACTACAAAGGTGACACGAAACAAAAGAAGTGTATGTTTAAAATATATATCAGGAGAGACGGGGAGCAGGTTAGGGGTGGATGGGGTTGGGGAGGCAAGGGAGGAGGTGGCTGTGGCTATGAAAAGGCAACACAAGGGACCCTGTAACGGCGCATCCTGTGCCCGCCACCCACGCAGGGGACTGAACGCACACGGGAATGCAGGTGAAAGTGGGGGTTCCAGGGAGTGTCAGCATCCTGGTTTTGCCAGATGTGCCCCTGCAGGGAAAGTGGGTGAAGCGGAGGTGGGGATGGCCGTGCCGTTCCCTCCAACTGCACGTGAGCCTCCAGCATGTGTGGAATCTGGTGGTTTCGGCGGTGGACGAGGATTGCGGTTAGTAGTGCAAATACAAGACCGTTCTTCTATCACAAGGTGTTATGAATGTGGTGATACACGGGAAAAATGCAGCTAATGTAACTTGCAGACTATAATAAACAGTAATGTGGTAATGTTTTTGTGGGCATGGCAAAGAAGATACTATATTAATTCTTTTTTTTTTTTTTTTTTTTTTTTTACCGGGAGGTCCCGGGGATCGAACCCGGGTCCCTCCATATGGGAGACGGACACCCAACCATTTGAGCCACATCCGTCCCCCTATATTAATTCTAAGGGACAAAAATAGGGGGTAAAAGGGGGCATGGGAAGTTTTCCTTTTGGAGTAATGAAACATTCTAAAGTTGACTGGGGGGATGACAGCACAACGCTGTGATAAAGCTGAGAGCCACTGAGTGTGCACGTCGGATGGACTGTACAAGGCAGGGGACCGTAGGACACAGGGAGCCCAGTGGTGGAAGAGGGACTGTGGCTAACAGGACAATATGAGAACTTTCTCTCATAAACCATAACAAACATCTAATACTAATTCAGGGTGTCAGTAATATGGTGGGTTGGGGGAAAAATACACCAAACGTAACTACAGACGATAGTTAGCAGTACAGTTTGGACGATGTTCTTTCATCATTTCTAACAAATGGTCCACAGCCGTGCAAGGTGGTGGTGGTGGGGTGATGGACAGGAATCCTGTATGGTGTGCATGATTGCTTTGTAAACTCACAACTTCCCTAATTAAAAAAAAAAGCACGTGTGTGTGTGTGTGTGTGTGTGTGAGAGAAAATATGAAACAGTCCAGAAATGGCCAAGAGGTTCAGACCCCAGCAGGGTGGCTTGAAGCACGAGCCCAGGGCTGCCTGGGTTGGAGGCGGCTCCTCCACTAATTGGGCGCCCGCGCAGGTTCGTAAACGCTCTGTGATTCCCTCGATTCTGAACGCCCCTTGAGGGTGAGCCGCCCCCCTTGCCGACCTGACCCCTCCTGGCCCCAGCATCTGGGGCGCCCCCCGTGACCCCCAGGCGACTCACTGAGCCCCGGCCGGTGCACCTCGCGCAGCGTGTGTGTCATGCCCGCCTTGTAGCCCAGGAAGGCTGTGAGGTGCACGGGCTGGCTCGGGTCATCCCGTGGCCACGTCTTCACCTTGCCCCGGTGTCGGCGGCTCCTCTTGTGGGGCAGGAAGCCCAGGTGGCCATGCCGAGGGGCAGAGAACTTCCGGTGGGACTGTGGAGCAGGAGGAGAAGGAGGTCAGAGCAGAGTCTTCCTGGTAGCAGCGGTGGATGGTTCTAGAACCAGACTCTGTGGAGGGCGCCAGAGCCCCCGGATGAGGCCCAGGGCATGAAGGGAGGGGCGCATCTTTGAGATGGGGCCAGATCCTAGGACGTAAGCCCTCCCCACCCACAGGCCCCCTGCCTGCCTGGCCCAGGAGGGCCATCTGTCCATCCCCCAGCCCGTTGTAGGCCCAGCCGCCCCGGCTGTGTCATTCCAATCACCCACTTCTTCACAGGCCCAAGGACTGGCCTGCTGGGGAGACTCCAAAAGCCCACCTGCCCCTCCCAGGAAGTCTCGTCCACCACCAAGGACCCCAGTCCACCCCCACTGTCACCCTGGCCCCGCTGACCATGACGACCAGTCCCCGCAGGTCCAGGAAGAGGCCGCCCCACCAGGTGCCAGAGGCCGAGTGGCAGTGCCAGGACACATCCCAGATTTAGCTCCTGGCAGGGGAGCTCAGTCATCTCCCATGGCAGGCATGGGATCCAGCGCCAGGGCAGGCCTGGGCCAGGGTGGGGGTTGCACCGGCTGGTGCAAACTGGGTTATGCGCAGTTTGCCTTCTGCCTGGGGCTATTAAAACCTGGGCAGGGGGAAGCGGCTGTGGCTCAATCAGTGGGGCTCCCGTTTACCA
>JAKSZT010054579.1:485810-505371 GCA_026826555.1 Tolypeutes matacus
GGAGGCTGACAAGGAGGCAGCAGGTATTCCCGTCCCACAGGCTGAGGCTTTGCCAGCCAAAGGGCGGTTGGAGGGAGGGGGCGGACACTCTGTGCCCCGAGTTGGCAGTCCTGTGGGTCACAGGTGCCAGGATTCAGCAGTCACTGGCCAGTGACTTTTCTGTAACCTAAAGCTTCTTTGAAAATAAAGTGGGGGGGGGGTCGGATGTAGCTCAACTGGTTGGGCGTCCGTCTCCCATATGGAGGGACCCGGGTTCGATTCCCAGGACCTCCCGGTAAAAAAAATACTACTAATAAAATAAAATAAAATGAAAATAAAGTGGGGGAAAAAAAAAAAAGAGACACTATGGGAACATTAATAAAACAAGACCCCTGACTGCCATTAGCCGGTGATCCGAGAACATTGACATACTTTTATCAACTTAAAATTTGAACTTAAGTTTTGAATGAAAAGGGTGTTGATGTCTCTTATTCTCTGATTCAAAAATTCTGTTCTTAAAGTTCTGTTGCTCTAGAGCGACAGAGGTTTTTATAGGCCTAAAATGGCAGGGAGGGCCTGTGAGCCAAGAGTCCATGCTACTAGGTATTGAGAGTTCTCAGGTCTGTGTTTCTAAGAGATCGTGGTCTGAAAGTTGACATTTCTGTGATTCCAGATTCCGTGAGTATTGAAAGTGGATGACACGCGTCCCTGGCCCCAGCCTCGGGGGGGGGAGACATGACCCTCCCAGGAGGCTGGCTGGGGGCTCTGCCAGGGGGGAGGTGAGGGAGGGCAGCCAGCGGGGCCCAGAGAGCGCGGCTCCTAGCAATCCTGGGAGACTTCCTGGAGGAATAGGGCGTTTCATGGTATCAGGCGACACAGTTGCTGTGCCCATCTGGCTCGCCCCTGCCCTTGGCGCAATGCCTGGCACGCAGGCACTGGGTGTTTTACTTATTCATCACGCCTGCTGCTTAGATCCTGCCTCGTCTTAGAACGTAACCGGGGGGGCCACTTCCCCGACACCCGCGCCAGCACACAGCGGGGAGGCCGCGAGCGCGATGGCGCCGAGGTGCCGCGCGGTGGCGCCCTGCCGAGACGCGGGCGGACTACAAGTCCCGTGGTGCCGCGCGGCCGCCGCCGCCTGTGCGCAGGCGCGGCCGCCCCGCCGTCCTTCGCAGCGGGCGAGCTAGGCCGCGGGACCGAGCCCGAGGCCCGGGTCCCAGAGCGGAGTCCGCCGCGCGCCGCCGCCATGCCGGACGGCTGGGACAAGGACGTGTACCCCGAGCCCCCGCGCCGCACGCCGGCGCCCTCGCCGGCGCCCTCGCCGCTCAACCCCCTCCCCTACTTGAGCGAGGCCTTCGAGCTCCTCGTGGACCGGCCCGTGACCCTCGTGAGAGGTATGGGCCCCCACCCCGCCGCCCCGGGACCCCAGCGCCTCGGAGCCCTCCTCGGAGCCCCCCACTGCAGCCCCCCTGTACCTCAGCTGCTCGTTCCGGTCACCCGGGCTTCGCCCCCTGGGACCCCTCCTTGCGGGCCCCGTCGTCTCCTTGGACCCCTTCCTCCCATTGCACCCCGGGCCTCGTACGCCGGGACCCCTTCCCACTCCCCGGGATCCGGCGTCCCTTCCCCGCCCCGGGCGCCCCTGGCCTCCGGCTTAGCCCAGAAATCAGGGGTTATTTGCGGCTCGAGTCCTCAGGCTGGTCGTTTGCCGGCTCTAGGCGATCAGACGCTTGGGAGCTGCCCAAACCCCCACCTCGGGTGAAGACGGGGGTGCCAGGCGCTTCATTCATTCATTCATTCATCCAGTGACGTTTGGGGTGGGTGCAGTATCCTGCCCTGGTGGCCCTTGGTAGGCCGGATGGAGTCAGCACACCAGATGCACAAGGATCCGTAAACTACTGCAGTGGGTCAGGCTTCCTCTTTCTTGAGGCCTTTTCCTAGAACAGGTTTCACTTGCCTGCCTGAGATTTCATTAGCTCCCACTGTTAATTACCAAGTGGGTAAGCCGAGGCCGAAGGTCTGCAGCAGTAGAGCTAGGCTCCAACTCGGGGCTGTGGCTTTGGAATGGCCTGTTCCTACACGGTGCGGTCCCTGGGCTGTGGGTGCCTCCATGGAGGGCCTGGAGGCGCCTGCTGTGGGCTGCAGGCGGGGGTGTAGCTGTGTGGGCCCCCATCAGAGAATGGGGCTGGGAGAGCGTGTGGGCACAACCTGGGCTTGGGCAGCCTGTCTCCTCCGGGGCTTGTCACACAGGGTTGTCATGGGACAAAAGGCAGAGAGGCCGGTGCTGGCTGGCAGTGAGCACTCAGTGAGGGGTAGATGTTACCATTCTCCTTCCCCAAGTTGCCTCTTTAGAATCAGATTGCCTGTTTCTGTAAAAGCCGTGAACATTTAGGAAATTGCTCTTTCTCTGGTTTACTAAAACAAGAGCCCTGAAAAACCACCTAGACGTCTCAATTTAGGGGCTTTTTGTTTGCAGAGTTTATAGAGCGGCAGCATGCCAAGCACAGGTTTTATTACTACCACCGACAGTACCCCCGCGTGCCGGACATCACTGAGTGCAAGGAGAAGGACGTCCTGTGCATGTTTGAGGCGGAGATGCAGTGGAGGAGGGACTAGTACGTATGCACCCCCCCACACCCCCGGCTGCCTCAGTCACTGGTTGTCTGCTGTGGGTAGGAACCGTCCTGCAGGCCCATCATTCCCTGGGGACACCTCCAGCCAGTCAGAACGCCTCCCCCCTTGGGCTTCCCCTGGGCAAAGGGGAGTGATTCCTCAGACTGCCTTTCTGGTTCCTATTTCAGCAAAGTTGATCAGGAAATTGTCAACATCATCCAAGAGAGAATGAAGGCCTGCCAGCAGAGAGAAGGCGAGAGCTACCAGCAGAACTGTGCCAGGGAGCTCGAGCAGTTCACCCAGGTGGCCAAGGCCTACCAGGACCGCTGTATGTGCACCCACTCTACCTGCAGGGCCACCCACCTCCTCCTTGGTCCTGGTCTGCTGAAGACTCCAGGGGGTGCGCCTGGGGTCTTCACCTTGCTTCCCTCCTGTTTTGATTCCCTGCATGTTTATTTTTCAGATATTGACTTGGGTGCCCACTGTTCTGCTAGGAAGTGCCTAGCAAAACAAAAGGAGAGGATGCTCGCAGAGAGAAAGGCTGCTAAAGAGGCTGCTGCTGTCTGAGATAGCCCAGGTTCTTCCTGGTGATTATAAGGGTATTCCTGAAATAAAGAGTGATGAAACCTACCAGTGTTTCAGTGTTGCCCCTTCCTATCCTCCTTGCCCCATGTCCCTCCAGAAAAAGCTTCCACAGGCTCATTCATTCAAGCATTTATTCTTTTTCTCATGAGAACCTAGGTGGTGGCCACAGCAGGGGCCTGGGTCCTCTGCACGGAGACCCTGGTGTGAGTCTTCACGAGATGGTCGGTGAACTCCTGATAGGGAGACTTGGTGAACACAGTCTCCTTCCAGAGGTCAGGGGTGAGATAGCTGTAGGTCTTGGAAATGGCGTCAAAGGTGGCCTTGGCTGGAAAGCAGAAAACAGCCAGATGGTTGGTGGCATGACTTGAGAAGCCCCCACCCAGGACCAAGTTGGAGGCTGCGTGCTTCTGGAAACAGACATGCCACTTGGGGCCTGTCTGCGTGCACTAGGAGCACCTCCTCTCCCCTCTGGGGGACCACCTACCAAAGTTGCCCAGGGTGGCTGTGCAGCCCCTGGCCGAGGTGTAGCAGTCGTCGATCCCAGCCATCATCAACAACTTCTTGGGCACAGGGGCTGAGACAATGCCAGTGCCTCTGGGCGCGGGGATGAGGCGCACCAGCACGGAGCCACAGCGTCCTGTCACCTGAGCAGAGCAGGGATCAGGGACCCGACAGACTGGAGAAAGCTCCAACCCTTGGGAGCCCACATCATGCACTGCCTCCCCAAACCCCTACCTTGCAAGGCACAGTGTGGGGCTTGCCGATCTTGTTCCCCCAATAGCCCCGCCGCACAGGGACGATGGAGAGCTTGGCCAAAATGATGGCCCCGCGGATGGCAGTGGCTACCTCCTTGGAGCACTTCACGCCCAGACCCACATGGCCATTGTAGTCCCCAATTGCGACAAAGGCCTGCAAAGCGATAGCGTGATGGGGGTGCAGCCTGACCACACCTATTGCCCACACAGCAGCCACCCCCAAGGGTGTGTCATGCCCCTCGGACAAAGAGAGGCCACAGCCAGGCCTACCAGGGTCCCGAGGAGATCCTTTCTCTCTCTCCCCATTACGAAAGCCACACATGTTAGATCAGGTGTGACTCTGCAGAGCTGAGAGAGTATCCTGAGGCCCTGCAATCAAGGTGGCCACTGTACCTTGAACCTGGTCCGCTGGCCAGCGCGGGTCTGCTTCTGCACAGGCATGATTTTCAGAACCTCGTCCTTGAGAGACGTCCCCAGGAAAAAGTCAATGATCTCAGACTCCTACAAAAAAAGCTTTATGTTAGCAACAGCAAACCTGATCTCCACTGAACGTGCCAGCAGAGTGCTTTCAGTTGTACAGCCTTTTGTTGGCTCTATGTCCCTGACTATATCCAACTCCTGATATCAGAGATAGATACCACACCCCAACAGGTAGGGACTGGGTCCTACCCCAATTCCACCCCGTTGTCAGGTCTCCCAGTCCAGGGGGAACGCCGCACTCAGTCAACACCAGTCGGGGAATAAGGATGGCGGCAGTACCTTGATGGGCAGAGAGAAAAGATAGATCTCCTCCAGAGACTTGATCTTCGTGTCCTTAACCAAGCGGCCCAGCTTGGTGACAGGGAGCCACTGGGGAGAGAAAAGGCGCGTGAGCCAAGTCGCCTGGCCAGCGCCGCCCACCGACCCATCGCACGCGCGCAGAACCTACCTCCTTGTCCTCGGCCTTGCCTCCGCGAGCTCCACGGCCGCGACCTCGGCCCCGACCACGGCCGCGTCCTCGGCCCCGGACCCCGCTGCCAAAGCCTCCACGGAAGCCGCCGCGGCCTCCCATTCCAGGGCCCCCGGGGCCTCCGGGGCCTCCCGCAGCACCGGCGTCGTCCGCCATTTGCTGAAGAAAGCGACAAGGGCCGACCATCAGTGAGTCCCCGGCATCCGCGGCCCCCGAGGCCCGGCCCGGACGGAGACTCCCGCACGAGCGCGCCGGCGCGCTCGGCCCAGCCCCGCCCGATGCCCGCGGATTCCCGCCGCCAGCACCCGCGCGGCGCCGCCATAACCCCGAGGGCTCACGTGTTTTCTTGAAGAAGAAGAAAGAGGCCGCCCAGGAGGTAGCTTTTATATTACGCCAAATATCGCGAGACCTCGGCGGCTCCTTCCATAGACTGAGGGAACCAAGACCTGCCAGGCAGTCTGTGATTGGTCCCGCGATGCTCCGCCCCTCGGCACGCTCTTCGTGCGCCTGCGCCTTACGCCCCAGCCGCGGCCCGGAAGGTGCTGGCGGCCCCGGGGACCCGCGTGGCGTTTAGTGCTGCTGAAGTACGCGCGTGGCCGCGGGCCTCTGCGCTCCCGGGAGAGGTAGGTCCGCATCCCTCGGGCGTCGGGCCTTTAGTCCGACCGGTTGGGGGGCCCTGCGTCCTGGCGGTGGTCGTCCGGTGGGCAGGGAGGCCGGCGTTGGTTGAAAATCACCCACGGTTCTGACTGTGGCTGCTGGTGAGATTCGGCGCCCAGAGCCACGAAGGGGTCTCAGCTCACCGCCCGCTGCCTCGGTGTGGGCGGATGAAACCCAGGCCCCGACATTTGTCGCGTTCCCGGAGCACCGGCGAGGCCGCCCGCCTGGCCCGGCTCTTAAGACCCCGCCTTCTCTCCGCAGGACACCCTGATGCCTGGATTCTGTGGCAGACCCCTCCGGGACTGCGGGGTACAGGGAGTGGCGGAGGGGGGACCGGCTCTCCTTTTTGTTCAATAAAACTGACTGACTGACCCGTGTGTGCTCTTGAGTTCGTCTTCCGTTGATTATCCTGGAAAATGCACTTGTTGACGCTGAGACCATGGTGGATTGTAGAGGGGTTTGCCTCTGCTTCGGAGGTCTCACGGGGGTGGGATTTGGGTCTCGGGCTGGGAGGTGGTGCCCGAGGTGTCCCACAATCCTTAAGTAGCAGTGCCAGATTTGAAACCTTTATCTGTATACCCATAACCCTTAGACCCCCCACATGGGCAAGGAAGATTCCCAGGGCTAAGGGGAGTT
Organism: Tolypeutes matacus; assembly: GCA_026826555.1. Taxonomy (NCBI): domain Eukaryota; kingdom Metazoa; phylum Chordata; class Mammalia; order Cingulata; family Chlamyphoridae; genus Tolypeutes; species Tolypeutes matacus. The sequence goes on from JAKSZT010054579.1 coordinate 491,982, forward strand.
GGGTCAAGCCTGCAAACTGCTAGCAAGGATAGGAGCATAAAGTTTACCGCTCAAAGCATTCCGTTGACTATGGACGCAAAATAGGGTTTAGGTACTTCTGGATGTGAGGAAATTGGTCTGCCTAACCTCAGCATGCCAACAGCCCTGCACCTGCAGTTCCTGCCTCTATGGAAACAGGCTGGTTCCTAAGGTTGGAATTGATTTCCCCACACCTTTTCACAAACATCTGCCCAGATAGTTTGAGGTGATCTGGTCTGGGAGGCTTCCCCTGAGCCAGGTGCCTTGTGGGTCTCTGTAGGTTGTGTAGGAATTTGGTCCTCAACTGCTGAGTTACTGGAGAACAGGGACTGGTCATAGATCTTGGATCCTTGGTAAAGAGGGGACCAGATGGGCCAATATCTGAAGCAGTCCCGGAGATCTTGGAGACCTGGCCACCTGGAGGACACTCCGAGGGAGGAGTACACCCTGTGACCCTGCTAAAGTCTCAGCCTTGAAGAAACAGCCCTCTAGAACTTCGAATGACCAGCCCAATGCTGTTTGCGGACCAGCTGTCCCCATACCCCAGGCAGTGGGCCCTGTGGATCTGTGCCTGGTTGGGGATACCCCAGCCCTCATCTGTGATCCTGTGGCAGGGGTGGTGGGGCAAGAGCAGGGCAGTGTGGGGTCCCAGCGGACCCTGGGCCAGGGCTGTGATTGGCCTGAGCTGGACAATGCCACTGTGATGTCAGCCCACTCCCGCAGTGAAATGGAGGCACCTGCATCCCAGGGGTGAGTGGAGCTGCTGTCCAGACACAGATCATGGTGAGCCTGGGCCCTCTTGCCTTTTGTCCTTAGATTAGAGCCTAACCAGTGCCAGACACCACACTGGAGAAAGGTGGACAGTGGGTCGCAGGCCTTCATTCCGACAGGGGGCCTGTCGGAGGGTTCTGGACCCCCACAGCTGCCCCTTCAGTGGGAGCTACCCAGGTGTCCTGTCAAGGCTCCCATGGTACCCACCTTCCTGCCCGGTGTGTGGAGTTGGGGCTAGGGGCTGGGTCCTGGTCCCAGCCAGGCCCTGATGCTGGTCCGGCCTTTGCAGAGTGGAGGGTATGATCTCAACCTCTTCGTGAGCCCTCCCGACTGCAACTTCCTGTGCTCCGTCTGCCATGGGGTCCTCAAGAGGCCAGTGAGGTTGCCGTGCAGCCACATCTTCTGCAAGAAGTGCATCCTCCGGTGGCTAGCCAGGTGCCACCGGACACCTGTGGGGTCGGGAGAGCAGGGGTGGGATAGGGGCCCTTCCCGAGGCCTGGAACGGGAGATCTGCCGAGCACAGGTCATGAGGCCCATAACCCCCCCCAAGGGCACTAAGGGGTGTGGAGTTACTCCCACCCCCACCCTTGGCTTCTGAGAGCTCCTGCTAAAGCTCCCTCCCTCTGGCTGGAGCTGGAAAGGAGAGGGGACAGACAGGGTCACTCAGCAAAGGCCCAGCTGGGGGAGGCATGTTGCTGCCACTTGCCCCTTCCCACTTTCAACACTCACTCCCCCTGCCCCCCCCCCATATCTCCTTCCAGACAAAAGACCTGTCCCTGCTGCAGGAAGGAGGTGAAACGGAAAAGGATGGTCCATGTGAATAAGCTCCGGAAAACCATTGGCCGCCTGGAAGTCAAGGTAGCTCACAGCACCCATTCCCACCACCCTCATCACCCCTGCAGGGGGTGGGACAGAGCCAGGAGAGAGAAGAATCCCAATGTCAGAGAGAACCAAGGGCTTCTGCTCCAGCAACTCATAGAGCAGCCTTGGGGCCTATAGATTTGGCCAAGTTCCCACTTACTTGCAGTGTGCCTTTGGGGAAGTTACCCAACCTTTCTGAGCCCCTGGGGCCTCCACTGTAAAACGGGGTAATAGATTTTTAGAAGATGAAGTGTTACTACTTTCCAGCCTAATTATCCTGGTGGGGGAAACAGAGGCCCAAAGAGAAGAAGTGACGAGCTTCAAGTTTTACAGGGAAAAAGAAAAAGCCGGGCATACGAGCTCTGCAGGTCAACCCAGACGCATACCTCCCTGTTCTCCTAGACTAAGGCCCTGCCCATGTCTTCCAGGACAACTAGATGCTCTCCCACCTCTGAGCACTTGCCCAACTGTTCTCCTCCCCACCACCCTAGGAGTCAGACAAACTTAGGGCTTGCCCATGTTGTGGTTCCTGGTCTGCAGGCTGTTGTGAGACAGGGGTTAGGGCATTCGGGAATGGGAGCTTGTGGGGGCCAAGCTGGCAAATCCTAACGTGGTATGGCTCACGAGGTGCCCTCTGCCTGCCCGCAGTGCAAGAACTCCGAGGCTGGCTGCTTGGTGACATGCCCCCTGGCCCACCGCAAGGGACATCAGGACTCGTGTCCATTCCAGATGACAGCCTGCCCCAATGAGGGCTGCTCAGTGCGGGTGCCGCGTGGGGCCCTGGCCGAGCACGGACAGCACTGCCAGCATGGTGGCCAGTGGCGATGTCCCCTGGGCTGCGGGGCCATCCTGGGCCCCGCTGATCGCGAGCACCACAACTGCTACCGTGAGCTTCGGGAGGCCTGGGGTCAACGCCAGGAGCGCAGCCGGACCCTGCTGACGCGCCTGCTGAGGCGCATGCGCCGCGTGCACCGTGCCACCAACCTCATTCGCCGCCAGCTGGCCCAGCTCGGCAACTTCCTGGAGGAGGATGGCGCCCTGCTCGTGGGCACGCCAGAGGAGGAGGCCGATGCCGCCCTGGAAGGCAGCAGCGGAGATGGGCTGTGGGGCGCCCGGGGCCGAGATACCTTGTAAATAGAGGGGTAAATAAACGGGGAGCCCAGGCCTGCCCCACCTCTGGCCTCACGCCCTGTCCAAGCTCGCTGCTCCTGCTACCTATCTTGGCACAACTCCCTTCACCCGGCAGGGACTCTGTGGCCTTTCTCCCTTGAACTCTTAAGTTCCTCCCAGCTCTTCAGAGCTAGCAACACAAACCATTCCAAACCCTGAACCCGGACTAAGAGCCAACTCCTCAGTGGCCGGCAATGAACTCCCACTTCCCTAACCCCGTGTATTCTCCTCCCAGCGCACGCTGTCGCCCCAGGGCCTCTGCACAGGCTGTTCTTCTGCCTGGATAATACACGGTCCCCTGCTTCACCTTCAAGTTCGCGCTCAGGTGTCACCTTCTCCATGAAGCCACCTCCAGCCCCTGCGCTCCCCACGCACTCGGCTCCATGGCCCACCCCGATCTATCTTCCCCCGCACTCACCACTTTATTAGTCCTTGCCAGGAGCACAGCCCTGCCCGGCTAGAATGTGAGCTACTCCAGGGCAGGGTTTTTGTTTGCTTCTCTGGTGTCTCAGTGCCTAAAACAGTGCCCATAAGTGGTGCTCAATAAATATGTGAATGCCTGAAATTACCCGAGTTATTTATTGACCAGTGTCAATAACCGCTCCATCTACTCACTGACCGCGGTTGTCCCCATCCCCCAGGCTGCGGAGAGGGCAGGAATCTTGACATTACCTTAGTGAACATGTTCTACGAACACCTTTTAATTTTAATTTCTATTAAAAAGTCAACCCCCCGGTGACCCCTGGCCCACTTCCGTCTACACCGCAGCCACGCAGCGCCACACTTCCACCCTCCAAGCCGGAAATGCTTCCGCTGCCCGAACGAGCAGGGGCCGGCCGCGTCAAAGATGGCGGTGTGCGGGCCGCGTTGGTGGCGTCATAGTAGCGCGCGGTGACGCCATAGCAGCGCGCCGGGGGCGCGGCCGGTGCGCCTCATCTCCCTCACGCGGTGGCGGCGGCCCTGGCGGGTCCTGGCGGGAGCGACAGCCGCGACAGCGGTGGCGACATGGCTGAGGCCGCGGCCGGAGTGAGCCGCTTCAAGGCCAAGTGAGTCGGCAAGAGCAGCCGGAGGCGCGAAGACGCCCGGGCGCGCGCTGAGCAGCGCCAGCGCATTCGGTTCCCCGGGGGAGTGGCACGGCCCGGGCCGCGAGGTCGTGCGAGTGGCGGTAATAGAAGGCGGGCGAGCCGGAGCCCGGCCGGGAGAGATCCCGGGGGGTGCGGGGAGGCTGAGCCCGAGCTGGGGCTCGTCCTGGACGGGAGCAGAACTCCTCACCCTCAGGGGTTAGGAGGGCAGCCCACGCTGGGGCAGACGGCGGAGAGCTTTCACCCGCCGAGTTTTCGCCAGGGAGCAGGAAGCGAGGTCCGCATTTGGTCAGCCATTGAAGTCCGGGAAGAGGGGCCCAGGCCTCCTAAACAGCCAGAACGAAGCCTTGCAGGTGGAAAATAGAGCGAACATGACCTGTCACAGGAGATGGGCCAAGAGCAGTGTGGGCTGCGAGAGGGAAAGAGGATGCAGGGAAGGTTGGCAGAGGCCCTCTGCCCAAGGCCCTGGAGGCTTGGGAGGAGAGGAAAGGGTTTCAAGCAGGGCAGAGCTCTGTTTTCAAAAGGTCACTTGGCAGCTGGATTGAGAGAATGGGCAGGGGCCTGGTGAGGAGGCTGGAAGTGTTAAGAGGAGAGATTGCAGTGGCTTGGACTAGGATAAATGTGGCAGAGGAAGAGAAGAGGGCAGCACGAGTGAGGTCGCAGAGATTGGGGCCGCTGGGGCTTGGGATCCAGGGCAGGCTAGGGATGGAGGTGGGAGTGAGAGTCGGGGAAGATGGTGCTTGATCTCTGGGATAAAGATATTGAGGATGCTCTAAGCTAGAGGTTCTTAACCACGAGTCCATGAGCTTGAATTGGAACTCAAAAAAACATTATTCTTGTGAGGACATGTTGGTGTGGTTGTGATATATTTTTTAAATAATGCACAGTATAATGTGGATTTAGTAACAGGTCCATGGTTTTCATCTGACTGGCAAAGGGGCCCGTGGAACAAAGAGAATTAAGAACCCCTGCTCTAGGTTCAGGTACTAGGCTTGGCCTCCCATGGCCAGCATGGGGCCTCCAAAGCCTAGGGAACCTCCTGCACTGGGGACTCCCTGGGAAGACTGGCTGTCTGGGCTTGGCAGCAGGACCACACATGGATCACCAACCTCTGTAAAGTGGGGCTTGCAGGACCACTGGAATAGCTGAAAAAGATGACAAAAGTATAGCCTGGTAGCTTCTTCGTTCTGTGGTTGCCTCTTCCTGGTCCAGGGACCCCACCTTTGCATTTGTCTTTTCATGGATTCCTTCTGCTGCCCAGGAGCTGTTATTATTTCAGAGCTCCTCAAGGGCACGGGCTTGTTGAGTTCATCTCTGGGGAGTACCCAGCAGAGCTGGGGCCTAGGGGGTGGGTGATTCACTCACTCCCGCTTCCTATCTCCAGCTATGCCGTTGAGCGTAAGATCGAGCCTTTCTACAAGGGCGGGAAGGTACAGGTACGAGCCCGGGAGAGGCTGGGGAGTGGGGCAGGCAGGGGCTGGGTGGGGGAGAGGATTGCAGCCCCTGGCTGAGCCCCATCCATCTGTCTCCAGCTGGACCAGCCTGGGCAGCACCTCTTCTGTGTCTGTGGAACCAGAGTCAACGTACTGGATGTGGCTTCGGGGGCTGTGCTGCAGAGCTTGGAGCAGGTGAGGGCAGAGCTGGGTGGGTGTGAGGGGCAGGGGAAGCAGCCCATTCTCATGGTGCTCTGGGTGTCTGCTCTTGTCCCCAGGAGGATCAGGAGGACATCACAGCCTTTGACCTCAGCCCTGATGACGAGGTACATGGGGCCGTCCTACACCTGTAGGTGTAGGGGAGTAGGGGCAGCTGTGCTTCTACTCCCCTCCTAACTGAACTGCACTCCCCCCAGGTGCTGGTGACAGCCAGTCGGGCACTGCTGCTGGTCCAGTGGACCTGGCGCGAGGGCAGTGTCACCCACCAGTGGAAGGCGATACACACAGCCCCTGTGGTCTCCATGGCCTTTGACCCCACCTCCACACTGCTAGCCACAGGTAGGGCCATCACTGGGCTGGTGGCTGGAGGGCCCACGGGCAGGGGCATGGGGAACCCCAGGCCCCCACCTCAAAAAGTCATTCCTGGCAGGTGGCTGCGACGGAGCCGTGCGCGTCTGGGACGTTATGCGGCACTATGGGACACACCAGCTGCGGGGCTCGCCCGGCGTTGTGCAGTGAGAGGGGCAGCCAGAGGGCGGGTCGGGGCTGAGGGGGCGCCACACTGGAGGTGGCACAGGGCTCACCTGCCCTGCCCGTCCCCCTGCAGTCTGGTGGCCTTCCATCCGGACCCCACACGCCTGCTGCTCTTCTCCTCGGCTGCAGATGCGGCCATCCGCGTGTGGTCGCTGCAGGACCGGTCGTGCCTGGCCGTGCTGACTGCCCACTATAGTGCCGTCACCTCGCTGGCCTTTAGTGCTGATGGCCACACCATGCTCAGGTCAGTGGGCAGGCCACGCCGGGCCAGGAAGTAGGAGCTGTGGCCAAGACTGCACAAGTGAGGCACCTGTTTCTCCCCCAGCTCTGGCCGTGACAAGATCTGCATCATCTGGGACCTGCAGAGCCACCAGGCCACAAGGACTGTGCCGGTGTTTGAGGTGGGGGTCCCTGGGGGCCAGGGCCAGTGAGTCAGACGGGGAGGGGTGTGTGGCTGCAGGCTGCAGCCTCTGTCCTGGTTCACCCCCAGAGCGTGGAGGCGGCCGTGCTGCTGCCACAGGAGCCGATGCCAGAACTGGGAGTCAAGTCCACAGGCCTGCACTTCCTGACAGCCGGCGACCAAGGTGGGTGGGTGGGGCCTGCGGTGTGGACAGCAGGGGACTGGTGTCAGCCCACAGACCCATCAGCCTGCGTCCCACCCAGGTTCGCTGCGCGTGTGGGAGGCAGCATCTGGGCAGTGTGTGTATGTGCAGCCGCGGCCGCCAGGCCCTGGGCGAGAACTGACACACTGTGCCCTGGCCCATGCCGCCAGCCTGCTCCTCAGCATCACTGCCGACCACAACCTGCTGCTCTACGAGGCCCGCTCCCTGAGGCTGTGGAAGCAGGTGAGGCCCTGCCCCTGCCCAGCCAGAACCGGGTAGAGCTGGCCCTAGGCTCAGCCAGGTTCTGGTGTGTCCCTGTCACCCTGCAGTTTGCTGGCTACAGTGAGGAGGTGCTGGATGTGCGGTTCCTCGGGCCCGAGAGCTCCCACGTGGTCGTGGCCTCCAACAGCCCCTGCCTGAAAGTATTTGAGCTGCAGACATTGGCCTGCCAGATCCTCCACGGCCACACAGGTGAGCAGTGCCCAGCTCGTGCCCTCCCCCTCCACAGCTGACCTCTGGCCCCTGACCACTTCCCCATCGCTTCCTCCCAGATATCGTCCTGGCCCTAGATGTGTTCCGGAAGGGGTGGCTCTTTGCCAGCTGTGCCAAGGTGAGGCACCCCAAGAGGGGCCGAGGGACGGGGCTCCCAGGTAGGGAGGCCAAGGCAGTGTGGCCATAGCTGGCTTCTCTCCTCCACCCCCACCCCTAGGACCAGAGCGTCCGCGTCTGGAGGATGAACAAGGCCAGCGAGGTGGTCTGTGTGGCTCAGGGCTCCGGGCACACGCACAGCGTGGGCGCCATATGCTGCTCCAGGTAGTGGGCCAGGGCTGGGGTCAGAGTGTGGGGGGCAGCACAGCCCTGCAGGGGTGATCTGCAGTGCAGGGGCAGGGGCGAAGGGGAGGAGGTGCTATGACCCATTCTCTGAGGCTGGGGTCCCGGCTCCCATCGGGAGGGTATCATGGAAGTGGCACTGGGTTGGGTGGGTAAAGAGGGCATCAAAGCAGAGAGAATCCCACTAGTGGAGGCCCAGGGGAGAGTGGCCAAGTCAGCACTGAGGCAGTGCAGGGGCTGGTATGCGGGCAGAGGGTCGTGCCCTGTGTTTGCGAGAGGTGCGGGGTGACAGCCCAGGCAGTGCCGGGCAGGCTGGCAGGGCCCAGCAGGTGTCTCCTTTCCCCACCCCGGACTGCAGACTGAAGGAGTCCTTCCTGGTGACGGGCAGCCAGGACTGCACGGTGAAGTTCTGGGTCCTCCCTGAAGCCCTGCCCTCCAAGACCACAGCCCTCGACGCTGGCCCTGTCCTCCTGCAGGCGCAGGTCACCCAGCGCTGCCACGACAAGGTGATTGCAGGGGCATCCGTGGCTGGGAAGCGGGTGGGCCCCTCGCCTGGGCCGGGGCTCTGAGGTGCTTGTCTGCTGCCACCTACCAGGACATCAACAGCGTGGCTGTCGCCCCCAATGACAAGCTGCTGGCTACGGGCTCGCAGGACCGTACAGCCAAGCTCTGGGCCCTGCCACAGTGCCAGCTGCTGGGCGTCTTCTCAGGCCACCGGCGTGGCCTCTGGTGTGTCCAGTTCTCGCCCATGGACCAGGTGCTGGCCACAGCCTCAGCCGATGGCACCGTGAAGCTCTGGGCACTGCAGGACTTCAGCTGCCTCAAGGTGAGCTGCCGCCCCTCATCTCCACCCCCACCCACCGCCCACTCCGATGACGCCTCACACTCTCTTCCTACAGACATTTGAGGGGCACGACGCTTCCGTGCTGAAAGTGGTCTTTGTGGGCCGGGGCACGCAGCTGCTATCCAGGTCAGTCAGCCGGGGGTGGATAGGACGGGGACCCAGGGCCAGGAGGGTCAGGCCCCTCCCACTGAGCCCCTCCCACTCTGCCCCCACCCTAGTGGCTCTGATGGGCTCCTGAAGCTCTGGACCATCAAGAATAACGAGTGTGTGCGGACCCTGGATGCCCACAAGGACAAGGTCTGGGGGCTACACTGTAGCCGGCTGGACGACCGCGCCCTCACTGGTGCCAGTGACTCCTGCGTCATCCTCTGGAAGGTGCAGGGGCGGGGCGGGGCGGGGAGCGGGGGGCGGGGAGTGCGGGAAGGCCATTCTGAGCCTAGTCTGAACCCAGGATGTGACCGAGGAGGAGCAGGCAGAGGAGCAGGCCAAGCAGGAGGAGCAGGTGGTCAAGTAAGTCTGGGGGTCCCCACCCAGGCCCCAGCCAGCAGGTTCCCTGCAAGGCCATCGCGGCCGCCCCTCAGGAGGGTGTGCCAGCATCTGCCTGTTCCCTGGCTCGGGGACAGTGAGGCTCAGTGCGCTACCCTGCTTCCCTCCCCCTCTCCTCCCGCTAGGCAGCAGGAACTGGACAACCTGCTCCACGAGAGGCATTACCTGCGGGCGCTGGGCCTGGCCATCTCCCTGGACCGGCCCCACACTGTGCTGACCGTCATCCAGGGTCAGCACCACCCAGAGGAAGGGGTGGTCTGGGGGATCTCCCTGGGGCCCCTCATGCCCCTTTGCTGGGGCTCAGCCTCCCCTCATCCCACAGCCATCCGGAGGGACCCTGAGGCCTGTGAGAAGCTGGAAGCCACCGTGCTCCGGTTGCGGCGAGACCAGAAAGGTCAGGTCCATGGCTTGGCAGGTGGGGCGGCCCGTGGGTGGGGTGCAGGGTTGTGGAAGCCCAGCAGCTGACCGTGCCTGTTTCCCCCAGAGGCCCTGCTGCGTTTCTGCGTCACGTGGAACACCAACTCGCGGCACTGCCACGAGGCCCAGGCCGTACTGAGTGTGCTCCTGAGGCACGAGGCCCCCGAGGAGCTGCTGGCCTACGAGGGCATGCGGGCCACGCTGGAGGCCCTGCTGCCCTACACCGGTGCGGGGGCCAGGCCGGGCTGGGGGCGGCACTGGGCTCCGTGGACCCCCACCCACCTCTGTCATCTCCCCCCACAGAGCGGCACTTCCAGAGGCTCAGCCGGACGCTGCAGGCAGCCTCCTTCCTGGACTTCCTGTGGCACAACATGAAGCTGCCCAGCCTCCCCTCAGCATCCCCAGCCCTGAGTCACCCATAAAATGGTGCCTTTTCTACCCCCGCTCGGCGTGTCTTTCTGGGCTCGGCCTTTCCTTGGTCCCTGGCCACAGCCTTGGGTCCCGAGAATCACCCCACCCCCGGCTCACGGGCAGCAAGGCTGGGTTTGGGTGATTGGGAACGAGCTTTACTCAGGAGAAAGGGAAATGATATTTAGGGAATCGAGGTCTCTTGGCGCTGCCAGCCAGGAAGCTCCCGCCGCATCTTGCTCCTCCCAGGCGCTCCGGGGTCTGGATCCTCCAGCTCCTCCTGGGCTCCTCACAGCTGGGGAAGCTCCACCGACTGGGTGGGGCCGGCAGCTGGGAGCCTCCACCCGCCCTCAGGGGGCGCCTGGCACCCGCGGCCCTGCCCCAGCCTCCGACGCGTGATGGTGCAGCAGCGGCTCCGGATGGCGCTCGGCGCGGGCCGGGCGGGCACCGTCGGCGGAGGGCTCGGGGCCGGAAGGGGCCCCGGGGGCCCGCGGGCCTCGAACGCGGGGTCCTCGTCCGCGGCGGCCCCCCGGTGGAGCGCGGGCCGGCTCAGGAGCACTCCCAGGCCGTCGGGCCGCAGCAGCACGGCGGGGAGCAGCCCGACGCGGTCGCCGTACCTGCGGGGAGCGCGCAGTGCAGTGGGGCTTCCGCCCCGCGCCCGCGCCGCGCCGCCCCGCGCCGCCCCCGCGCACCTGCACAGCCACCAACCGCGGTCCGACCTCTCCAGCACGCGCACGCGCGCCCCGGCGGGCACAGACAACTCGTCGGCGCGGCTGCCCTCGTAGGCGCCGGAGGCGCAGAAGTGCGACCCTGGGGGTGGGGGCTTGGAGTCATCGCGGGGCTGGGGGGTCTCCCCAGGCCCGCGGCCCCGCCCACCGCCCTCTGTCCGGTCCGTCTGGTGCGTTCTCCAGCCCATCCTAGTCGCACACTACCCAGCGGTGGTGGCATGGGGGGAGCTCACCGCTGCTCCCCATCGGCAGGGCCCCCTCCTGCGCCTGGGCTGGGGCCACCTCCTCCAGGTAGGGGGCGGGGAACCAGGCCGTCTGCTTGTCCTCGTTCTCCACCAGCCACCAACCTGCGCGCAGGAGGCGCTGGGCTCAGATGCCCAAGCCGCCTGGGGGCCATAGGACAAGGGCCATCCCCCAGGACCTGCTGAGCCCCACCTGAGGGGTGTCGCAGCAGCACGTCTAGGGCCTCCTGGGCCTGCGCGTGGAAGGGCCGACCCCGCGTGTCCTGGGTGTGGAAAGGCCGCAGGCAGCGCAGCCTCTGGGCCTCCAGGCGGCGTATGGCGAGGCTGCCCGCGGGGCGGTCCAGGGGCTCCTCCGGGGCGGGCAAGATCACCAAGCTGGGAAGGGCAAGGCGAGCGGTGGCCGAGGGAAGGGGCCCGCCTCCCCGTCTGCGGGCTGGGGCTGGGGGCGGCTCAGGCACCTGCCCGGGGGCAGCGTGGGCTCCAGGTCCAAGGGGTGCGGCGCGAAGAAGCCGACGAGCGCCGAGCTCCGGGACACGCGCTCCGCCGCCGCCAGCAGCGTCCGGGAATAGGCCTCGAGGAGCCGCAGGCGCGCCAGGCCGCGGCCCGTGCGGCCCCCGCGCGCCCTCAACGGCGCGTCTGCGGGTGCGACAGGGCAGACCGTGGGCCCCCGCCCCAGGCTCCCCACCCCGGCCGCTGCCCGCCCCACTCCCGGGACCCCGCCTGACCGCGAAGCTTGGGCAGAACGCGGTCGGATCTGCGCAGCAGGCCCGCCTCCTCCGGGAAGGTCTCCTTAAGCGTCTTCTGGGGGCAAGAAGCGGGTGGGCTCGGTCTCGGGAGCCGGGAGCCCGCGGGCGCAAGGGGAGGCCCTCAGGCGGGTCATGGCTCCGAGGCAGCTCTAAATAGCCGGCCCGCCCCGGCCGAGTCGCCCCGGGGTCACTCACGTGGAGCCTCCGAAACTCTTCCCAGCTCCTGCGCACGAAAGTGTCGCTGCCGTCCGACCAATGCACAAGGAAGGCGAACGTCTGCGGGAGGAGGGGTTGGGGAGCGTCCAGAGGCAGGGCCGGCAACGCCGCCTCCCCCTTAGGGCTGGCGGGGTCCCTGCCGGGTACCTGGACGCGCCCGGTCCGCACCAGGGCTGCCGAGCACACCGCCACCGGGCGTCGCGGGCCTGCCATCGCTGCAGCTTCTGCAGCAGTCGAGGATCCCGCCGGCACCCGGCTCAGGGTGGGTGGTTCGGGGGACACCCGGAAGACAGGCCCGGAATTCCCCACAAAGCCCCAAGGCTGCCTGCGGGGTTCCCTGCAGAGCTGCCCAGCCCCTGGGTCCTTTGCACAGACCCTGAGGCCCTCCACCCCTGAGAACTGGGGGCAGGAGCCCAGGACTGGGAGGCCCCCAAACAGAGCAGGGGGCAGGAGAGGAAGCAAGCTGCTGGGCTCTGGAAGTGTGCAAGACTGTCCTGCAGAGCAGTGGGGCCTGGGGCCCTGCCTGAGGTCTTTGGAGGAGGGAAAAGGGCTGGCGGCCCCTCCCCGCTCCTGAACCGGCCTGTGGGGTCACCGGGGCTTCAAGGGGGTGGGGCTGTTAATCTCCACCTGAAACCCTAGAGCAAAGTCCCCAAGTCACGAAGGAGGAAATTTGTATTAAATGGATCGTGGATGAGTTTTTCTGCACCTGTGCATGTGGCAGCAGCGGACCCTACAAGCTCACCCCAGAACTCCCCGAGCAGGGGAGACTTGGGGCCGGAGGAAGAGGGGGCGTCACTGCCGTCACCGGCACTTGGAGGTGGGGAGTTCTGGGAGCTGCTCCTGAATTCATGGTTTCACAACAGGCCCCACCTCGGCCTCTGAAGGACCTGCACCCCCAGCAGCACCCCCAGCAGCAGGAGCTCACCAGACGGGGTGGGCGGGTGGGGGAGGCCTGGAATCTGGGCAGACACCCGTCTGGGCGCCCCACCTCCCGGCTGCTTCCTTATAGGGGGACTTTCTGGAGCCCCATCCAGCCCTGGAGCACAGTGGCTCTTCCTGGTGTTGGGTGTCGGGACTCCCCCCACCCCAGGCTCCTCAAGGAGGGTCCGCCCTCCTCCTCAAAGGGCCTTTGTGTGTCTGTGGAGCCACAGCTCTCTTTGAAGCCCTTGCACCTGCCCTGTCTTGGCCCAGGTGACAAGCAATCCACCGTCAGCCCCGCTGTCACCTTGCCCCCCGCCCCAGGCCAGGGTGGGAAAGACCCAGCTCCTCTGGGAGAGAGGAGAGAAGCTGAGGGCTGCTGGGGACCCCAAGAACAGGCCCTGGACCCTGGCCACTTCGTTTCCTCCGCACAGCAGCAGCCTCCACTGCCCGCTGCTCAGTGCCGACGTCGCCCCGTAAAGCCCATCCCATCTGACAGCCCGAGGGGCCTCGGCACGACACGGTAGCTCTGCTCAGCCGCGCCGCGCACGCCGCTGCCCCCAGGACCAAGGCCCAGCTCCCACGCAGCCACCACGGCCCCAGGGGCTCGGCCCCTGCGGGCGCGCCCCCGCCGCAGATGGCAATGACACCGGTGAGGGCCCCCGTTTATTTCCTCTCCTGATCCCTGGCCTGCGGGCTGCCCGGCGCCCGCGCCCACACCCGCGGCGCAGCGAAGGCGCGCGTGGCCGCCGAGGGCGCGCGGAGCCGCTGCCGACGGCCTTCAGCCCTCCGCGCGCCGCGCCC
>JAKSZT010054579.1:510371-560413 GCA_026826555.1 Tolypeutes matacus
GCGCCGACGCCCGCGCCGACGCCCGCGCCGACGCCCGCGCCGCGCGCCCCCGGCTCCTGTAGCCGCGCCCTGGCGGCGGCGAGCGTGCTGGCCTGGAGACCCAAGTGGAGGCCACTTTGGAGGCCGACCTGGCCCGGCAAGCATTGCGCGGGCAAGATGGCGGCGCCCGGGGAGCGCGGGCGCTTCAGCGGCGGAAGACTTTTCTCTTTCCTACCGGGTGGTGCTCGCTCCGAGGTGCTGGACGATCTAGCGACGGATGCGCGGGGCCGGGGCGCGGGACGGAGAGACGCCGCCGCCTCGGCCCCAACGCCAGCTCCGGCGCCGGCCACCGATTCTCAGGTCGGTGAGGACGTCTCCCGGAGGCGGGTCTGCCGGGCCTGCGTGGATTTCAAAACGTGGATGCGGACACAGCAGAAGGTGCAGATGCCCGGGGACGCCACCAGCCGTGCGAGGCCCGCGGGCCCTGCGCGATCTCCCAGCCCTGGCCCGCACAAGCCTCTCGACCTAGGCGCCTGGCTCGCCTGGGCCCCTCGGTCCCCTGGCGCCCTCAACCACGCGCACCTTGTTCTCAGGTTCCCCGGGCAGGCCTCCCAAAAGCCCAGGACGAGTGGTCGGACAAGTCCTATGCCTGACAGACTTTTGTCCCCCAGGGTTGGGCACCCCTAACCCTTGCCACCCAACAGGCCCTGCCTCTCAGCCACACATGCGCGGGATCGGCTGCAGGACTTCTATCCCGAGACGTGGGGCCTCCAGCCAGGGCAGGAAAAGGGGGAGCTTTGTGGGCTTCTGGTTGGGGGAGCCTGAAGTGACCCTTGGTTGGCCTCCTTCTGCAGCAGGAGAGCAAGTTTCGGGAGGATTGTCCTCAGGACCGCGAGGAACTGGGCCGGCACAGCTGGGCTGTTCTCCACACCCTGGCTGCCTACTACCCGGACATGCCCACCCTGGAACAGCAGCAAGACATGGCCCAGTTTATACATTTATTTTCCAAGTTTTACCCATGTGATGAGTGTGCTGAAGACATAAGGAGGAGGTGAGTTACAACTGCACTGTTTGCAGGTAACAGAGTATTGCAATGAGGAACTTGGGTCTGGGGTCCCTAGCTGATGTCAAAGAAGAGGAGTCTAGAAATAGGTGGAGGGTGACAGAAGGTGCCAAGTAGAAGGGACCATCAGCAGAACAAGGAATGGGCCAAGCTGCCTGGTTCTGTGGCTGGGCCCTGCTTGCTGCGGCCACAGAGCTCCCAGCAGGGCTTCCCAAGGGTGGTCCCCTACTGACGGAGACCAAGGAGACTTTGCTTTTCTGTAGCAGGAGGAGAACCCACTGCTTTTGCTCCCAAGAGGCACCTTTTCCTCATTTAGGAAATACCTGGCACACACAGGTGTTTCTGCCCTTCCCAGGACCAATGTGTGGGGCAGGGCAGCCCTTGCTTTTTGAAGTAAAACCAGGCTGAGACACCAGGCCCTCAGGTGCCAAGAAACCAGTCTGGTTTTCAGTTTGGCCCATGGTGCCCGGCCCCACCTCTTCCATACTGCCTGGGGCCAGGAACGCTGGAGGGAGGAATCCTGACTGTTAAAGGGTGTAAAGTTCCCAGATGTGCCTCATAAGGCTTTAAATTCTTCCCTGGGGCCCTTGTCAGGGTTTGCCAAGTTCTCTGGGTGAGTTTTTGACCAGACCTCATAGCTGCCTGGCTGCCAGGTCAGCCCTGTACTGGGATTGTCCCATCCCTTCCTTAGATGTCATTCCCAGGTGTAGCTGTCTGCAGCTCCCCTCAGGAACAAGCACAGAGCTCGCAGGGGCAGGGCACAGGCTCCCTTGTGCCCCACCCCTCTTCCCTGCAGGATATTCAGGAACCAGCCGGACACGAGCACGCGGGCGTGCTTCACACAGTGGCTGTGCCGCCTGCACAACGAGGTGAACCGCAAGCTGGGCAAGCCTGACTTCGACTGCTCGCAGGTGGACGAGCGCTGGCGTGATGGCTGGAAGGATGGCTCCTGCGACTAGGGGGCTGCCGCTGGGAGCTGGGGTGGGACACTCATTAAAGTGCGTCGGAGCCAGAGCATGTTGTGTCTGAGTCGGGTGGTCCCCAGAATGCTGCCTGCAGGACCCTCCCTTCTCAATTTGGGGTAGAAGTGGAGGTGCCCACAGCAGACACCTCGATAGCCTCCTCAACCAAGGCCATGTTTCCCATGGCCCTCTGGGGGCTACACTGCAGGTGAGTGGGGGGAATGGCCCAGGCCACCCCTTGCCATTGAGGATGTGGCCTCCTGCCCACCCCCACACCCTGGCACCCAGCTCCCCACCCAGGAAGGAAAAGGGGTGTTGCCAGAGGATGGCGCAGCCCACGAGGCCAGGCTCCTCTAAGTCACTGTGAAGCTGTGATGGTCCCAGCAGCTGGCCCGTTCGCACCTCAGCAGTGAGACCCCAGGCTTGAGCTCTCCCCCTCTACTCAGTCCCCTACAGGGGAAGCTCGGAAAGATCTGATCTACCCAGAGGGTTGCCCACACCCAACACACAGGCTTACAGAGCAGTGCCAGGACTGCCAGCAAGTCCCATGTAGCTGGCTTCCTTGGGGTCTGAAACCAAAATAAAATGCTGGAGAGGTGCCTGAGGACCTGGCATTGTGTGTTCTGTGCTGAGCTTGCAGGGTGCGTGGGGCCTGCCTGTCCCATGGGGCTAGGGGAGGGGAGGCCATATGGCAGAGACGTGGCATTAGTGAGAGGGGCAGCCCCTGGAGGGCTTGGAGTCAAGTAATGGCAAGATCTTTTTTTTTTTTTTGAGGCACCAGGACTAGGGTATGAACCTGGGACCTTGTATGTGGGAAGCTGGTGCTCAACCACTGAGCTACGTGGGCTCCCTCTAGTTGGTTTTTGTTTTTAGGAGGTACTAGGGATCAAACCTGGGGCCTCACACGTGGGAAGCAGGCGCTTAACCACCTGAGCTAGATCCACTCCCATCCACTCCCAGAATCTGACTTTTGAAAAGCCCCTCTGGCTGCTGCGCTGGCCGAGGTGGGAGCAGGGTGCTCAGTGAGGAAGCCACGGTGTCCACCATGTGGCAGCGGGGAGGGCAGCTTGTCCTGGGGGAAGCGAGGGGTTGGCTAGAGACTATATCTGAAAGATTAATGGGAATTCAGGGCTGAGAAAGGAGCCCATGGTGGCTCTGGGGTTTTGGCCACAGAACCACGGATGGAGTTGCTCTGGGAGCAGGTTTGGGGGTGACCTGGACCCAGTCACGTGCCCCCCATCTGAATCCACACAGCCCTCTCGGCTCCCAGCCAGAAGGGCCAGCAGCTGTGTGCACTCCCTGCTCCAGTATTCCTGGAGCTTCAGGACCAAGGCTGACTTTGGTGTGACCCCTGGCCTGGCCCGAGGGGCAGCACTACCTTCCAGAGGGCCGGCTGACAAGATGAGAGGTCAGAGAGCCAGCAGAGGCGGAGGGAGGCAGGAGGCTTCCTGCTGGCTTGCCCGAGTCCTCCGTGGGTTCTTTACAGAGCTGTGGGCAGCGCCACTGGTTGCTTTCCCTGCTGCCCTGCCTACCTTCCTAACTCCCACTTCCCCCAGGTTTCACCCCCCAGAAAGCACACACACTGCCTCAGGCCCTGTTTCCATGGCATCCAGGCTGAGGCCAGCTTAGGGTCCAGGAAAGGTTCCAGTTGGAGCTGACCTTGAAGACCCAGCACCTGGGGAACCCAAGTGGGGGACAGCCAGGGAGGGAGTTAAAAGTGGCTTCATTTTCCAGAATAGAAGCAAGTGTTTGGGTGCCGATGCAAAAATGATCAAGTAAAAGGGAAAATGGAGGGGAGGGGATTTGGTACAGTGTAACAACCTTGAAGACTGGTGGGCCTGCTGGGGCCCCCCTGGCCCCCCAGGCGCCCAGCTGGGCACCTGGAGAAGTGCGTGGGAGAGAGGTGGTCCCAGGAGGCGGGGCCACATCTCTCCCTCAGAGGGCTCAGAGAGGCTGCTGCACTGGCAGCTCATGGCAGCCCCTGCTCTAAGGTGCTCAGGCCCACCCCTCCTGAGCCAGCCCTTCCCACTTCCACCCTTGCCCGCCCCGCACCTTCCCTGCTATCCCCAAACAGCCGTCCCTGGGCCCCAGCCCCGCTTCTCCCCTCAGGCTCGGGCAGGCCCCACAGGCCCAGGGGCCTGGGTTCAAATGCCGACCTGCACTTTCTGTGAGCTCAAGCCCCCGTGCCTCCAGCGGTGGAAAAGGCTTGGTCCTGAAAATGCTCGCTGCACGCAGACTTTCCTTATCATGGCCTGACACACAAACAGAAGCCATTCCAGACCTGCCGGGCGGGGACAAGGGCCAGCCAGGCACCCGCTCAGCCCAGGGCCCCGTCTCTGATGCTTCTCGCCGTCAGCTAAAAGGAGCAGGCTGCCCCAACGCCCACCGCCTGGCCCAGTGCCCTCCCGCGCGCAGGCCGTCCTGCCCGGCCAGAAGGGAGAGAAGCTCCCCAAGACCAAGGCCCGAGAGACGGCTCTCCTCTCCCGGGGGGCTGAGGGGAAGACGCCCGAGCCCTCGGGCCTCAGTTTCCCGCTCACACAGGCACAAACGCGCCTGCTCAGGAAGCGGGCCCTCCCGGGGCCGACCCCGACCTGGCCGCGTGCGGCGGCGGGGCCCGGGACGCCGCCTCCAGGGAGGCAGCGGGCCTGGCCCGGGAACGGGCGTGCCCTCCCCCGGCAGGGCGCGGGGCGGGGCGCAGGGGGCGCAGGAGGCCTCCGGCCCCGCGCGCGTGGACGGGGAGGCTCAGGCTCGGCCCCGCCCCGCGCGCCCCCGCCGCGGACAGCGCGCGCTCTCGGGAGGCGGCGGCGGCGGCAGCAGCATCGCCAGCAGCCGCGGGCGGCCTCGGACCGCGCCGGCCGGACGGACAGGTGGACAGAGGGCGGCGGGGGCGCGCGGCCCGGCCCTGCCGGCCATGGAGGGAGCCTCTTTCGGCGCGGGCCGCGCGGGGGCCGCCTGGGACCCCGTGAGCTTCGCGCGGCGGCCCCAGACCCTGCTGCGGGCCGCGTCCTGGGTGAGTGGCCCCCGCCCGGCCCGGCCCCGACCCCGACCCCGGCCCCGGCCCCTCCTCCTCACCCTCACCCCCACCCCCACCGCCACCCTCACCCCCTCCCCGGCCCCTCCCCGGCCGCAGGTTGGGTGACGTCACCGGGCTGGGCGCGCCCACCAGCGGGAGCGGGGGCCGGCGGCGGCCGCCGGGGCCCTTGAGAGGTCACCGCCCGCGCCCCCCTCTCAGTCTTCCTCGGCGCTGCCTCCAAGCCCCTTCCTCAGCCCTCACATCGTTTTCCCGTTCTCACGACCTGGGAACGGGCACGGGGGTGTGGGGGGGACTCGCCGAGGGGCTTTAGGGTTCAGCCCCAGCACGAGGGGGCCAGGCAGCCGAGAGGATCAGGCAGCGCCCCTACACCTTCCAGGTTCTTCCGGAGGGGGCTGGGCCCTCCCAGGCCCCCAGGTGCAGCTGTGAGTTGGGGGTGGCCTCTAGGACTCCCTCGGGGTGGGGCAGCGGGAAGGGCTCTGCATTAGGAGGACTTCCTGGAGGTGGTGTGAGGGAGAGGGGCCGGCTTGGAGGCAGCCTAGCCCACAGGCCAGGTGACTTGCCCCTTTTCCTTACCCCTCCAAGCCTGGGAGATGGGAGATGGGAGATGGGTGACAGCATCCAGCTGGCCACGGTGTGTACTAGCGCCAGCTGCAGCCTCGACTCTTGTCACAGAGCAGTGGACCCTACGGTGGGCGGGAGGCCTCAGGCCTTCCCAGGGGAGTGACTCTGACCAGACCAGAAAAGGAAGCAGGAGCCCTGCTGGACCACTCTGGGGGCCACGTCCACGCCCTGACCTCAGTTTCCCCCTGGACTGAGTGGGGCATCCTGGTCTCTCAGAGGTGGGGCAGGCAAGCAGTGAGGTTGCAAGGAAAGCTCTTTTCTTGGAAGCCCCGGGCTACTCAGAGCTAAAAGAGCAGTGTCCAGTTTAAAATGACCACGGACGCCTCCCACCGGCCTCCCTGGCTGAACCCCAGAGGTCACCCGGCCACCTTTTGGACCTCCTACTGCCGGTGATATCAACCACCATCCACAGTCATGTGCGGTCCCGCCTCCCTCCAGCGCCCTCCACCTGCGGGACGTTGGGTGGCCATCACCTGTCCTCACCACTCCAGGAGCTGCCTGTCACTCCCCTGGGCTCGCCGCAAGCAGGCCACACACCTGCCCAGTGCCGGGGGCCGGTCCACACAGGGCTGGCGGGCCTGCCACCGCGTGAGCGCCCGCCAAGCCCCTGTCCTCCCGGGGCGGCCTCCGCCACGCCCCGCGGCGCCCGCGCCCCCTCCTCGCTGGGGCTTGGGGGGCGACACCGCGGGGCCACGCGGGCGGTGACACGGCCGGAAGCTGAGCCTCGGCTCGTACCCGCTTGTGCCGCCGGAGCCCAGCTGCTCACCACGAAGGGGAGGAGGGCGACAGCGCGCCCGGCTTGGGGAAACCCACGTGGGCGCGGCCGCCCTGACCGCGCCCGCCCGCAGGTGTTCTCCATCGCCGTCTTCGCGCCCATCGTCAACGAGGGCTACGTGAACGCCGACAGCGGCCCCGAGCTGCGCTGCGTCTTCAACGGGAACGCGGGCGCCTGCCGCTTCGGCGTCGTGCTGGGCGTCGGCGCCTTCCTCGCCTGCGCCGCCTTCCTGCTGCTCGACGCGCGCTTCCAGCACATCAGCAGCGTCCGCGACCGCCGCCGCGCGGTGCTGCTCGACCTGGGCTTCTCGGGTGGGCGGGCCGGGGCCTGGCGGGGAGGCGGGGCCTGGCGGGCGGGGCGGGGCCTGGCGGGCGGGGCGGGGCCTGGCGGGGAGGCGGGGCCTGGCGAGCGGGGCGGGACCAGACGGGGAGGCGGGGCCTGGCGGGGAGGCGGGGCTTGGCGGGCGGGGCGGGGCCTGGCTAGCGGGGCGGGACCAGACGGGGAGGCGGGGCCTGGCGGGGAGGCGGGGCCTGGCGGGGAGGCGGGCCCTGGCGGGGAGGCGGGGCAGGAGCACACCTGGGCTTCTCCGAGGGGCGGGAACCTGGAGGGGCGGGGTGGCTGGGGAAGAGGCGGAGTCAGGGGCGGGCGGGCCTGGAAATGGGCTTCTCCGATGGGCAGGAGCTGGCTGAAGGAGGTGGGCGTTGTGGTTATCAGGTAGGTGGGGAGGGGAAGGGTCTGGGAGGGGCGGAGCCTGCTGTGGGAGGAGCCTATGCGTCTGGTGGACAGGGCCGGAGCGAGGAGGGCGGGACTCTGCGGGGGCGGGGCGCGGCAAGGGGCGTGCCGGGCGGGGCGAGGGGCGTGGCCTGGTGCGGGGACACGGGAGGGGCGGGGCCAGATTGCGGCGGGGGGTGGGGCCGGGGCGCAGTCGGGCGCGGCGAGGAGCGGTGAGAGGGGCGTGGCCTGGCGCGGGGAGGTGGGGGGGCGGGGCCAGGTTGCGGCGGGGGCGGGGCTGGGGCGCGGCCGGGGGCTCACGCGCGCCCCGGGCCCGCAGGGCTCTGGTCCTTCCTGTGGTTCGTGGGCTTCTGCTTCCTCGCCAACCAGTGGCAGCGCACGGCGCCCGGGCCCGGCACGGCGCAGGCGGGAGACGCGGCCCGGGCCGCCATCGCCTTCAGCTTCTTCTCCGTCCTCAGCTGGGTGAGTGCGCGGCCCGGCGGGCGGGCGGGGGTCGCGGAGCCCGGCTGACGCGGTGCCCCCGCAGGTGGCGCTCACCGTGAAGGCGCTGCAGCGGTTCCGCCTGGGCACCGACATGTCGCTCTTCGCCACGGAGCAGCTGGGCGCCGGCGCGGGCCAGGCCTACCCCGGCTACCCGGTGGGCAGCGGCGTGGAGGGCAGCGAGACGTACCAGAGCCCGCCCTTCACCGAGACCCTGGACACCAGCCCCAAAGGGTACCAGGTGCCCGCCTACTAGTGGCCGGCGGGTGCGGACCTGGTTCCAGCGCAGACCCAGTGGCCTCCTCGGACCTCCCTTGCGTCCTCCCGCCGAGCGCCAGGGACGAGGGGCTTCCAGTGCTGGCCGTCGTGGGCCAGGAGGGGGTCGTCCTGCGGGTGGCCTGGGCTGTCCCCAAGTCCCCCGAGACCCTTCAGTCCCTAGCCCCAGGCCTGAGGCCCCCAGAAGGGGATAAGGCGGCCCTGGGTGCTGTCCTCCAGCCCTGAGAGGATGGTCCTGGGGCCATCCCTCCACCAGCCTGGAGTCCACAGTCGGGGGCAGGGACTGCCAGGGGGCAGGGGCACAGCCTGAGGACTGTCCAGGGCCCACCTCCCTGTCCCCCGCACGTGGCCCAGGCCCCCTGCACCGCCCCTGCAGGTGGTGACTGCCCACTTGTGTAACGGTGGTTAGTTCTTGGGGCAGGGTCCCCTGTTCCTCTGTTCAGGCACTGCACCAGGTAGTCTCACAGCCCCTGGAGCCACCCCAGCCCTGTTGGTGTTCTGATTGTGGTTCACATCTTCAGGTGTCACTTTTAGGTCCCACAAGCCTCCCCCCTGTCTGTGGCCTCTCCCCGACCCCATACCTGCCCTGGCCCAGACCTCGCCCAGATGTGGGCGGTTCTGGCCGGGAAGGCACAGGTCACCGGTGCCTAGCTAGACCAGCCCCCTCTCCAGGAGAGGGGCCCAGAGGTTCCATCTGCCCACAGTGTCCGAGGAGACGGCCATTCCGTGCAAACCCCTTCTCCTGGGCTTCCTGGACCTGTCCCCACCCCACCCTGCACCCCCTGCCGAGCTCCAGGCTGGGGGGTCCCCGCGCATAGCTGAGTATTCATGCATTGCTCCATGCTGGCTTTTCCCATTAATGGATACCAAACACGGTTGCCACCTTGCATTCCTGCTGACCAACGCCCCCCTAGGAGCTGCAGTTGAGTGACAACCCTGTATAGCATAGACCAACCATGTGTGGATATTTAAGTGAACATGTTTACAATTTTTGTATATATCGACCTCACCCTCCCTCTTCTGGAAGAACAATCCATGATTGTGTATTTTCAGTGTCCAGTGTCCCAACTGCAACTTCTTTACAATAAAGACTGAAGATGAGTTTACTGTGGCCTGGGTGCTCCTGGCTTCATTTTTCCCCCTGCCTGTCCCGGTGCCAGAGGCAGAGTCAGGGGCCCCGACGAGAAGAATCATTTCCTTAATAGAACTGTGTAATATTGAACCATCTTTGCATTCCAGGAAAAAAAACAAACACCCTGTTTTGGCCTCAATATATTCTTTAAACACTTTGTAAGTTTCTTTGCTAATTTTTAAAGTACTTTTACATCTATGTTTATAAAGAAGAGTGGCCTCTAATTTTACTCTGCTGTCTTTATCTCACTGATTGGCTTGCATAGTTTTACAGTTTTGAATATATTCTGGAACATTTTGTGTAAGAGGACTATTTTTTGTTTCTTAGAGATTTGGTAGAACTCATTGTAAAATAGCCTGCACCTGGTGTCTTCTTTGTTGCTTTTGAGAAGGTACAGGGGAAGACCTCTGACTTCCATTTCTGTTTTCTTTGGTTTCCTATATCTTCTTGGGCCAATTTTGGTAATTTTAATTATGAAAATTGTCCGTATCATGTGGATTTTCAAGTTTCTTAACAGTAATTTTTTTCTGTGTTCTTTTTTTTTTTTTTTTTTTGAGGTATCGGGCCAGAGATTGAACCCAGAACCTCGTATGGGAAGCTGGCACTCGACCATTGAGCCACTTCTGCTCCCAATATTCTCTGATTTGATTTGATTTTTTAAGAGATTTATTTATTTACTTACTTTCATCCATTTTTTTACCCCCCCCCCGTTTTTGCTGTATTTGTGCCCATTCGCTAGGCAAGTCTCTGTGTCTGCTTCCTGCCCTCTCTTCTCATCTTTCTCATCCTGTCTTCACTGGGATTCGAGCCTTGGAACCTCCCATGTGGGAGAGAGGTGTCCTACTGCTTGTGCCACCTTAGTTCCTGGTTTTTCGGCGCGTCTCATCTTGGCTCTCCCTTGTGTCACTCTCCTGTTATGTCATCATTTTGCTGCGTGGCTCACGGGGCCTGGAGGCACACCCATGCGCGGGGCCTGGCAGCCTGCACACCTTCTATATTTTTCCTTATCTTACTGGGATGTCCCAGGGATCAAACCCAGGTCCCTCCATATGGGAGATGGACACCCAACCATTTGAGCCACATCCGCGACCCTGCTATATCTCTTAAGGTTGACCAAAGATACCTAGAGTTAGTCATTTCCCATACAGGGTGGTCATATAATAAATCAGGCTTAGTTTATCAGCAGCATTCTAAAAACCAGACCTAGGGAGAAAAACTAGGTCTGGGGACACATGCGTGGTTTCTAATATAGCGAATGTTTAGCCTACCCTGGTTATCACAAAATCAGGACAGCAAGAATATTTGCAATATTCTATGATTTTAAAAAGCATCTGTATGTAGTCTCTTTTTCAATTCCTGTTATTCTTTTTTTTTAACTTAATTTTTTGTTGGTTTTCTATTGTATTCATTTTAATTTGTATTTCTCTTCTCTCCTTTCTATGGTTTATTTTCTTTTTATAGCTATGCATTGAAAACTTAGCTTATTTTTTATCTTTATCTTCTAATATGGGCATTCAAGGATTCAGATTCCCCAGTCCGATTTAGCTGTGAGGAGCTAAAAAACATCCCCCCAGAACTTTGATATATAGTGATTTCTTTCTTACTTTTGTTCTTTTCGAAAGTGTCAAACACAGAGAAAGTTTGCAAATACAGCACAGATAACTCTTTTTTTTTTTCCTGAACCATTTGAGAGAATGGTTTGATGGACATTCTATAAAATAATCAGCCAACTAAATGCCCCTTCACCAAGCACTTTTCCATATATGTAGGACATTCTCCTATGTAACCACAATACAACCAACATAACCATCAAAATTGGGAAATTAACCTCCACATGTTCCACCCATCTTGATCTAGTTACTAATACTGTATATCAAATCATCTCCAAAATGGAGCAGCTTAAAACACTGATCATTTATTTAGTTCACAAATCTGCACTTTGGGCAAGGCGTGGCAGGAAAGGCTTTTCTTGCACTACATGGTGGAGACTGGAGGACCCACTTCCAAGATGGTGCACTGGCATAGCTGTTAAGTTGGTGCTGGCTCTTATCTGGCAGCTCAGCCAGGACTGAGGGCTGAGGGCCTTTGTCTGGGGCCTTGGTCCCCTCCTCTCCCCTCCAGGGACTGCTCAGCTTCTTTGCAGCATGGTGGTTGGGTTCCCAGAGGGAGCTTCCCGAGGGAACAAGGTACAGGTACATGGCATTTCCATAGCCCACATTAGAGATCACCTAGCATCACCTCCTCTATAATCTGCTTGCTGAGGCAGGCACTAAGATCTAGCCAATGGGAGCAGACAGATCTGACCACTCGATGGGAAGAGGATTAGCTTCATACTTAGGAATATTGCCCAGGATGAGATAGTGGCAGCCATCTTTGGAAAATACATTCTGCAACGTATCTCCTCTGATGCCATCCAAGTTTCACCAGTTGTCCCAATAATGTCCAAGGTTCAGTCCAGAATCACAGATTGCATTTAGTTGTCATGTCCTTTCAGTTTCCTTCAAGGTGAATGGTTCCTTCTGATGTTTCCTTAGGCTTAGGTTTGGATTATACATCTTGGGCAGAAATATCACAGAAGTGATGCTGTGTTCTTATCGCATCCAGTTGGGTGGAGTACGATTTCAATTTGTCCCATTACTGGTGATGTTAACTTTGATGGATGAAGGTGGGTCAGCCAGTCTTCTGTATTGTGAAGTTATACTTTGCCTCTTTGTAATTTGTAAGTATTTTGTGGAGAGGTATATTGAGACTTTGTAAATCTGCAGATCTTCAACTGCTTTTATTTATTTATATCACTGTGGATTCATGAATTACTATTTTATTCAATGGATATAAGTTGTTACTATCAGTATTTGTTTTTTGTTTTTTTTTACCGGGAGGTACCAGGGATCGAACCCCGGTCTCTCCATATGGTAGACGGACGCCGAACCTCTTGAGCCACATCCGTTTCCCTCAGTATTTGTTTTGATATTCAGATTATCCTAAGTTTGCCAGTGGGTGCCCATTCATCCTGGCTTCTGTGTCCTTTTGACAGAACTCTATAATTCTTTCACCAATTCCTTATTTTCTGGCACCATAAGATGTTCTGGGCTTGTCTTGTACTTTCCCAGATAAAAATCTGGAGATTTTCCCGGCAGCTCTGGTTCATTTTAGTAGAGAATGGTATTTAGAAGCCAAGATCTAGGTGAGAAGTGTGCTCATATGTATGGGGTTGTCGCTGCACACGTACTCACACCCACTCACATTCACACTTTTATTTATTTATTTATTTATTTAATTCTAACTTGATTTCAAATTCAAAAAAATAGAATAATAGACAGCAGAGCAGGCGTAGCTCAGTGGTTGAGCACCCGCTTTGCATGTATTAGGTCCCGGGTTCAAGCCCCGGTACCTCCTGAAAAATATATAATAATAATGATAGACAAAAGGCAGCTCAAAAAATTATGGAGACATTACTCCTGAAAAGTTCTGTCCAGGCACTTTTATCTCATTTAATCCCAACAACAAACTCAGTTGTTCCTCCAGTGTTCAGAAAAATACACAGATGAACACAAATTAGTTAAATGACATAGTCAAGGTCTACTTACTAATGAAGAAAATAAAGAAGAGAAAAAAATGGTTAATCAAATTCATATCTCGGGGGAAACATATGTGGCTCAAGCGATTGGGCTCCCGTCTACCATATAGGAGGTCCAGGGTTTGATTACTGGGGCCTCCTGGTGAAGGGCGAGCTGACCTGCATGGCAAGCTGGCCCGAGCGGAGTGCTGCTTGGAGAGCTGGCACAGCAAGATGATGCAACAAAAAGAGACACAGAGGAGAGACAATAAGAGACACAGCAGACCAGGGAGCTGAGGTGGTACAAGAGATTGAGCGCCTCTCTCCCACTCCGGAAGGTCCCAGGATTGGTTCCCAGTGCCACCTAAAAGAGAAGACAAGCAGACACAGAAGAACACACAAAGAGCAGACTGCGAGTGTAAAACAGTGGGGGTGGGGAAAAAAAAATATATATATATATTTTTAATTCATATCTCACAAAACCATACCCCATGTTCTTTTTTTTTTACCTTTAGCATTTATAGTGCCCTCTTTGTTTTTGCTACAAAAACATTACAATGTTGTTATTAAATCCAGTCTATAAATTACATTAGTTCTATTTTTCCCATGTTATCAATACATTCTTAACACCTTGTAGTAGAACATTCCTTTATTTATATTATTAACACCAATCATCATCTGTTATACATTCCCTATATTATCCTCCAACTGTACTCCAACTAACGGTAACCTCCCTAGACTACCTGTTTCCGCCACAATCACATCTATAAATTAACAGTGTCTGTTACATTCATTATAATGTGCTACCATCAACTCCACCCATTACCACATATTTACATTTGACCTTCTTAAACATTTTACATACATCCAGCATCATCTCCCCCTTCTCAACCCACATTCTGTCTCCCAACAACCTACGCTCCATAGTCCAACTCCATAAGTCTACTCATTTTATTTAGTTCGTTATCAGTGAGATCATACAATATTTGTCCTTTTGTGTCTGGCTTATTTCCCTCAACAAAATGTCCTCAAGTTTCCTCCATGTTGTCATATGTGTCCCCAATTCATTTCTTCTTACAGCTGAATAGTATTCTATCATATGTATATACCATATCTTGTTTATCCATTCATAGGTTGACAGACACTTAGGTTGTTTCCATCTTTTAGCAATTGTGAATAATGCTGGTAGGACATCGGTGTGCAAACATCTGTTTGAGTCCTTGCTTTCAGTTCTTCTGAATGTATTCCTAGTAGCTGGATAGCCAGATCATTCGGCAGTTCTATATTTAGTTTACTGAGGAACCACCAAATCATCTTCCACAGAGGCTACACCATTTTACACTCCCAACAGTGAAGGAGTGTTCCTATTTCTCTATGCATACCTAGTATAAAGCCCACTTGATGATGATGTTTAATCTTTAAACTGTGTTTTTGATTTGGTTAGCAAGTATTTTGTTGAGGATTTTTGCATCTATATTCGTTAGAGAGATTGGTCTGTAATTTTCTTTTGTCATAATATCTTTATTTGGCTTTGGTATTCTGATGATGTTGGCTTCATAGAATGCGTTTGGTAGCATTCCTTCCTGTTCAATATTTTGGAAGAGTTTGAGCAAGATTGGTATCAGATCTTCTTTAAATGATTGGTAGATTTTGCCAGTGAAGGCATCTAGTCCTGGGCTTTTCATTTGGGGAAGTTGCTTGATCACCGTTTCAATCTCTTTACTTGTGGCTGGTCTGTTGAGGTCTTCTGTTTCTTCTAGGGTCAATGTGGGTAGTTCATGTGTTTCCAGGAATTTGTCCATTTCATCAATGTTGTCTAGTTTGTTGAAATCCAGTTGCTCATAGTCTCCTCTTATGATGGCTTTTATTTCTGCTGGGTCAGTGGTAATGTCTCCTTTCTCACTTCTGATCCTATTTATTTGCATCTTCTCTCCTTTTTTCTTTGTTAAGCTAGCTAAGGGTTTACGGATTCTTCAAGAACCAACTTTCAGTTCTGTTGATTTTCTCTGTTGTTTTTCACTTTCTATTTCATTTATTTCTGCCATAATCTTTTTTTACTTTTACAAACTTTTAAAAATTGAAATTTATCGTTCATAAATGAACATCCATAAACAAGAAGTGTCTAATAAAAGCTGTGAGCTTACAAAACCAGCGTGCCTGGGAAGACTCGGGAGAGGCAGCCTGCCTCCCTGCGCTTCCCCCGCCGGCCAGCAGGGGCGCTCCTCGGCCCCGCCTTGCTCGGAGGCCGCGCGGCCACCGCCCGCCCTGAGCCGGGGTCGCTTTGCGCCGCGGGGCGGGTCCCCGCCGAGGCGCTTCAGCCCCCCGACCGCCCGCGCCCGCACCATGGCTCGCGTCGTCTTTAGTGTCCTGACTGACTGATCAAGTCCGCTGAATGCAGACGTCATGACAGAACCATTGTCCAGTGCGCTGGACAGCCCTGAGGCACAGAGAGGTTTCGCAACTTGCTTACAGTCACACAGCCGGCAGCTGCTAGGTCCAGGCTGCGAACTCAAGCTCCTGACCCCAGGCTGTTGGCCAGCATACCCGCTCCGAAAAGAATGTGTCCTCGGTGTTGGGTGCAGGTGACGCGGCGCGGACCCCCTGGGTCAAAGGTAGGTCACGCCTTGCGTGTCCTTTTGTGGAGTGTTTTCTCAGTTTCTGACAGCAGTCTATTAACGTTTCCCATTATGACTGTAGATTTGCCAGTTTCTCCACCTAAATATATTTTAGTCACATGTATTTTCATATTATGTTGCATAATACATGCTCCAGCTGCTTATGTCTTACTGTAGAATTTTTTAACGAATCGTTTTTATTGATGCATATTAATAAAGCTTACACTTCCTCCACAGTGTACAATCAGTGGTATCTGGTAATCACCGAGTTGTGCGTTCATCACTTCACTCATTATTAGAGCATTTTCATTATTTCAATAATAATTATAATAAACAAACAAGAAAATTCTTCACCTCTCTCTGTCTCTGATTTTTTTAAATTTTATTTTATTTTATATATTTTTGTGTTTATGTATTTTTATTTTTATTTTTTTCCCGGGGGGAGAGCAGGAACACAGTCCCCCGCTACCACAAATTATACAGTCGAGTTTCCCACTTTTGGGGAAATCGCAGGGGTCAGCACACCCAGAGTGCAATGGATAAGCCTCGCCCTGGGAAAACCACCTTCGTGATCATGCCATGTCCCCTGCCAGGTAAGTATTCTATTTCTTTTTTGTAGATGACTTTTTCAGTTAACATGAAGTGAAATTGGATTTTTTAGTTTACAGTTTTATTAAATCCCCCCCTACCCCTAGATGGCTTGCTTGTCTGTTTGTTGTCTGCTCAATTGTTTTTATTGTTCGTTGTCTGCCTGTTGTCTGTTTCTTTTATTTCTTTTTTTTTTTTTAGGAGGCCCAGGGAGCTGAACCCAGGACCTCCCATGTGGGAGGTGGGCGCCCAATTGCTTGAGCCATGTCCGCTCCCTGCTCATTGTTTTTTCTGTTTTTTTGCTCGCTGTCTGCTTGTTGTCTGCTCGTTGTTTGTCTGTCTTCTTTAGGAGGCATGAGAAACCAAACCTGGGACCTCCTGTGTGGGAGGCAGGCACCCAACTGCCTGAGCCACATCCGCTCCCAGTTTTATGAATTTTAACCAGAGTTTGTGTAACCACCACCAGATCAGAACCCAAGGAAGTTCAGTCACCTCCAAAGGTCCCTCATCTACCCTTTTCTCGTCCCACCCATTCTTCCTGCAACCCCTAACTCCTGGCAACCATAAATCTGTTCTCCATTACTGTCATCTTGTCTTTGTGAGGATGTCACATCAATGGGCTCATACAGAATGTGACATTTTGCATCTGTTTTCACCCAGCAGATTATTTTTATCAGTATTTCATTCCTGAGCTCTGCCTTTGTGCTGATGTGCCAGGTTGTTTAGCCACTCACTGGTTGAAGGACATTTGGGTTATTTCCAGATTTTGATGACTATGAACAAATATACTCTATGCTGCTATAAACATTTGTGTAGAGGTTTTTCTATGAACATAAGTTGTCCTCTACAGGTAACCCCAAGGGGAGGGATTGCTGAGTCACACGGCAAGTATATGTTTAACTTTATAAGAAACGCTTAAACTGTTTTCTAGAGTGACTGTACCAGCTTGCATTCCCACCAGCAAGGTATGTTACATACCCTTGTCAACAAATGGTATTGGCAGTATTTTTTAATTTTAGCCACTCTAATAAATGCATAGTGATATCTCATCGTGGTTTTATTTTGCATTTCTCTAATGGCTAACGATGTTGAACATCTTTCAAGAGTTTAATTCCCTTCTGTATATCCTTTTTAGTGAAGTATCTATCTGTTCAAGGCTTTTGCCCATGTTTTAATTGAGTTATTAGTTTTCTTACTGTTCAGTTTTGAGTGTTCTTCTGTTGCATAAGTGATTTGCTAATGCTTTCTTATCTACATGTCTATCTCTTCATCAAGACCTTACTATCGGGGGGCGGATATGGCTCAACTGGTTGGGCGTCCGTCTCCCATATGGAGGGACCTGGGTTCGATCCCTGGGACCTCCTGGTAAAAATTAAAAAAAATAAAAAAATAAAAAAAAGACCTTACTATTTTGATATTCAGATTATTTATTTCATTTTGATTGAGAATTTATAATTTGTAGTTTTCAAGGAATTGGTCCATTTCATCAAAGTTGTCAATAGTGGTTTGCAGTAGTGATTTTGTAGTATTTATTTATTATTCTTTTAATAGCTTTGAGGTCTATAGTGGCATCCCCACTTTCATTCCTGATTATTGGTCACTGTGTCTTCTTTTTTTTTTTTCAGTATTGCTAAAAGTTTAACTTTATTGATTTTTTTCAAAGAATTACTTTTAGGTTTCATTGATTTTTCTCTGTTTTTCTGTTTTTAATTTCATTAAATTCTCTTATCTCATTATCTCATTATTTCCTTTCTTCTGCTTGCTTTGAGTTTATTTTGGTCTTCCTTTTCTAGTTTCTTAAAGTAGAAGTTTAGATTATTGATTTAAGACATTTTTATTTCCTAATAAGCAGTTAATGCTATAAATTTTCCTCTATGCTCTGCTTTAGTTGCATCCCATGAATTTTGATATGTCGTATTTTCACTCTTAATTCAGGTTGAGGCATATTCTGATTTTCCTTGAGATTTCTTCTTTGACCCATGGATTGTTAGTCTGTTGTTTAATTTTTTAATGTATAGTAAAGAATTTAACCTTGCTCAAAAAGAGGTCTAGGGGAGCAGATGTGCCTCAAGCGATTGAGCAACTGCTTCCCACATAGGAGGTCCCAGGTTTGGTTCCTGTTGCCTCCTTAAAAAACAACAAAAAAATAACAAGCAAATAAATGATAAAACCAACTCAGGGCCTGATGTGGCTCAGTGGTTAAGTGCCAGCTTCTCACATATGAGGTCCTGGGTTCAACCCCCAGCCCCAGTACCTCAAAAAACAGAGGTCTAGGTATGGCCTTTGCCCTTGGCTTCTGGGATGTAATCTCTAAGAGCTTGGAATTTCATGCCTGATAGGAGTGTCTTTGCCTGGGACCTCAGGGCAGCCAGGGGGTACCACTGTGATTTGGTGTGCAGGCCTTGGGCCATGCAGAACCAGCCCAATCCATGAAGGGGCTGGGGAGTGGGATCAGTCACGTGGGGGCCAGCTGTGTTCATGTGATGGACCCCCAGTGAAGACTGGACGCCGAGGCGCAGGCGAGCTTCCCTGGCTGACAGTGTTCTGTGCATATTGTCACGGATCGATGCTGGAGAAGTAATGCCATCCTGGCTGCATGGGGTGAGGACAGCTGGACGTTCCAAGTCTGGTACTCCATAGACTCTGTCCTATGAGCTTTTCCCCTTGGCTGATTTAGATCTGTATCCATTAGCTATAATAAACCGTAACCACAAATATAACAGGTTTCAGTGAGTTCTGTGAGTCCTTTTAGTGAATTATTGAATCTGAGGTTTGGTAAGTTTTTTTGTTGTATTTTTTTCACCTTTAATTTATTGTGGTAAAATATACCAAACATAAAAATCATTTTAAGGGAAGCGGTTGTGGCTCAATTAGTAGGGTTCCCGTTTACCATATGGGAGGCCCCGGGTTTGGTTCCCGGGGCCTCCTGGTGAAGGCAAGCCCGCCCACACGGCGTGGTTAGCTGACCCAGCGAGCACAAGCAGCAAGGGGGGGATAAATGAATAAATAAATAAAATCTTTAAAAAAAAAAAAAATCATTTTAACCATTTTTAAGTCAACAATTCTGTGACATTAAGCACACTGGCCATCTTAACTTTCACCACTATCTGTTTCCAGAAAATTTTCAGCATCCCAGACAGAAACTCACACCCCTTAAGCAATAACTCCCTAATCCTCCCACCATCCCCATAACCACTATTCTGCTTTCTGTCTCTGTGAATTTGCTTACTCTAAATATATTTCATATAAAAGAAATCCTACGATATTTGTCCTTTTGTGTCTGGCTTATTTCACTCAACATGATGTCTTCAAGGTTCGTCCATGTTGCAACATACATCAGATCTTCATTTCTTTTTTATGGCTGAAAAATACTCCGTTGTAAGGACAGACCAAGACCACACATAGTTTCTCCATTCATCTGTCGACAGACACTTGGTTGTTTCCCCCTTTTGGGTACTATGAACAATGCAGCTATGAACACTAGTGTACAAATACCTGTTTGAGATGCTGCTTTCAATTCTTTTGGGTATATACCTAGAAGTGGGGCTTTCAGGTCATATGGTAATTCTAACTTTCTGAGGAACCGCCAAACTGTTTTCCACAGCGGCTGCACATTTTACTGTCCCACCAACAGTGCATGAAGGGTCCTCTGTTTCCACATCCTTGCAGCACTCATTATCCAAGCTGTAAATTACGCTGCGTCATGATGGGTGAGAGGCTTGCATTGAGGTTTTGGCTTGCATTTCCCTAATGGCTAATGATGTTGAGCATCTTGTCATGTGCTTATTGATCTTTTGTGTATCTTTTTTGGAGAAATGTCTATTCAAGTCCTAGACTCATTTTTTAAATAAAATTTTTGAATATCCTGTACTTACATCCACTTTTGATTTTGTGAAGTTTTCTG
This sequence comes from Tolypeutes matacus, assembly GCA_026826555.1. Classification (NCBI taxonomy): domain Eukaryota; kingdom Metazoa; phylum Chordata; class Mammalia; order Cingulata; family Chlamyphoridae; genus Tolypeutes; species Tolypeutes matacus. The sequence continues at coordinate 530,089 of JAKSZT010054579.1, forward strand.
TCATTACTTTTGAGCTTATTTATATATTTACTTAACTTTTTATTTTGAAATAATTTCAAAGCTACAGAAAAAAATAATACAGATCCCATACAAGAACTACAACATACCCCCATTCCCCATATACCCAAATTCACAAATTTTAATATTTTACCACCTTTGCCATTTCCTTCCTCCCCTCCCCTCCCCTCCCCTCCATCTAGCTTCTGAACAACTGAGAGTGGCTTACACACATCATACTCCTCAAATACATACTTCCATATACATTTCCTATGAACAAGGATATTCACTTATGTAATAACCTCTAGTGCAGTTATCAAGTTTAAGAAATTTAACATTGATATAAAGCCTGGTCTATATTCCAATTTTTTATGTCCCAATTATGTCCTTTCAAGTTCTTTCACCTCCATTCATAGATTCCATCTAGTGTCATGTATTGCATTTAATTATTATCTCTTTAGTTTATCTTTCTGTTTTTTTTTTTTTTTTTTAATTGTGGAAACATACAACATAAATCTTCCCTTCCAAGCACACCATTCAGTGGGATAAATCACTTTCACAATATTGCAGTACCCTCCCAAACACCCATTACTAGAACTTCCCCTTCACCCCAATGAGAAATCCTACACTCATTTTGCATCAACTTCCCATTGACCTTAACTCACCCCTGGTAACCTGTACTCTACTATCTGTCACTATGAGTTTGCATATTCCTTGATATTTTCTTTGTTGCTATCCATGGGGCTTAAATTTAACATCCTACCACTATAACAACCTCTTTGCTTTGATAACAACTTCAATAGCATATATAAAGTATGTTCCTATACTCCTCTATCACCTTTATTATTCTTGACACAAATTATATATTTATACATTTTGAGTCCAAAGCCATGATTTATCATTACATTTTATGAATTTGTCTTTTATATCCTGTAGAAACTAAAAAGTGGAGTTACAAATAAAATTACAATAGTACTGGTATTTATATTTACCCATGTCATTATGTTACTGGAGATCTTTCTTTCCTTGTGGCTTCATCAATTGTGTCCTTTCCTTTCAACCTGCAGAACTCCCTTTAGCTTTTTTTTTGTAGGGCTGATCTACTGGTAACAAAGTCCCTCAGCTTGTGTGTATCTGGGAATGTCTTAATCCTTACCTCATTTTTCAAAGACATTTTTGCTAGATAGAGAATTTTTGGGTGGCAATTGTTTGCTCTCAGCACTTTAAATATGTCCTCCCACTGCCTTCTTACCTCCATGGTTTCCCATGAGAAATCAGCACTTGATCTTATTGAGGCTCCTTTGTATGTGATATGTTGTTTCTGTCTTGTGGCTTCCAGAATTCTCTTTGGCATTTGTTTTAGTTTGCTACAGGGTTGGTAAGGCAAAAGACCAGAAATGGGTTGGCTTTTATAATGGGAATTTATTTGGGGTGAAATCTTACAGTTCTCAGGCTGTGAAAATGTCCAAATCAAAGCATCATCAGAGAATTCTGTCTTACCAAAGGTTGGCTGCTGGATCCTGGACTCCTGCTATGTGGCAAGGCGAAATGGCAGGTCTGCCGGTCTCTCTCTGCCTTCTCCTCCAGGCTCACCTTCTCTTTCAGCTTCGAGCTGCTCCATGGGCTGAGCCTCTTTGGGGCTGCATTGCCTCAGCTTCTCCACTGATTCCAGCCTCTCTCTCAGCCTCTTCAGGTTTCTCTGTCTTTCTGCAGCTGTAGATGATCCCGGAGGTGTCTCCCACATAGCAGGATAAAATGGCAGCTGTCTTTGTGTGTCTCTGAATGTTTCTCCCACCATTTATAAAAGACTACAGCAAGAGGGCCGAGACCCACCCTGGGTCACGCCTTACTGAGGAACTCCAATCAAAGGTCCCCAACTGAGTTCAGTCCAGTCAAAGGGCCCCACACCCACAATCTCATCAGGAGCCCTTAACTGAAGCGCTCTAACCGAAAGGTCCCGCCATGCACAGTCAGCTCACATGCACAGGAATGGGTTAGCTTAAGACGTGGTTTTCTGGGGTCCACAAAAGACTCAAACCAGGACAGCAGTTGACCAGTTTGATTATAACATAGTGTAGTGTGGGTCTGTTTGGGTTTATCCTGTTTGGAGTTTGTTGAGATTCTTGGACGTGTATATTTCCGTTTTTTTTTTTGTTGTTGTTAAATTTAGGAGGTTTTCAACCATTATTCTTTGAATATTCTACCTTCCCCCTCTCCCTTTCTCACCCTTATAGAACTCTTACCTTGTGTCTATTGGTACACTTGATGGTGTCCCACAGCTTCCTCAGGCTCAGTTCACTTTTCTTCATTCTTTCCTCTTTCTGTTCCTCAGCCTGGATGATTTCAATTGTCTTAAATTCAAGTTCACCGATTCCTTCTTCTGCCAACTCCAATCTGATGTTGAACCCCTCTATGGAATAAAAATTTTTAGTTTCTGTTACTGTGGTCTTTGGCTCTGTTTGATTCCTTTTCTTAATTTCCATCTATCTACTGCTATTCTCTTTCTGTCCATTTATTGTTTTCCTGATTTCTCCTAGTTCTTTGTCCATGTTTTTCCTTAGTTCCTGCTTTAATCTCCTCCTTTGCATGGACCATCACTTCATGTTTCTTTGTGTATTTTTTCTTGGAAGCCAGACATTTTGATATTTTATGGTGTTATCACTGGAATTTATAGTATGAGGCATTTGTTTCTTAAGCTTGTATCAAGCTAGTATAATGCAGAGCTTTCCTTGAATGCCAGGGGCTAACAAAAAATAATAATAAAAGAAGAAAACATCTTTCCCAGATTGACCTGTATAAATGCTCTCCTTTAGGACTTATCCATACAATGCATTTGGACAGTAGTTAAAGGCCAAACGGAGGCGCTTTCCCTGGTCTTGTCTTGGGCATGCACGTATGGCCTTGGGAATTCCTCTGCTTACACAGATACAAATGCCCCTTCTTCCCTAGGAAATAGTTTCTTTGCAGTCCCAGGCACTGTACTGTGGGCCAACAATCCCTTGCCCCAGGCAGCCACTTGACTGCTCTCTCACAGAATTCTGCAGGAGAGCTTGGTGAGCTGGCTTGTACGTGCAAGGAAAGTTCTGTGTCAGTAAATCCCTCAGGCTATCCCCAGACAGACTGGCCAGACATACATGCTCCTAGTATTTACATGATGTCACCCTGCTTCCTCCAGAACTGGGGCCAGGGATCTGCTCTGGAATATGGGGCAGCCCCACAGCAAGGTGGTGAGGGTGAGGGAGGGTCCAGCCAAGGCACCACAAGAACTTTTTTTTTTAATTCAGCATTTGCCCTGTTACTGTGGTCCTTTTATTATCCAGAGTTTTGAGAAAGATGTTTCTACCAGTTATTGCTGGTTTTTCAAAGCTTCTGTAGGGAGATGGAACCCTGAAGCATCTTATTCTGCTGTCTTGATCAGGGCAGGGCTCAGTCATTGTTTCTTCAAACACATTTTCTGCCCCTTTCTCTGTTTTTTTCCACCTGGGGCTCCAGTGATGCACATGTTGGTGCATTTGATGATATCTCACAGGTCCCCCAGGATCTGTTCATATTTTTTTTTTCTGCTCCTCACACTGAATAACTATCTTGTCTTCAAGTTCGCTGATCCTTTCTTCTGCCTGTTCAAATCTGCTTTTGAGTCCATCTAGTGAGTTTTTCATTTCAATTCCTGTACTTCGCAGCTCCAAAATTTGTTTGGTTCCTTTTTATAATTTCTTTTATTTTGTTCAGACATTTTCCTAATTTCCTATAGTTTTTTTTAATATGGATTCCATTAGCTCATTGAGCATGTTTAAGATAGTTAATTCAAAGTCTAAAACTAATAGTTCCAATGTAGAGCTTCTTCAGAGATGATTTCTGGCAAATTCTTTTTTTTCCCGTAAATGGGCTATATTTTCCTGTTTCTTCATGTGTTTTGTAATTTTTTGTTAAGTACTGGACATTGAATATCATGTTATACTTCTGGAAATCTGTCTTCCACTTCTCTGGGACTGCTAGTTTTTGTTGCTTTCACTGAGAGCTTGATACATCAATTTGTGACTTTTCCGAACCTTTTTGCTCCTGTGGTGGTTTGGAGTTGTATGTATCCCAGAAAAACATGTCTTAAATCTAATCTGTTCCTGTGGGTGTGAGCCCATTGTAGGACCTTTTGATGAGGTTGCTTCAGTTAAGTGCATGTGGCCAGCCCAATTAGAATGGATCTTAATCCTATTACTGGAGTCCCTTATAAGCAGAATGAACTCAGACATGAGAGAGAGACAGAGCCACAGGAAGCAAGTGGCAGGACATCAACAGAACCCAGAAGAGAAGGTGACCAGGAGACACTGCCACGTGCCTTGCCATATGATAGAAGAGCCGAGGCTCTCCAGCAGCGAGCCCCAGAACGCCAGCCTTCGGGAAGAAAGCATTGCCTCGATTTGGACTTCCTTTCAGCCTCAAAACCATAAGCAAATACATCCCCGTTGTCTGACCCAACTCGTTTCATGGTATTTGCTTGAGCAGCCAAGGAAATTAGAATAGCTCCTAAACAGGGAATAGAAAGACAAGAGTTAAAGAAGAGGCACCGTCTCTGACCACTTTCTACCAGCTTCTGCTCCTGGGACTCCTGTCAAGTGTACTAAGGAGCGTCCAGATCCATGTTTGTGGCCAACTTCCCTCTCCTACTTCCTTTCTCTATCTCCTCAGGCTACATCCCGGGAGATTTCCTTTCGACAATCTCTATCTTTATGTCTAAGGCTTTTAATTAGTTCTTCTTAGGAACTGCTTGGTTGAGTGAAGCACAGTGCAGTACAGTGGCTGGAGCTGCAATGCTGCTTGGACAGCGTGGGCAAGCCTCTGACCCTTTCAATGCCTCGATCCCTTTGTAAAGGGAGGGTCAGAGGCCCCGTGAGGCAGGGTGAGTGAGGCTTACGTGCGTCAGCAGGCCAGACCTCGGAGCGGCACTCGGCACTCGGCACGGGAGACTGAAGCGTTGCCCGCCACTGTTGTGATTCTCACTCCTCCCGTAAGACTAGGCTAACATCCTTAAAGAGATCCCATTTTCCAGATCGCTCTGTCCTTCTGTGATGCTGGTCTTGCTCAAGGACTTTGTGATCCTCTGCAGAGAGGGCAACTGCCATGAGAGGTTTTGCTTGTGTGGCTGGGGAATTCGGGCGGCCTCTCCCCCGACCAGTGGAGGCTGAAGGAAGGCTCTTACCTCCTGCCGGGCCCCGGGCACGGCCGTCCCCCAGGGCGGCACCATCCAAGTCCTCCGCTTCAGGCCGACCGTGTCGAGGCCGCCGAGCAGCTCTGGCCTGCCCCTGCCGGCTGCCTTCCTTTGGCCGTTTCACCACTAAGGCCCTTCCGCTGCTTTCACAGAGACACCTCTTTCTTCTGACCTGTTTGAACACAGCTATATGTTTAGAACTTTCCTTCTGCTACACGCATACCTCGTTTTACTGTGCTTCACTTTCTTGTACCTCACAGATACTCCATTTTTTAAAATAAAGTGAAAGTTCTGGCAACCCTGCATCAAGCAAGTCTTATCAGTGCCATTTCTCCAACAGCTCGTGCTCACTTTGTGTCTGCGTAATTCTCACATTTCATTTTGGTAATTCTCACATTTCAGACTTTTTCATTATTATTCTGTTATGGTGATCTGTGACCTTTGATGTCACTGTTGTCATTGTTTTGGGTAGCCGCGAACTGCGCCCACATAAATTGGCGAATTTAATCGATAAATGTCGTGTGCTCTGACTGCTCCACTGGCCAGCCGCTCCCCCGTCTCTCTCCCTCTCCTCGGGCCTCTCTCCTCCTGAGACACAAGAATATTGAAATCGGGACAATTAATAACCGTACAACGGCTTCTAAGTGTTCAAGTGAAAGGAAGAGTTGCACGGCTCTCACTTTCAATCAAAAGGTAGAACTGCTTTAGCTTACGAAGAAGGCTAAGCCGAGCCAGGCGAAAGCTGGGCTGCTTGTGCCAGACGGTTAGCCAAGTTGTGACTGCAAAGGAAAAGTTCCCGAAGGAAATTAAAAGCGTTGCTCCAGTGGACACACTAATGATAAAGCGAAACAGCCTCAAGGCTGATACTGAGCAAGACCAAACCAGCCACCACCTGCCCTTAAGCCAAAGCCTCATTCAGAGCCAGGCCCTACCTCTCAATTCTGTGAAGGCTGAAGGGGGAGGAAGCTGCAGAAGAAACTTCGAAGCTAGAAGAGGCTTCTTTAAGGAAAGCAGCTGTCTCTGTAACATCAAAGTACTAGGTGAAGTGGCAAGTGCTGAGGTAGAAACTGCGACAAATACCCAGAAGATCTAGCTGAGCTCATTGCTGAAGGTGGCTGCACGAAACAACAGGTTTCCAGCGTGGGTGAAGCAGCCATCCAGGGCTGTGATTGCTAGAGAAGTCAGTTCCTGGCTTCAGGGACAGGCTGACTCTCCTGTTAGGGGCGAACGCGGCAGGTGGCTGCAGGTCGAAGCCAGTGCTCATTTGCCATCTGGAAAGCCTGTGGCCCTTGATCTCCTCTGCCTAGGCTCTGTCAAGGACCTACAAAGCTCGGGTGACTGACAGCACATCTGCTTACAACATGGTTTGCTGAATATGTTGAGCCCACAGTTGAGACCTACTGCTCAGGAAAAAAGATTCCTTTCAAAACATGACTGCTCACGGACAGTGCGCCGGCCGCCTGGAGCTCTGCTGGAGATGGACCAGGTGAATGGTGCTGACCTGCCGCTGCCCCAACAGCCAAACTGCAGCCCGTGGATTGAGGGGTCGTCCCAACTCCGGTCTTATTTAAGGAACACATTTCATCAGGCTCTCGCTGCCATAGACAGTGGCTCCTCTGATGGGTCTGGGCAAAGTCCAGTGAGAACCTTCCAGAAAGGAATCACCATCCTAGATACCACGAAGAACGTCCGTGACTCGTGGGAGGAGGTTCAGGTATCAACGTGGACAGGTTGGAGGCTGGTCCCAACCCTCATGGATGACTCTGAAGGGCTCAAGACTTCGGTGGAGGCGGTAACTGCAGATGTTGCGGGAACACGAGAACTAGGATTAGAAGTGAAGCCTGACGATGCGACAATTCCAAGGAAAACCTTTAGTGGATGAGGAGTTGCTTCTTATAGAGGAGCACAAAAAATGGTTTCTTGACATAGAGTCTACTCCTGGTGAAGACGCTGTGACCGTTGTGGGAATAACGACAAAGGATTTAGTCTCAGAGACGTATTGGTAAAGCAGCGGCAGAGTTTGAGAAGACAGAGTCCACTTGTAAAGGTCCGTGGTATAGTGCTGTCAGCCTCACATGCTTGCTACAAGGAAATCGTTCACGAGAGAGAGAGTCCATCGACTGGCAAACTTCATTGCTATCTTATTTTAAGATGTGTCTTCAGCCACCTTGACCTTCAGCAACCACCACATGGTGGTCAGCCAGCAGTCAACATCAAGGCAAGACCCTCTACCAGCAAAAAGATTACGACTGGCTGAAGGCTCAGGTGATGGTTAGCACTTTTTAGCAATAAACTTTTTCTTAATTAAGGGATGCACGTTGTTTTTCAGCCTTAATGCTGTTGTACGCTTAACAGACTACAGCATAGCGTAAACGTAACTTTTGTGTGCACTGGGAAACCAAAACATTGCTGTGAGCCGCTTTGAGCTATTTGCTTCACTGCAATGGTCTGGAACCGAGCCCACGGCACCTCTCCGGTGTGCCGGTGTTGGCGTATGCTTGGAGGAGCCCAGGGCCCAGCGTGTTTCTGGCACCCTCCAAACAGCAGCCGCTTCTGGAAGGTCTGGGCAGCAGACCCAGAAGCCTGGGGCCGCGGCTGGTGGAGGAGCCCTGGCTGTGGGTGTACCCAGAAGGCAGAGAAGCTCAGAACACCAGCCACATGCCGTATTGCAAAATAAATTTATTTGAAGATAAACTGTTTTATAAAAGGTCAGAGGCAATTTGAGATCCCAGATTCAGCTTGTCTCATAAAAAGATTCAATTTCAAGTAGCACAACTTTGCGCCAGCTTTTAATCCTGAACATTCTTAAATTGCAACACAGCCAACTGTTTACACAACACCCTCAACGCCTGACCCCAGCCCAGTGGGCCCACAGCTCTTCGCTCTGGCTGCCACAGCCACGGGCTTCAACAGCAGGGGCAGCTTCTGGCATCTGGGCCCTTCCCTCCCCGGGCTCCTTCCCAAAGCAAGAGAAAGCAAACCGAGACCAGCCCGCCGCAGGGGCAGGGGCCTGTGCCCAGCTCCAAGAGGACCTGGGGGCGTTCCGCGTGGTGATGGCTGGCGGGGCAGGGCAGGCTTCCTGGTGACTCCCTGGTGGCCCGTCCAGCCACTGGGCCCGAGCAAGCGGCCCCACCGGGGCCCTACCTGGCTGCCTGGCAGCCCGAGAGGAGAAAGGAGAAAGGAGGCTCGCGGGCGCGGCAGCTCTGGTCCGCGCTGGCGGGAGCTACGTGATGACCCTGGCGATGGCCTGCAGGGAGGGGAAGTCTTCGTCCCGGGCCGCGTGCAGCGCCTGGTGGCTGCTGACGTCGCCGTGCGCCAGCACCTGCTGGCAGGTGGGGCACACGCAGCAGTCCAGGCCCGCCTGCTGGGCGCCGGGCTGCCATGCGCCCTTCCTGCCCTTCTTGGACTTGGCGCCGGGGGCCTTCTCCTGGCTGTGGAGGTCCGTGTGTGCGGACAGCAGCTCCTGCTGCTTGGCCGTGTCTGGCAGGAGCACCAGCAACTCATTGAAGATCTTCTGGAAGTTCTCCCCAAGCAGCTCCCGGCAGCTCTTATAGTACTGGGCAGCGGAGATCATGCCCTGCGGCCAGAGCCAGGCCCGGTCACGGCCCTGGGCCTGAGCCTCCTGCCCCTTCCCCGTACCCTGCCCCCGCCTGCGGCCCCGACCTGTCTGAACTGCCCCGAGTGACTCTTGAACTTGCTGAAGCAGGCCTCGTCGCTCTGCAGGAAGTCCTTGATGGACTGGATGAGCTCCAAGTTCCTCTCCCGGAAGTTCTCGGGGACCAGGTAGGCCTGGGGTGCTGGTGTCAGCCGGGCTCTGCGGGTTGGGGGAGGAGGCAGGGGCAGTGGAGGCCTTAGCCTTGAATGCAGCCCAAGAGGCGGGGACCCTCCACCAGCCCTGGGGGCTCGAGGCGAGCAGCGCAGCCACACTCACGCTTTGGAGGGGGTGCTGGGGACGCAGGCTGGGTGGGGGCTGGGCGGGAGGCTGGAGAAGCCGGGCGGCGGCTTGCTGACGGGGGGCACCAGACCTGGTGGGGGCAGGGGCGGCACAGCCTTTGGGAGCGCGACGGTGCTGAAGCCTGTGGGGACGGCACGTGACCCAGGTCCGTCCTGGGACACCCCTTGCCTGGGCAGCCCTGGCCTCCGTGTACCCCCAGCCCTCGTGAAGGCCCAGGGCTGCCCCGTCTCCACAGGAGGGCATGGCAGAGCCACTCGCAGCCTCGGCCCACAGGCCCCGCCGTGCTCCCTCCTGCGCAGTCTCGGCCTTCCTCCCCCAGGCCCCGCTCGGCCCCGCTCGGCCCCACCCGGCCTCAGTCCTCCTTGGACCCGTGGACGCCAGCCGGATGCTCTGTCCCCACCTGCAGCCCAGATGCCCGAGGAGCAGGGCCAGAGGTGGGCAGACGTACCTGGGGGCGGTGGCATCCTGGGTGCACAGGGGCCGCCGAGAGCTGGGAACTCTTCCTGGGGAGGGGGGCAGGCGAGGGGCCCCAGGGGCCGCGGGAGCCCAGGGGGTTCCTTGGGGCCGCACCGCACCAGGGCTGAGCCCTCCGCGTGTCCGTTGACGACAGCGCCCAGCCCGTCGGCTCTGCCGGCAGCAACTTGCTCAGCCCCCAGGGGCCCGTCCTCATCCGGGGCCCTCGGGGCGCGGTCGGGGCGTGGCGGCGGGGGCAATGCGGCACTGGGCTTCTCGGAGCCCACCTTCTTCTTCCTGCCCACCTTGGCGGAGGTCTGGGAGGAGGCCAGCGCCAGCAGGGAGGAGACGGCGACCATGGTGGGCACACTGCGCAGCTCCTGGGCTGTGAGCCCGGCGTGGCCATCCTCCTCCTCGGCGGGGGCCGGGCCCCCCTTCCTGCCGCCCTTGCCGCTCCCCTTCCCGGTCTTCCTGCTGGGAGGGCCACCCCCACTGACAGCCTGAGGTCCCACCACGGCCTGCACCACCTTCCTGCCGCTGCTGCCGCCGCCGCCACCGTTCCAGGCAGAGATGATGCTGGCGGGGGCGGCGCTGGGCTTGCTCGTGGAGGGCACCAGAGCAGGGAAGTCGTCTTCCTGGAAGGTGCTCCTGCCCCTGGCAGCAGCGGGGTACGCGAGCGCCAAGCCCACGGGGCCGGGGGCTACTGCCGCGGAGCAGGAGACAGAGGTGGACAAGCTGGGGAAGTCTTCGTCCTTAAGCTTCGTGGCGGGGGGCGGGAGGGAGCTGCGCCAGGGCGGGGAGAGCGGTGAGCACCTGCCGGGCCCTGCCAGGCCCCCGGCCACCCTCCCGCAGGCGCCCCTGCCCTGACACCAACCTCGGGGGCGCGGCCCCTGCAGCCGGGCCTGCCACTGGAAGGGCCTCTTGGCTCACGGGGCCATTTGCCAAGGTTTCCTTGGGGCCTGCAAGAGAGGACCGAGGACTGGGGTGTGGGGCTGGGGGAGGCCAAAGCTGCCAGGGGGTCACCAGGCAAGGGGCTCACCTGGGCCGTCACCCTGCGTCCGCACTGGGCGCCGGGGGCCACGGGGCTCCTCAGGCCCCCGGACCGCTGTCTCCTCCTTCTTGGTCCTGCCACCCTCCTCGCGGTCCTCGCTCTGGCGCTTCTCCTGCTGCTGTGCTGCCACCGAGGCCCGGATGGCAGCTGCCACTTCTCGATCCTCTTCTTCCCTGGGAACAGGAGCCTTCAGACGGGCGAGGCCAAGGCCACCGCGGGGCTGCAGGCAGCTGGGGGCGGAGGTAGCAGGCGGCTGGGGACGGGCAGCCGGGCAGTGGCCGAGCCCCTGCCAGCTCGGGTTCCAGGAGACAGCCTGGGGGGAGCGGTCAGAGCTGGTGCTGGCCCCCTTGGCTGAAAGGGGGATACGGGAGGTAGCATGGGGCTGGGCCCCGTGTCAGGCACTTCATGGCACGAGGCCACAAGCCCCCTAAGTGACGCAGGCCCCTTTCACCACCACCCTCAGGTGCCGGGGAGGGGTCCTGGCATGGCTGCTCGCACAGGGCACGCAGCAGACTGGCACTGCCCAGCCCAGGGGCTGGCTGCTGCCTCCTTCGCCTCAGAGAATGTCCGTGGCCGGCAAGGCCTCCCACCTCTTGTACCTCCAGCTTCCTCGACGGCTCTGCTGGGCTCCGCGCCCACTGGCCCGGCCTGCGCGGCCCTGGCGGTTGTACCTGTCCACCTCCTCGTAGTCCTCGCCACCGACAACCCCTAGAGCCGGCACACAGCCCGTCACGGCCCCAGGCCCAGCAGCAGCACCCACTCCCCCAAGGCCAGGGCAAGGCAGAGCCAAGCACTCCTGCCTGCTCGGGCCTGGGTGGGCCGCGGCTCCCGCCAGGCACGGCACGCGAGCACATGGACGGGACACGGAGCTCGCCAAGCCCACCCTGGCCCCAGGAGGGGATCAGCACCCAGCCCGGGAGCTGCCCCTCTACCTGCCGGCACCAGCCGCAGGGAGGAGCTCTCTGGGTAACAGCTGAGCCCAGGCCTGGGCCTGCAGACTCGGACGCTCACCGCCTGCCGCCGGGGGGAGGCGGAAGCTCAGCGAGCCCCTCCCTCAGGCTGCGGCTGGGACACGGGGGCCTGAGGGTCTCAAGCAGGGCGCTGGCCGACGAGCAGCCCTGTGTCAGGGCGAGCCGGGGCCAGGCCGAGCCCCCGGCCGCCCACAGCGGCCCATCTCAGAGCCCGCTCACCGTCGCGGCGCGCGTGCCGGGGAGTGTAGCTGAACTGCAGGTCGATCTGGCGGTTCTGGCGGGCCTCGGCGCGGCTGCGGCTGTGGCAAGCCATCCGGTGGGCCTTGAGGTCGATCTCGGTGCGGAAAGCGTGGGTGAACTGCTCCGTGCTGCAGCGGCCCTCCTCACACAGGAAGTGCTTCTCCCGGAAGTGCTCACGCAGGTACGCGTAGTCGCTGCGGGTGGGCCGGGCATCAGGGCAGCCTGCGCCCACTGCAAGCGCGAGCGAGAGCCCCCTGCCCCCACCGCCCTGCCCACCTGTAGTAGTCCTGGGCCCCGTCTGCGTCGCAGAAGTGGCAGAAGTAGTGGTCGCGGCGCAGGTGCTTGAGCAGCTCGTCGTTGTCCAGGTAGCGCTCGTCACAGAACTTGCAGAGCGGGTGCCCGCGGTGTGAGGTGTCGTCCGGGTCCCCCTGCGTGCGGTGCCGCGCCAGCTCCTTGCGCGAGTACCACTTGCGCTCGTACGTGAAGATCTGCAGACAGCAGAGGGCTGGGCCCCGTTGGGGTGCCCTGGCTGCCCGCCCCTTCCTTGTGCCAGCCAGAGCGGGGCGCGGACAGCACCGCCCCAGCCCCAGACGCCTCGGGCCAGCCTGCCTGCCGCCACTGGGACCCCTTGCCTGGGCCGGGTCAGAGACACTCGGAAATAGGGCCGCCTAGGGGGTCCAGGACTGCAAGCAGGAGAGCAGTCGGGGCAGGGGCCAGCCAGGAAGCTGCTCCAAGCCCCGCCCCGCCCCGCCAGGGTCAGAGGTGGCGAATGGACAGGCCCCGCAGCTGTGTGACCTCAGCTGCCGCTGGCGCTCGCCCTGGCGTGGGGCCCTCCCTGGTCCCTGGGCGGCGTGGGGCGGGGAGCCCACGGGGCCCACCTTGAGGTGCTGGAGGCACAGCTTGCAGCAGAAGAGCTCATGCTGCTTCCTCATGTGCTGCTCCAGGTCGCCGAAGAGGCCGAAGGGCGGCAGCTCAGGGCACCGCGGGCACTCGTGCTGCAGCAGCTGCCTGCGTGAGAGGAGCGTCGCCGCGCCAGCCTCAGTCCGTGCCCAGCGGTGCCCCGGGGCAGGAGGGAGCAGGAGGGAGCAGGAGGGGACAGGCCCTCCCAAGCGTACCCGCCCAGTGCCAACACTGCCACACCCTGGGGCTCCCGCTCAGCTGAGGACTGAGTCTAGGCATACACCGGGATGGGGCTGGTCTGAGCTCCCGGATGCAAGGATGGAGCTCCTGGGGCTGAGGCCACCAGCCTGCTTCGCCGGTGACTGGCCACCCCTTGCACTGACGCGCAGGGCAGGGGCTGCCATGACTGGCCAGGCCGGTCAAACCCACCCCTGGGACCTGGGGTGTGTGTGATGTCATAGCGGCCCCAGGGGCAGCCTGAGTTGGCAGCTGAGCTACCCCCCCAGAGGAGGGGAGGGGCTGCTGGGCTGACCCAAAACAGAGACACACGCTGCTCACCTGCCGGTGGCATTTGGCGCACCTCCCCAAAAGAACAGTCCAGGCGCTGGCCACGCACAGGGCACAGGGCCCCCGCCCGGAAGGGGGGGCCCCTCCCTGGGACAGCTGCACCCACAGGTCTTCCCACCAGCCCCAGGAGCATGACCTGCACAGCTGGGGGGCCCAATGGGGGTGCAACTGGGGGAGAGGAGGGACGGGACAATGGGAGGTGACACAGGAGGTGGCAGGGGACAGGGTGACAGGGGAGGTAATTAGTGACAGGAGGAGACACAGACAGGTAGCGTGTGGCAAACGAAAGATAGGGTAACGGCGAGGACACAGGAGGTGACAGGCGTCGAGGGGCAAGGGCACACCCACCCAGCCCCAGAGCCCTTCTCACCTGTACAATGCTAACACCTTCCCGTCGGCAAAGTAGATGTCGTATTTCTTCTCGTGCTGCAACTGGTGGATGGGGATCGTGGCGAAGGCGGGAAGCTTCTTCCCAAAGACCACCTGGAACAGAAAGCAAGGGGCTGGTGAGCGGGGCTCGGGCGCGGGGCAACCCGCCGAGGAGCCAGGGGTGCCCTGGGCGGCCTCCCCAGCAGGGCCCCCAGATGAGGACAGCCAGGCACAGCACCCCGCCTCGCCACCGGGGGTGCCCGGGCCCAGTGCACCCCAACTCCAGGGCCTGCGGCGCCTGCACCGGGGAGGCCCCCTCTGGAGCCCATGAACGGGGGCGGCTGGGGACCCCACCAGCCCGCGTGGCTCCCACGGCTGCGCGACGCCCCCTAACATGGCGGTCCAGGGTCCCGAGGCCGCATTTCCAACGGCGACTGCTCAGGTGGCCAGAGGAGGAGGGGCTGAGGAGGGGCTGAGAGGGCTGCTCCCGCCCACTCCCAGGGCGCGGGAACGCACCCTACCCCCACCCCAGAGACGAGGCCTCTCCGGGGGGCGGGTAGCGGACGCCCCAGCCTGGGCGCAGCAGGGGATGTGCGCCAAGGCCACCCTGGGTCTCCGTGGTGCCGCTCTAGCCCCTGCAGCCAGCTCCCCGCCCTGCCACCCGGGCCGTCGCAGGACACCGCCGGGATGGGCACGCGCACAGCACGAGCCGCCAAAGCCCCCCAGCTCCTCGGACCCTCGCCTGGCCCCCGAGGGCTGCGGGTCGGGCCACACAGGCCCAGGGCGGCGACAGACCCGTCCCAGCGCCCCGGCACAGCCCCCGGGGCCCCTCCCAGGCTCCTTCAGGCCCCAGGCCTGGCACGGCTGCCCAGCACGCCCGGGGGTCTGCCTCAGGGCTGGGGCCAGCTCCTCGGGAGGGCACGCCAAGGCCGTCCCTCTCCTGTGGGGGCTTAGCCGAGGAGGACGCCTGGGGGAGCTCGGGGTGGCCCGACGGAGCCCCCCACAGCAGGGCGTTCAGACAGGCCCCGGGGGCCTCACCTGCACGTCTGTCTAGCGCTGACGGCCCCTCCGCCCCGGCAGCTAGGGGAGGGGTCCCAGCGCGGCCACACGCACGCTGGCGGGACACGGGCACACCCGGCCCTTCCATAGCCCGCGCCTGCCCCGCCGCCTTCCCACGCACCCCGGGGCGCCTGCCCAGCGCAGCTCTAAGCCTGGTGCCTCCTGGGGCCCAGCCCCGACTTGGACCCCAGGTCTGCCTGCGAGGTGGCCACAGAGGGCCCCGAAGCCGCCCCAAGGCATGGCAGCCCCCCACACGCGGAGGATGCGCCCTGCCTGCTGACAGCTGCGGGGCTTGGGGTCCCCAAGGCCACCCCTCCCGCGCAGGCTCCAACCTGCACCCAGAGGCTCTGGGCCGGGCCTGGGCCTGCGGGAAGGTGAAGGGGAGGGAGCAGCTCCGGGGCGCTGGGCAGGCGGGGCTACCCCAAGGCCCGGGCCGCCCTTCTGGCCTGGCAGCCGGGGCAAGCAGAGCCAACGGGAGGCTGGAGGTGCCTGGGGCGGCCCTCTCCTCGGGGCCCGCGCCCCTGCCCTCGTGGGGGACAGCACCCGTCTACCCATGCCTGCGCTCCTGAGAACGCACCACGAGGAAAAGCGCGCAGGTCCCAGGGCGGCACCTGGTGAAGCCTCCGCCGTTGGGGCCTACGCCAGCCGGGGAGGGGGGCGGCCAGTCAGCTTGCCCACGTGGGGTCCCACTGAGCTCAGCTCCGGGGTCCGAGGGTGAGAGTGGAGGCTGGTCTGTCCTCACCCCGCCCAGCGTCCCCACGCACAGCCCACGACACGCTGTGGAGGGCGTCGGTGGGACGGGGCGGCCCAGACCCAGGGCGGGCCTCCAGGGAGGCGGGGAGCCGCTGGGGGAGCCAGAGAGGGCAGGGAGAGGGGCCACGGCCCGAGGAGCCCGGCCGGCCCGCGGGGAGCCTCTGAGGGAGGAAGGGGCCGAGGCGTGGAGCCCGCTAGACACGTGGGAGATGCCGGCTCGGTCGGCCTCTGCTGAGGCCCTGGGTGCCATCGAGACAGCAGGACCCAGGAGGGCCCATCCTGCCAGGGCCAGGAAAGGGCCAGGTGTGGGCGGGGGGTCAGCTCCGCAGGGGTCGGGGGCAGCGGAGGCAGGCCAGGGGGAGGGGACGCAGCCCCAGGAAGAGGCTGGGAAGGACAGCGACTGTGGGGAACACACAGACTGAGGGTGAGCGGGTGGGTCTAGGGCCGTGGGGCAGGGGGCGGCCCAGGGCTGCAGGCAAGGCAGGAAGACCTGTCTCTCCCCAGCAAGGGGCCCCCGCGAGCATCACCCAGGGCAGGCCCGGGGCCGGGTCCCCAACCCCAGCTGAGGGTGAGAGCGAGGGGCGCTGTGGGGCCTGAGGAACCCGGGGTGGCAGGAAGATGGCCAGTCTGAGGCCACAAAGTGAAGGTGGCAGGTGGCTCGAGGGCACCCCGGCGGGACAGGGTTTGAAGAGGCAGGGCCAGGGGCCAGAGGCTGGGTGCCCTGGGCAGCTGTAGGTGGGAGGCCCAGGGATGGCCGGGCCCGTCCCCAAGGGCAGTGGGAGGAAGATGCCCACACGGCGAGGAGCAGCCTGCTACACCGGGAGCCGCCACGACCCACCCATGGGGACAGGGCAGCGTCGGCCTGGTGCCCTGCTGCCCCCACGCCCAGCACGCAGAGGGACCGAGTGAATAAGACCCGGGCTGCCACCGGCGGAGGCGGCGCCCTCTGCTAGCTCTCTGCTAGCTTGGCCTGGAGAAGGTCGTAGGGCGGAGCCCTGGGGACTGTCAGAGGGACAGGTAGCCGCTAGGAGTTGAGGTGCCCGAGGAGACCAGGCGGGGAGCTTACTGGGACGTGGGCGAACACTGTGGGGAGGGGCCTTAACAGCAAAACAGGACCAGCCTGCTCGGCTCAGGGCCTGGTGGCCCCTGGCCCTCACCTCCCACTTCCTGCCTGTGGGAGGGGGCTGCACGGGGCAGCCTGCTAGGGCCCTCCTAGCTCGGCCAGGGCACATGACACACGGGTCCCATCAGGCCTGAGCCCCGGACACCGCCTGAGCCCTGCATCAGCTGGGAGCTGGCCTGGGCCTGTGCCCCTCTGCTCCCACCCCAGCCCCACAGGCCTGCCCAGGGTGTGCTGACTCAGCGACGAGCGAAACTGGCCCATTCCATGGCACACCCCCCATTCTTAAAAGGCTCAGTCCAATTGGGGAGGGCCATGCAGGGGGCCTGGGGTGGTGGGGTCGCCGTGAGAGTCCTGACCAGGCCTGGGCCACCCGCGCGTATTCAGAGGACAGCTCAGGACGCAGCCAGGGAAGAGGCAGGGGTAGGAGGAAGCCGCATGTTCAGGAGCAGGAGAGGAAACAGGATGGGCGGGAGGGCGCGCAGAACGCCTCCTCCAGGCAGCCAGCTTCCCGGCGGGCCTTCTGCTGCCCAGCGGGCAGGGCAGTCCAAGGGGAAGCCCGGGCCGGCCACTGCCAACCCCACCCCACCCGGAGCCTGCCCACAGCAGGGCTCCAGGGCGGGGGGCCCACGAGGGAGGGGCGGGCCACGCCCATTCCAGAAGGGCCCTTCCCGGCCACACACAGCTGGGCACTCACTTCCCAAGTGAGACCCGCAGCGCCCGGGGCTGGGACCTCCGCGGTGCCACCTAGTTCCTGGAAGGAAGCTACAGGTGTGAGGGCAGACCTGGCCTTTTGTGAGTCACGCCACGCAAGACCTGCCGGCAAGCCTGGGGGGGAGCTGTGAGTAAGCCACGGAGGCACGGCTGCCCCATTTCCGCGTCCGACTCCCTCCACCTGGCGGCACATGACAGCTCCTCCAAGTGGCCTTTTCCTCGGGGCACAGGGTAGCCGGCCCCAGGCTGCTCAAGGGATTCCGGCATCGCTCTGATGCCTTTTTAACCTAAGAGCCTGCTGCTAAGGAACAGGCGCCTTCACCACCAAGCCGTCTCTGCGTCCCTTCTAGGAGGAAAGTCAGCTTCCCTGGCAGATGTCCCCGCCGCAGCTTGCCCTGCACGCACCAGGGGAATTTCACAACACTGGAAGCAAACAGATCTCCAAGCGGCCCAGAAGGGAACCCCGGGGCCGCACCTGGCCGGCCGCCGGCCCTGCTGGGAGGGGGCCCTGGACCCCGCCCGGCGCCAGGACAGCGCCGGAGCCATGTCTCCTCCCTGGAGCGGGAGCAGGAGGGCAAGAGGCCGCCTCCCAGCACTGCCAGCCCCAAAGTTCCGTCCCGGGTGGGGAGGCTGCGTGTCGCCTCCACGCGGCAGCGGGCAGCGCCGGGGCCGCCAGGCTGGCCCTGCTCGGGGTCTGCGCCTCCGCCCTCCACCGGCGCCGCGTGGACCCCGCGAGCATAAACGCCCCGGGCCGAGCAGGCCACGGAGCTGCGGCTGTGCTCGCGCCCCGGCCCGGGCCCCCCGCGGCCCCGCTCGCCCCCCGCGGCCCGCTCGCCCCCCGCGCACCTGGCGCAGCTCCTCGCGGCACACGGCGCAGTAGCGCTGCTCGCACAGCACCCGCATCTTGGTGGAGCAGCGGCAGCACACCGGGTGGTCGCAGCGGCCCAGCGCCGTGGCCTCCAGGTCGCCGCAGCACAGCACGCAGCTCCCGCCGCCCCGCTCGGGCGCCGCCAACGCCTCCAGGGCCGCGCGCCGCCCCTCGGCGCCCGCCGCCGCCGCCGCCGCCATGGCCCCGGCTCCGGCCCCCTCCCGGCCGGCGCGGCCTGGCTCCCGGCGGGCCCGCCCCTTCCGGGGGACGTCACGGTCCCGCCCAGCAACGGCCCCGCCCGGCGGAAGTGCGCCCCGCGACTTCCGCCACCCGCGAGGCGCCGGCTAGAGCGGCGAGCCTGGCGCCGGGCGCTCTAGCCCGAGCCGGCCGCTCGGAGGTCCGGCGCTGCCCGCGGTGTCCCGCTCCCGCCGCGGGCGCAGCTCGCCCAGGACCCTCTCCCCGCACCGGCCCTGCCCTCCCAGGGCTTCGTCCCGGGCCTGCTTTCCTCCCGGACCTTCGGGCGCTAGGGTAGCCTGATGAAACACATTTGAATTTCAGATAAGCCACGAATGATGTTCTGGTGGCATCGTGTCCTAAATATTGCTCGGGCCATCCTTGTACCAAAGCGCCATGCCTGGTTTATCTGAAATTCAGATGTAATGGGCGTCCTGGCCTGTGATCTCCTAACTCTGACAACCGAATTAGGAACCCCAAATCTCTCTCCAGCACAGACGTCTCTTGGATTTGGGACACACAGGCCCGGCCACCAGGCCCCCTGTGCCCCTGATACCCTGGGCTAATCCCCTGTCAGAAAGACAGCACGTGGGCCATCCCCCACGAGCCCTGCTAGAACAGGAACTCCTACAGGGCAGCAGAAATCATATCCTCTTCACCTCTGGGACCAGGATCAGGGCAGCATCAGGGCATGGTTGTTGAATGGATGATGGGTGAGACTTGGGGCTTGAGGTCTCGGCAGCAGTTGGGGGGTGTCCCTCCTCTTGGGGTTCAGACACACTCTGAACCTCCCTTCATCTGCCATCAAGGGTAACCAGCCCAGACCCAAACCCTTCTACAAAAGACACAGTGAACTGTGGTGGAACACGCCTGGACTTTAGAATCAGACAGAAACGGGCTCAAAACCCAAGTTCTGTGCTTATTTGCTGGTGACCTTGGTCAACTTGCTGAACCGCGGTGTCCTCATTTGCAAAAGGTAGTCATCCTACCAATTAAACTTGGGGATTGGCTGCATGCAGGTGCCATCCCTTTCCCACAAAACCATGGCAGAGGCAGGGCATGGAAAACAGGCATGTAAGGAAGTCAACCCAGACTAGGGGATCTTGATCTCCCTCCCCTGCCCAGACCCCAATGCCAGCATCAGTCCTGTGCCCCACCCATCCTCCTCCTATCCACAGTGGGAGAGTGGAGAACTGTCCCCTGGAGAAAGGGACCAGCTCCAAAGAAAAGCCTTCCTTCACCATTAAAGCATGGAATGCTGGCCTCCTTCCCAGCCCCCTACCATGCAGCAAGGGGTTCCCCTACAACATGACAGGGCCTCACTCTGAAGTGGGCACAGGCAGGCAAGGATCTCTAGCCTCTTGAGGAAAGCCTGCCAAGTGAACAAAGAGACAAACCAAAGAGACCCATAGAGGAGAAGAAAACTTTAGAAAGAGCTATGTTTAATATCCACAGCTATTGCTTCCATGAAATGAGAAGAGAATGCCTTGAACAGCAAAAATGGTCAAAAAACCATCAAAGAGCAAGAAAGAGCTTTTAGAAATTAAAAGTATAATTGCACAAATAAAAACTTGGCAGCAAATGGAGAAGATTGAGGAAATCTCTTCCCAGCAAGCAGAACCCAAAGACAAAAGGATAGAAAATGCAGAAAGTACAAAGATAGAAAGTTGAATCCAGAAGGTGCAATAGCCAATAAGAAAATCAGAAAGAGAGAACAGTGAAAATGGAGAGAAGTGAATTATTAAAGAGTGAGCAAACCAACTATACCAGAACTAAAGCACACAAGTCTCCATATTGAAAAGGGCCCAAGCAAGGGAAAAAGATCACTCCCCCTGCCCCCTGAGGGACATGCTATTGAAATACCAGAGCATTAGAGAGAAAGCAAAGATCCCAAAAGCATCAGGGAGAGGGGGAAGGGGGAAGAAGAACCTATAAGAAGGATCAGGAGTCAGAATGGCAGTGTACTTTATAATCCTACCACACTGGAAGCTAGAAGATGGCTCAAATTCTGGAGGCAGTATGATTTCCATCCATGAATTTTATACCCAGACCAACTTTCCATCAAGCATAATATCTTACTGGACCAGGGCTGCTGTAACAAAGCTCCAGAATCGGGTTTGCTTAAACAACCAGAATTCATTGTCTCACACTTTTGGAGACTAGAAGTCCAAACCCAAAGTGTTGGCAGGATCACGCTTTCTCCAAAGTCTGTAGCATTCTGATGGCGGCTTGCCAGCAGCTCATGATTCAATCTCTGTCTCCATCACATGGCCGTCTCTCTCCTGGTCCCTTGTCTTTCTCCTGCTACTGTGTCCAGATTTCCTCTGATCAAAGCCCACCCTGATTCAGTTGGGTCTCATCTTAACTAAGAACATCTTCAAAGATCCTGTTTACAAATCGGTCCACATCAACAGGACTGGGGGCTAAGGCTCAAACATGCCTTTGTGGGGCATGTGATTCAATCCATAAGTCATAGAGGCATTGACATATATAAAAAGACCAAAATTATTTAGCTCCCATGTCCCCCTCTGCATGAAGCTACCATGGGGGTTGCTTCTCCAAAAGTTTAAGTAGCTAAACTGTGAAGATGACCTGGAATCCAGGAAGCAGGGTTTCCAACTCAGATGAAAGCTATGGGGAAACATGGGATGATGTTGGGCCAGAGGCTGGGAGGGTGGTTGTCCAGACTGAGCAGGAGGCTGGCTGGCTCCAGGGTGACCGTGGAACCGATGACGTGTTAGCTCATGTGCTTGAAAACTGGGGAAATTTACTGCCAAGAGTTTGGCATATCTCTGGGAGCATTTGGGGAAAAATAGCTAAATAAGGACTTAGAAAAACAGGCAAAGGAAAATAATGACAGCTGTTGATAAGAAGGGGCATGTGATCGTAGTGCACTACTTGGCTCAGCAGAGAACAATATGTACATAGTCACTTTAAAGTAAACACTGACAATTAGGATAAAATTGTATTTGTAGGGTTGGGGTGCGAGAGAGCCGAAGCTCCATCTAAATGAAAAGGAAGCTATTTGATGCTGCCGAAAACAGACAAATCAAGAAATAGCGGTTAATCATCCAAGGCAGTGGTTCTCAACTGGGGCATGATTTTTTGCCCCCCAGGAGAAACTGGGCTGTAATGGAGACATTGTCGTCGTCACACCTGGGAGGGCGTGTTCCTGGTGTCCAATGGTGTATGCGTTTCCTGCGGCTGCTATAATAAACAGCCACACACTGTTTATTCTCAGAAATCTGGACCAGGTCTCGCTGGACCAAGACCAAGTTGTCTGGAGGGCTATATCCCTTTGGAGGCTCTCGGGGAAAATCCGTTTCCCTGCCTTTTCCAGCTTCCAGAGGTTGCTGGGCCTCTTCCGTCTCCAAAGCCAGCACTGGCATCCCCTGACCTCTGTTTCCGTCTTCTCCCACACCTCCCTAGGGAGCCCTTGCCCAGCGGGCCCTGGATGACCCAGGTTGCTCTCCTTGCCTTCGAGACTGCTAAGGGGCAGCCGTAAATTCCAGCCTTCATTCCCCCCGCCCCCCGTGGAACCTGCCCTATTCACGGGTTCCAGGGGTTAGGATGTGGACATGGGGGGGGGGGGGCTTTTGTTCTGTTTACTACAAATGGGTGGAGACCAGAGATGCTGCTAAACATCCTACAATGCACAGGACACAGGACAGCCCCTCAGCAGATTTTTTGGGCTTTGAATGTGAGTAGCACCGAGGTTGAGCAATTGTGATGTAAGGTGACGATGAGTTTTTCTGGGAGGGCCCTGGTGGGCCCCTGGAGAGCTCTCCATCTTTTCTGTATTGATCTGGGGCTGTGGGCACCCAGTGTATGCATAAGTGACACATGCACCTATTCAAGATGGAACATACATAAACGTATAAATACCAGAGGCCGTTGCAGGGTGATTAATTGCTCTAATTTCAGTATTGTTGTGTCTCAGGGAAGAGAGAGGCCTGAGGAGAGGGGGAGAGAGGGGGGAGCGGCTGGTCAGTGGAGCAGTCGGAGCACACGACATGTGTATCGATTAAATTATGTGGGCGCAGTTCGTGGCTCCTCAAAACAATGGCAATAGTGACATCAAAGGTTGCAGATCACCATAACAGAATAATAATGAAAAAGTTTGAAATATTGTGAGAATTACCAAAATGTGACCCAGAGACAGGAAGTGAGCACGAGCTGTTGGAGAAGTGACACAGCTAGACTTGTTTGTCACAGGGTTGCCACAAACCTTCAATCTGCAACAAAAAAATGCAGTATCTGCGAAGTGCAATAGAATGAGGTGTGCCCTCTGAGTTTTGCTCTGGGATGATGAAAATAGTCTGGAATTAGTATCACACAGCATTACACAGTATTGTCTATGCACTTAATGGACTATGTACTTAATGCCAAAAAATTGTCCACTGAAAATGGTTAAGATGATTTTCATGTTATGTATATTTAGCCACAATTAAAAATAAGGCAATTAGTATTTTTAGAAAGCAGTTAGGCTTAGGATTTTAAAATATGGAGGCAAATAATAAAAATAACAGCTCAGAGACTCGGAAGTGGGTTGCTTCTGGAGAGCAGGCCTGGGGTGTGAAGATCAGGGACATGGAACCCTTCTTTTTTTCTCTTAATATTAAGCTTCCTAGTAGCATTTGGTTTATAAGGCATATTACTTGAGAGAATAAAGTCACTTAAAAAGCGACAAACGCAAAGCATATGGCAACATGGATGAACCTGGAGGACATTATGTTGAGTGAAGCAAGCCAGACACAAAAGGACAAATACTGTATGAATGCGTTACTATGAACCAAATATATTGTGTAATATACTGTTTGATTAAAAAAAAAAAATTGTATGTATCCAGTACATTTAATTGAGAAATGTAAATTTTTATTCAATTGTTTTTCTTTTCAGTTTTTAATTGTTTATATTTTCAATTATTAAATGAAGAAAAAAAAGTAAAAAAAAAAAAAAAAAAAGCGGTGAAACGGGGAGGTTCGCTCCCTCCGCGGGGGCAGGGCTGGGAGGGAGCGCGCGGCCGGGTGGGGGCCCGGGGCGCCAGGCTGGGCTCGGACCCCCGCGGCGCAGGGGCACAGGCCTTGCTCCCCGGGCCCCTTCCCCCGCCCTGGGCGCCAGGCGGGCGTCGGGAGGTCGCCCTGGCCGTGGGCTCCCGCGCGGCCCCCGCCCCGCCCCGCTCCTGACCGCCCCGGCGCGCCCCGCCCCTGGCCCTCAGCCCGGAGGGGGCGGCGGCGCCAGGGGACCCCGAGCCGAGGCCCCGCGGCCCGGCTCCTGCCCGCGTCGTGCCGCGCCGCCCGCCCACGGCGCACTCCACGCGGCTCTCGAGGCCCAGGGGCCCCGGGGGAGCGCGGCGCGGGGGCGGGGACGGCTCCCCCAGCAGCTCATCCTTCCCCAGGCTGCAGTAATAGGCTGTGGCTGCAATCCTTGGCTGAGCGCCTACTGTGTGCCCGGCCCAGATACAGGACCCTCCCCCACCCCCGCGCCCCGACCCCGGCCCCGCGCTGCCCTGGACACGGGAAGAGGCCCTGGCCGAGGCCTCCCTCCCACCCCAGAGTCATCCCTTCCCTTTAGCTGAAGAGGCAGGCAGAGGGAGAAAGGAGGTTTCCATGGGAACCCGGGGCCCCCAGGCCTGGGGGTCTTTGTTTGGCCCCTATTCTCCGCACAGCTCACCCAACAGGCTATCTCAGACTAGTCAATTCTTCCTGTGCCTCAGTTTCCTCTCGGAAGGATGGAATCAACCACGGTCCCATCTCGTGGTCAAAATAAGATATTCCGTGATGATCCGTGTTCAGAAGAGGGCCCTTTGAGAGGGGTCCTGAAGGATGAGTAGGAGTTTGCCAGGTGGAAAAGGAACTGTTCTAGTCACAGAGACACAGTGCCTGGTGAAATCACCAGTTGTCAGATAAGGCAAAAATTCAAGACTTCCTGGAGACACCTGTTTTGGGGGTCCATGGCCAGAGAGGAGTCTGGCGGTGTGAGGAGGGGCTGATGCTCTCCTGGGGGCCTTGGGGAACCACTAACCAGGTCAGAGAAGGCTTTATGTGACCAGGCTTGTCATTTCCAGGCATCCATCTGCTTGAGGGTGACAAACACGTAGGTGGGGAGAAGCTACTGGTGGGAAAGGAGGACAGGAAGGGGTGTGAGGACAGATTTGAGAGGTGTGTTAGGCATGGACAAGGGACAGCAGTTAGGGACAGAGACATGGAGGGGGTCTTGAATGGGACCCAGGGCCCGGCTGTCAGGGCTCCTGCTTTCGCCGCACTCCATCTACAGGAGCTGCTGCTCAGGGCTGGTCCCTTCACCCTGGTCCCCCTCCCTGGGCTGAGGCTCCAGGTCCCAGGCAGTTAGTCTTTGGGGGGAGGGAGAGGGGAGGCAGCCGAGAGGGAGGAGCCGGGCGTCCCCAGCGGAGCCTCAAGAAGAGTTCCAGCTAGAGGCCCGCTCAGCAAGAAGCCCCTCTTCCCACCGCTCCCTCCCCCTACCACCACCCACCCCAGGCTCGGGGAGCTGGAGCGGGTTCCGCGGGGGCGGGCCGGGGCGGGGCCACCCAGCGCTTATAGCCGGACGCGCCAGGACCGACGCTTTCGGCTGCAGCCCCACGCGCTCCGCTCCCCGACGCCCCGCGCCCCGCCCCGGCCCAGCCGGCTTCTGGTCCGCCCCGCCGGGCGGCCGTGGACGTGAGCACCCTGGCGCGGGGCACAGGGATGCGGGGCCCGCGGCGGGGAATCCCTCGGGGCCGGCCGCTGCCCGCCTGGCTGCTGCTGCTGCTGCTGCCGCCGCTGCCGGCCCGCGGCTGGTACAAGCACGTGGGGAGTCCCCGCTACCACACCGTGGGCCGCGCCGCGGGGCTGCTCGCGGGGCTGCGCCGCTCGCCCTACCTGCGGCGCCGCGCGGGAGACACCCTCGTTCCGGAGATCTCGGGTCCGGGCGCGTTCCCCCGGGGACCCTTGGCCAGGGACACCCTCTCCTTAGGGCCCGCAGACCGGGATGCCCTCCTGCTACCCTCGGGAGTTCAGGAGCTGCGGAAGGCGTCACGCAGGAGCGCCCGCGCCTCGGCAGGGCTCCTGGTGCGTGCGCCCCGGAACCCGCGCGCTCTGGAGCTCGCCCCGCGCCTAGGCCCCCACTCGTGGACCTCGGCGGAGCCGGCCAGGTACGTGCGGGGAGGGAAGGGCGGGGCGCCGGGCGGCAGTGCGCGCGGGACAAGAGGTCTGAGCCCAGGGCGCACGTCCGCGCCCTCGAGGGCACCGTCGGGCCCCTCATCGCCGCCTGGGCGCTGAGAAAGGCCTTCCTGACGCGTTCTCCACCTTTCCAACCTGGGGTGGCACAGCGATCCCGCTTCACTCCCTGCCCTGCCCTTTGTAGAGCCTTCGGAGAGATGCCGCGGGCCCAGCCAGGGTGCCGGCAGCGAAAGGCCTTCGCCGGCCCCCTCTTCGCCCCGGGGCCGCCGTGAGCGCAGTCCCTGTCCGCGGAGCCCCCGCACCTGGCCCGGGAGGAGTTGCCGCGGCCCGCAGCGCGGTCCTGTGAATAAAACGCTATGGTTCCCGCGCCCGCCGCGTGTGGCCCTTTTCCTCCGCGCTGTGCGCTTTGTAGTCCAGCTTCGCCAGCCAGCAGCCGCGCCCACTCCCTAGCCCGTGTCAGGAGTCCCCCGCCGGCGGCTTCCACCAGCCCCCAGATCTGCATGTCCTTGGGGGGCGCGGGGGGTGCCAAAGGCCGAGGCGCTGCAGGAACTCGCCCTCCTATTCTGGGTGAGGTCACCAGGCCAGGCCCCAGGGGTCCCTAGGAGAGGCTGAGACAGACCCTTTTGTCATTAGCTGAGGTGCACAGGAAGGAGCAAGGGTGACTCATACCCCCTGATCCGGACCCCCACCCTAGGGCTCCCAGCAGCCTACACCGCACCGCTCAGCACCCCGCTGCGGAGAATGTCCCCTCTCCCCACCTCCCTGTTCTCCCCAGCGTTCAGCTCACACCTGCCGCTTCTTGAGTGCCTCTGCCTCAGCCGAAGCCCTCAGCTCCCCTCCAGGGAGGAAGTGGGACCTTGCACCATGCTCTCCTCCAGGGGAGAGCAGGTCCCCCCATCTGAGCAACCCCCAGTGGCTCCTCCACCCCTTACCCCCTCTGGCATTTCCAGTCATTGGCTTGTGCCTCCACCGCCCCTTCCAGCTGCCCCCTCCAGCTCTGGGCCCTCCCCCACCCCCTCTTCCACTCAGCTGGGGGCTGCCCTGCTGCCTGGAGCTCCTGGAGACCCTTGGGACCCCTTTGCAGGGACAGAAGGGGGGTGACCCCAGGTCCATCTAGCCAGACCAACTCCCACACTCCCCCTTGGCTTTTGGAAGTTCTTTTTCATCCCCTGAGCACAGCCATCTCTCTGCCTGCTCCACCTACTGAATTCATTGATCCCAATTTCCCCCTCCACCTGGTCCCAGGGTGGTCACAGACTCCTCAGGCCAACTCCTCCTCCCCCGCTGTCCTCTCAAAGCGTGGAAGTCACAACACCTCACGGGCTCCCCACAGGTCAGGGGATGGGGCTGCGCCCCAGGGCTGACACTGCCTCCATCTTCCCCTTTATTGCTCTCTCCCACCCTGCACCCCAGCCTACAGGAACTCTGGGCAGATTCCAGAGCATCCACTCAGGGCCCCCAGGCTGGGTGAGAGGTCCCAGGCCCTGGGCCTCGTTTTGCTCGGGTCAGCGTACCCCGCGGGTCCCAGCGCTCACGCAGCACCCGGCACCAGTGGTCTGCACGTGTTAGGCCGCAAGTGGCGCAGCGTTTGGGGAGGATCCCTCAGCTCAGAGGGGTGCCAGGTTCAAGTAGGGGCGGGCGGAGTAGATTAGAGGACTTCTCTGCCCCCCTCCATAGCACCCCTGTGCCCCCGCGTCCTGATCAGTCCTAGGAACTGGTGTCACCCCAGACCTCAGCCCGGGGGTGGAAGTCAGACCCCGTGTAATCCCAACCAGAGTCGGCAGGTGGCGCCGCGCGGCTGCCTTTCGGGCTGGGGGCGGGGCGGGGGCGGGGCTGGGGCGAGGCTTGCCCCTCCCCCCCGGCCACCTCCCTGTCCCGCCCGCCGGCTCCCGCCGCTCTCGCCTCTCCCCTGGGTCTTCCTTCCTGGATGTCCTCGCGTGGCGACAGCCCCGCCTTCGCCCATTTCGGGCTCTGAAGCGAGGCCCGGGGCCCGCGCAGTCTGAGGGTGGAGGCCATCAATGTCCTCTGGGCCGGCGACCCCTGACCGGGAAGCTCTGGGCCCCCTGCGGGCGTGGGACAGGGCCCCAGCCCTCCCCGGGGCAGTGACCAGGCCTCTGCCCGCGGCCGCAGCCCGGAGTCCCCGCCCGGCCCAGGCTCCGCCCGGTCGCTGGGAGTGGGGGGCCGCTCCAGAGACGCAGGCTCAGGGCTCAGAGGAAGCCCTCCCTGCCTCCTGACAGGCGCGCCCCTGGTCCCAGCACCGGGGCACCTTCCACGCCTGGTGGCCCCTCCAAAAGCCCAGAGGAGGGAAGGCACCGGAAAGTCTTGACGTATCTGCTCTCCCTGGTGGCAGCCAGTTGGCAGAGGTGGGGTACAGAGCTCATCCCCCGCCTGACCTTCCTGCCTGCTGCTGGCCTGGGGGATTGGGCCACACCCCTGCAGAGCCCTGCCCATGGCGCTGCCCCCTTGGCCTCGCTGCCCACCTCCGCTGCCCTAGCCCCAGTGACCCCGAGCAGCTTAGGGCCCTGGACCCTGAGCCCCCCCTCCTGGGCCTTCACCACACTGCTCCTTTGGCCTTGCTGCCTCTACCTGCCTCTCTGCAGCGCACACCTCCGTCACAGGCCAGCAGGAGCCTCCGCAGGGCTGGAGGAAGACCCCTGGGGAGGGTTTGCCTGGGAGAGCCCGAGCCTTACCTCTGCCTCTCGGGACCCCTGTATTTCCTCTGCTTCATTCACTTACTGCCGCTACACCCTCTGAAATTCTCACTGCCTGCTGGGCACCCATTTCTTTTGCTACCCACCCTCTCTGTCACTCTTTGGACTTCCTCAGAAGCCTCCTTTGCTCCTCTGTGACCTAAGTGTCCCCCTGGTACCTACTTGTCTCTCCTGCTCTTTCCTCCCCACTTCCCTCCCCAGGTCCAGGAGGGAGGGGGCTGCAGAAAGCTGGCAAGGGCCTACAGAGGCTCTGGGAGAATCCGAGGGTGGGGGAAGAGTTCTCCAAGCCCCTGAACCCAGAGGACCTCTCCTACCCCCGGGCCTGGGGTCTTTCATCCCACCACCTCCTCCACTGCTGGTGTGATCCCACAGCTACAGCCCAGCAGGTCCTGGGTAGTCCTGGTTGCTGTAGGCAGACCCCGAGCCCCACACAGGTGTGGGAGCGTGTGGACTGCACTGCCGGCACCCACATCCACAGCCTCCAAGGGCAGCAGTGCCAGGCTGGGTCCAGGGAGGCCCATTCGTGGGCCCGACAGGCAGACAGACGGACGGCAGCCAGCCAGGCTAGAGCCTGCAGCAGTTTCAGCCTGGAACTGCAGAGAGGCAGTGAGGGAGCAGCTACAAAGCCTGAGTGGCTTTTAAGGGGCAGAGCTGGGGTGTGGACACCCAGGGGGCCTCGGCCCAGGAGGCTGTCTGGAGGCAGGTCCTGTGCTCCTGGGTGGGGAGGATGGCTGGGAGGCCAGGCCTAGGATGCTTGAGATCCAAGACTGAGCTGCTAGGTCGGCCAAGACTGCTGCAGCAGCCCTCATGGGGACCTGGCTGAGCTGGTTGTGCTTGCCCCTGTCCCCCAGGGACCAGGTATGTGCAGGGGTCCGTCCGGGGCTGGGGAAGGCCAGGTCAAGAGACCAGAGGGTGAGCCTGGGACTCAGTGGTTTTCCTGTAGCCGAGGCTGAGAAGGAGCCCCGGCCCGAGCTGATCTGGGAACCTCCCCTAGGTCTCTTCCCTCTCTGAACCTCAGTCTCCTGATCTGTAAAATGGCCTGGGGCCCTGGGGCTGCTGCAGGTGATGCGCACGCAGCAACGAGGCCACAGAGGGATTGTGATCGTGGTTGTCCACCCGGGAAGGGGCACTGAGTCACGTGGACTTGGGCAGGGCCAGCAGGTGGGCGGCAGCCTATTGAATGTGCAGTGGTTCCTGTGGGCACTGACGGTTCCGAGGAGGGCGGCGCAGACCCCCGTGTCTCAGCCAGACAAGTTCAGGTCCCTCTCCTACCCCGCTCCAGTCACCACTGCAAAGTCGTGGTCCAGACTTGGGACAGGGGCAGGGGGCCATGGTGTGGGGCCCCAGAAAAGGGCCAGAACGAGGTGGGGGGATGTTTGGTATGTACCTAGCACAGATAGCAGCAACACTGCCCTGAGCAGGGGTCACCCAGTCACCCATTTCACGGATGTGCGGAGGGGCCCCGGCCATGTCACTTTGGAGCCCTCTCTTTGCCTCTTCTACCCCTTGGGGCGTGGATTGGGACAGCTCTGGGGCATGGAAGTACTCACTGACAGGGACGGGTTACCGGTCAGGCAGCAGGGCCACTGAGGGGAGAGGGCAGGGCTTCCTGGAGGACCCGGGGCCTTGTTTTCACCCCTTGGTCCCTGTGCATCCCAGAGACCCTTTCTTCACCCCTTTAAGGGCCTGCCTCCGGGCCGCGCGTACAGTAGGTGCTAAACGTGCTGGCCCCGGAGGCAAAGGCTGCCGGGAGTGTGGGCGAGACCGAGGGTCCGGGCGGCCCCGCAGCCTCCCCCCGCCCCCGCAGGCGGGGCGCAGAGGCAGGGGCGGGCAGGGGACGCGGGCGGAGGAGGCGGGAAGGGGCGGGCGCGGGGGGCGGCGCCGTGGCCGAGCCGAGCCCGAGCCCGAGCCCGAGGCGACGGGAGCCGAGCCGGGGCCGCCGCTGGGCCGCGATCGCCGCCGCCGCCTCCGCGCCGTCCCCC
>JAKSZT010054579.1:560813-617326 GCA_026826555.1 Tolypeutes matacus
GTCCCCCGCGCGCCTGCATGGCCGGCGGGCGCTGAGCGCCGAGCCCCGCCGGGGCGGCCCGGGCAGCGCGGAGCCATGGCGGCGCCCGAGCCGCTGCGGCCGCGCCTGTGCCGCCTGGTGCGCGGCGAGCAGGGCTACGGCTTCCACCTGCACGGCGAGAAGGGCCGCCGCGGCCAGTTCATCCGGCGCGTGGAGCCCGGCTCCCCCGCCGAGGCGGCCGCGCTGCGCGCCGGGGACCGCCTGGTCGAGGTCAACGGCGTCAACGTGGAGGGCGAGACGCACCACCAGGTGGGTGCCCGCCGCGGCCCGGCCAGGGCCCCTGCGGGGAAGGCACCCCTGCGCCCCTGCCCCCGGGCTCGGGCCGCGCGGGGCAGTGGGGGCCGCGGCCACGGGCGCAGGGGGCGGCCGGCCTCCTTCCCGGCCCCCCGGGCCGCGCAGCACTGCCCCGGCGCGGGGGTGGGGGCAGCGGCCGGCAGGGAGGGGCCGCAGTGCGGCTTGGCCCTCCTTCCCAGGCGCCTTTGGGCCTCCTGCCGGTGTGGGGTGCCCCGGGCCGTAGGGGTCTTGGTGGGTCTGCAAGTGGGGGCGCCGGGTGCTTTTCTCACACGCGTGCGTACACGACTAGGTAGGTAGGTGTGTGTGTGTGCAGGCCCCTGGGGTCCCCCGTGTGTGCACACGTCTTTGTGCACCCTGCGTGGTGTTCACAGCCAGGACGAGTGTGTGCTCACACCTGTGCCTGCACCAGCGTGTGTGCGTGTGTGCGGGCGACACGTCGCGCCTGGCCGTCTGCATGTCTGCGTGTGTGTGCAGCTCTGCGTGCCGGGGCGAGTGTGCGCTGGGCCGTGTGCACGCTGGGCTGTGTGTACTTGTCAGTGTGTGTCCTGGCCAGGTGGGTTTGGGTCCCCGTGGGAGCCAGCTCCTGGTGGCAGCAGACACAGCCCCCTGGGCTGGCCGCAATCGCCTGCCCTACAGCTGCAGGGTGCGGGGGGTGGGGTGGGGGTGGGGGTGGGGAGGGCTCCTCCCTGCAGGGCCTCACCCCTGGGGGATGGCCACCCACGCTGGCCTGGGACCCTCTGCGCCCCCTGCTCCGCGTCCCTCCAGCCCTGCAGGCCGGGACCTGTCGAAGTGGCTGGCTCTGGGCCCCAGAGATTAGCAAATGGGTTCTTGGCTGGGCCAGGAGCTGACCTCCTTCTTCCACCCAGGGACCCTCATCTGTCCATCTGTCGGCTGTCCTTCTGTCTTCCTCCCAGAGCACAAACTGGCCAAGGCCGTTGGCTGAAGGAGGGTGGGGTCAGGGCTGGAGGGCTGGCAGAGCTGGCAGAGCCGGCTTAGCCAGGGCCTCTGGGGTGCTGGCCTTTCACACAGGCCCTTGTGGGCCCCACCCAGCAGCCCCAGGTGGGGAGGTGCAGTTGTGGCGCCCGTTCGACAGATGGGGAGACGGAAGCTTGGAGGTGTGGGTCACTTATCCAGCATCCCACAGTAGGGGGGTGCCATGGTCTTGGGGTCACAGGGAGAGAGGAGGGCCAGGGTGAAGATGGGCCTGGCTCAGGCCCCCCTCTCTGTGGACAACATCTGCTCAGCAGCCAGTGGAGAGGCCCTGCCTGCCCCCAGGCCATGGGGCGGGGGCGTTGCCCGGCCTGCCCCAGCGCGGCTTTTCCCTGCGGGCACGCCCTGGCACGCACGCCCTGCGGCTGCCCGCGTGCTCCAGACGTGGCACAGGCACACACAGACACACACAGACCACAGTAACCGCACCTGTCCCCCAGGTGGGCCTGCCCCTCCCCCTCTGCCTGCAGGGGTCTGAAGCCCTCTTGCCTGGCTGGGAGTGGGCACCTGGTCTGCCTCCTGCAGGAACAGATCCCAGGTCCCGGCCAAGGCATGGACGGAAAGGGTGGAGGCAGGGGCTTAGGTGCCACACGCCACTGCCCAGAGAGACACATCCAGACTGGGCCTGGGGACACGCTGCGCCCTTTCCTGAAACCCAGCCTGAGGGGCTCTGAAGCCCCCGGATGCACGCACTTGTACTCACACGCACACACGCAGCCCGAAAAGCCGAGGCTCAGACCCGCACGGCCTCCTCACTTTCAGACAGATTGACTCCTACAGCTGGCCACACCCCTGCAGCCCCTGCCCGGCCCCTCCTGGAGAAGACCCCCGGCCACGGCGAGGCCCCACAAGGACCCCCAAGCCCTCTCAGCCCTGGGAGACGAGGGCGGGAGCTGCCTGAGGCCGGGGGTGGGGGGCGGGGCCGGCAGGCCTCTCGGTCCAGCCGCCCACCCCTGGCAGCCGAGCTGCCCGCCTGCCCCGGGTGCTGGCGCCGTCCTCCCCGGGTCGCCCTGGAGCTGACCCCCCATCCCCGCCCCAGGTGGTGCAGAGAATCAAGGCCGTGGAGGGGCAGACGCGGCTGCTGGTGGTGGACAAGGAGACTGATGAGGAGCTGCGCCGGCGGCAGCTCACCTGCACGGAGGAGATGGCTCAGCGGGGGCTGCTGCCCGCCTGCGACCCCTGGGAGCCCAAGCCAGACTGGGCAGCCGCGGGCAGCCTCAGCCCCGAGGTGGATGGGAAGGTAGGTGGGCTCTCCTGGGACTTCCGTCTCTGGGGCCGGGGACCGTCTCGCCACCGGGGGCTATTCTTCCTGCTCCTGCGTCCATCCCTCTGCCTCAGGACGGACGCTGAGCCACCTGGCCTGGGGAGGGGCCACTCGGATGACCATTAGGCCGGGTCCCCAGGCGGAGCTGCTGGGACATCCTGGGACTGTCCATCTGTGGAGTCTGCCTGTGGCGTGAAGTCTCTGGGGGTGCTGTGGCTGGGGGGGCCAAGGAGGCACTGGCAGCAGGGGGCTCGGCCTCATCTGTAGGGCTGGGGCAGGGGTGGGGGACCGGCCAGGGATCAGGCTCCTGGCTCTGCAGTGGCGAGTGGTATGCTTGTCCTTGCTGCGCAGCATCCCCCCCCCCTCCTTCTCCCCTCTCCAGGCAGGGAGACCTCGGGAAGAACAGGGAAGGAGGGGGGCCAGGGCCCGGGAGGCAGTGCCACCTGGAGTGCCACCCAGAGGTCACAGACTCAGGCACAGGGGTCCCCAGGACCCACTGCGAGAACCCGTGGCCTTGGGCGGTAGAGGGGTCAGACCGGAAGCTCGAGGGCACTGGACGTGGCCAGGTGCTCCCACATCTCCCCGGTGGGGGTGCCTTCCCCATGAGAGGCCCCACCCCTGGTACAGGCCTGGGGACGGAGACCCAAGGGCCGCTTCTCCTTCTCTGGGGTTCGGGGTGGGGGGCCTGGGAGCCTGCCTTCGGGTTAGGTTTGTGATTTCTAGGGGAGCCCTGGGACACTGAGTGGTCCCAGGCTGAGGTTTGGAGCCTCACCCCCCACCCCCAGGAGGAAGCCCCTCCCCGCCCCAAGACATTTGTCCGTTGATTTAAACACAAAGGGCAAAGGGCCCGAGCTCACCTTCCTGTGGAAAAATCCACCCTCAGGCCGTATCGGGAGGGTGGGGAGGGTGGGGAGGCTGCACCTTCTGGTCCTTGGGTGCGGCCTTCCCCCTCCTGCTATTTTCAGCTCTGGGGGCTGCAGGAAGCCCTGGGAGGGGGTTTCCTCTGGGTGTATTTTTAGAGAAACAAAGGGAGGCGGGCTGGAGGTGGCCCGGGGTCCCCTGTGGAGGGTCGGAGGGTCGGGAACAGGGGCTCCAAGAGGTTGCTCCCGGGTCGCACAGGGTCAGGGCCTCCCGCTCCCACCCTGGCCAGGGCCTGTCCACCCAGACCCCCGGCTCACGGCACAGCAAGCAGGAGGTGGGCCTCTGAGCTCCCTCCCGCCCCGCGGCCTCCCTCCCAGCAGGCTGGGGTACCAGGCTGGTGGCAGCCTGACGGCCGAACTGGGGACAGGTGCGGGGTCTGGCTTCAGTGAGTGATGGAGAGCTCCCCACCGGGGGCGACCGTGGAGGGAGCCTGCGCTTATCCTCTGAGCCTTGGTTTCCTCCTGTTCCCAGGACCAGGGTGGGGAAGGGGCTGGGGAGGACAGCAATGTGGTCATTCCCTCCCCTCGAGGGCTGTGGGGCCTCGTGGTGACTCAGCCCCAGGGCCAGCGTGAGCTGGGGGCGGCTGCAGCTGCAGGGGCCCCTGATTCTGATGGTGACGGCAGCTCGGCAGCTCGGCAACTCACAGGACCGGGGCTGCCACTCACCCTGGGCCCTCCACCCTGCCCCGTCACATGTGTCCCCCATTCCCGGTTCTGGAGGCCATTGGGGGCTGAGAGGAAGTTGGGGTGACTGTGTGGCCCAGGATGTGGGGGCTGACCAAGGTGCTTTGGGGCCCCTGGCTCCAGCCGTCCTCCCCGTGTGCCAACGTGGGTCTGTTTTCTGCTCTTGGGCTGGGGGACCCCCCTTTGCCTCCCTGTCTCCCCAGCCCTGGGTCCTGGGAGCAGGGCAGGGCCTGGCGACGGCTTCCTTCCTTCCTTTCATGGGACGGAAGTCCAGCTGGGCGGGGGGCACCCTGCTGGAGCCTGAGCAGGGGAGGGGGCCTCAGTCACCAC
This sequence comes from Tolypeutes matacus, assembly GCA_026826555.1. Taxonomy (NCBI): domain Eukaryota; kingdom Metazoa; phylum Chordata; class Mammalia; order Cingulata; family Chlamyphoridae; genus Tolypeutes; species Tolypeutes matacus. The sequence goes on from JAKSZT010054579.1 coordinate 565,335, forward strand.
CCTGCTCCCCAAAGTGACTCAGCCCCTATGTCTCCACCCGTCCCCGGGGCCCCTGGGAGGTAGATAAGGGAGGTGGCAGCCGGGAGAGCTCAGGCCGTGGGAGCAGGACGTGCCGCCTCTGTCCCAGTCCCCATGGCTCGCTCAGGGAATGCCTCGCCACCCTGCCGGGCCCCGGGAGCCCCTCCGCAGAGCCCGGCCCGGGGGCCTGTGCAGGTCAGGTGGGCAGGGAGGACCCCGCAGCCAGCTCTGCCTCGGTCCCCCAGGGAAGGGAGAGGGGCCTCCGGGGACCCTGACGTGAGCGGGCAGACCCCAGGCAACAATGGGGGCCTTTCTCCACCAGGGCTGGTGAGTCACCATCTGGGGGGGGTCCGGCTCTCAGGGCACCCCCTTGCCAGCCCCTTTGTTTGGACGCAGGCACAGCTGGGAGGCCAGGGCTTGCCCGGCTCCGGCCGGCTGCCTGGGAGCCTGTGGCTGGGAGGCGGCAGGAAGTGAGCTGGGCCAGGGCAGGAGTGAGGAATTCGAGCAATGCGCTGGGCTGCCTGGGGCCCCCGCCCGCCACCCTGATCCACGGGCCTCCCCACTGAGTCCACGCAGCCAGCCTGGACTCCCCCCCCTCCGCATTGCCGCCCCTTGACTCGAGGGTCTTGTGGTGCCCCTTGGACCCTGCTCGTGGGAGGGATTTAGGCCAGACTGTAGGAGGAACCTCCTGGGTGTATGGTGAGAGGAACTGTTTGGGGCTGCGGCAGGGGAATGGCCAGGATGGCCTCGAGGTCCCCGGATGTGACCCCAGCCTGCCAGGTGGCCCCGGGAGGCTGGAGTCCACTGAGCTGGCCCCTGGCCTCGTGGCCCCGGCTGCTCACCCCTAACCCCGTTTCCTGTTTGGAGGCCGGGAAGCCGTGGCTCAGGGCGTGGGGAGAGGCGGTGATGGCGGCATCACGGGGCTGCCGGGGCACAGGTGGGGTGGCCGCGCATGACCGGACCGTGGAGCGTGTTTGCGAGCATGTTGGCGTCCCTGGCTCGGTGTCCCGCGGCCACTTCCGTGCTCAGCCCTGGCCTCTGGCTTTGCTCCCTCCTCCTCCCGAGGCCTGCCCTCCCGGGCCAGGACGGCCCTTCCCCTCCTCGGTCCCCGAGCGGCATCTCTGTGGGGTGTCAGCCGCACACCCGTCCTTCGTGGTGCGTCACGGAGGGGCCAGTCGACACGGTGGGGCCTGGTGCCCCCCAGTTCAGCCGGGGGCAGTGGCAAGGGAGGCGCCCGCTCAGCACCCCCGGCCCCACTCGCTCCCACGCACGCCCGAGGCCCTGAGCACTCCCCGGGAAACCCGAGCTGCCCGCCACCCGCCCGCTTGGGGGCCGCCATGTTTAATTGAGCACCAGCGGCCACTGGCCACTCGGCACTGCGGCACTGCGGGGCACCCCGGCTGGGTGGGGGTCCTCGGGCCTGGCCCCTGGCCCGGAGCCCTGCTGCAGGATGCCAGAGGTAAAGGGAGGCCGGGCCCCCCGGGCAGGGAGGCTGGGGCCGGCAGGCCCCGATCGTGGCCCCCTGGCCCAGCCCCGGCCCAGGCCGGTCCTCCTGCCTCTCCCGGCCCTCGTGGGGGTGGGGGCATCTCCAGTACGTGCTGGAATGTGAAAGCAAACAGAGCCGCTGCCGCCAGCCCCACGGGGGCCTTGGCGAGAGAGAGCAGGCTGCCTGGGCTAGGACCCACCAGCGGTGGGCTTGGGGGGCGTGCGGGACGCCCAGGCGGGCGTGCGAGGACAGCCCGGAGGCCGGGAGGTGGGCAGCTCGTGCCACGCGGCCTCTTCCTGTGACCACAGCTTGGGCTCAGCGCTGCCCTGAGCTTGTCCATTGGAAGGCGTTCCTGGATTTGGAAACTGAGGCCTTACCAGCACCCCACAGCGAGTGCTCGGTCCTGGTGCTAGGCACGGGCAGCGTGGCGTGCTAATCCCTGGAGCTGTTTGGGGTCGGGGCGGTGGTGCCCCCAACGGGAGGAGCTGGAGGCTCTGGGGGCCGGGTCTGAGCCCGTGTCCCGGCACCCACAGGATGTCCCCGGGTCCCTGCGGGAGCTGCGCCCTCGCCTCTGCCACCTGCGGAAGGGTCCCCAGGGCTACGGGTTCAACCTGCACAGCGACAAGTCCCGGCCTGGCCAGTACATCCGCTCTGTGGACCCGGGCTCGCCTGCAGCCCACTCTGGCCTCCGCCCCCAGGACCGACTCATCGAGGTACCCCTGCCCACCTGTGGCTTTGGGGGTGCTAGGGGCCCCCGGGTGTGTCTGTCCTCAGTCCTCCTCCATCTCAACTTGTGTTTGTGCTTTTATGTCCCTGTCTGTGCGGGTCTGTCAAGGCTCCCCAGATGTGTCTGTCAAGACCTCCCCCCATGTATGTCAGTGTCAAGACTCCCCAGCTTTGTCTGTCAAGACCTCCGTTGTGTCTGTGTCAAGGCTCCCCGTGTGTATCTGTGTCCACGGATTCATCTGTACATCCCTGTATGTGTCTGTGTCTAGAGCCCCCGTCCCATGTCTGTATCACGGCCCCCCCAGTGCGTGTCTGTGTCGGGGCAGCGGGTCCTTGCCAGGGCAGGGTTGATGCTGGGAACATGAGCTGGCCCTCCTCCCCTGCCGCGGCTGGTGGCAGCTGTGATGAATATTTGATGGCACACCTGGCTGGGGGGCTGGCCGGGCCACCCTCCTGCAGCACTGGCCCTGATTGGCGGCAGGTGAACGGGCAGAACGTGGAGGGGCTGCGGCACGCTGAGGTTGTCGCCAGCATCAAGGCGCGGGAGGACGAGGCCCGGCTGCTCGTGGTCGACCCCGAGACGGACCAGCACTTCAAGCGGCTGCGCATCACGCCCACCGAGGAGCACGTGGAAGGTGAGTCCCTGGCGTGGGGTGCGGGCTGGGGGGACCTGGGGGTGGCTGCACTCACCTGCTGTCCCCCACAGGCCCGCTGCCATCCCTGGTCACCAACGGGACCAGCCCTACTCAGGTGAGTTGGAGGGCATTGCTCCATAGGGGTCCCCAGGCCCTACGGAGGCCGCCCCCCCGAACTGTGCCTGAGTCAGCACCCACAGTCTGCCACACCCCATGGCTGCTCTCCACTGCAATGCCGGGCAGGGTGGGCGGCTCAGATCCCAGGACCCCTGCCCTCGCTGTCCCCTCGGCCGCCCTGCCAGGCTCACGGGTCGTCCTTGGTGCCCACCTCCTCAGAAGCCTCCCCTGGCTCTGCTCCAGGTCGCACGCTCCTGCAGGTGACTCTTGCACCTGGGCCGCCCCTCCCTCCCATGCCGTGAGCCCCAGGCCAGAGGCCGCCTGTGCCTGCCTGGGGCCCGCCCACTGGAGGGAGAAATGGCTGCAGCCCTGGGGCGCATGTGTGCGCGCATCTGTGTGTGCCGCGGCATCGCGGTGGCTCCCCGGGCAGGCGGGGCCCCTGAAGCCACCATTGCCCTTGGTTCCCCAGCTCAATGGAGGCTCCGTGTGCTCCTCCCGAAGCGACCTGCCTGGCTTGGACAAGGACGCAGAGGTAACCAGGTGCCCACCCACCTGCACAGCTGGTCTCACGCTGGGGGCGCTGCCTCCAGGACCTCTGTGCCAGCCCTACTAGATGACCTCTACTGTGAACTCTCTGGAGAGGGACCGTCTGGGGGCCCAGGTGAGACGCTCGGGCTGTGTCCAGGGCTCACGCCCCTCTCCACGTCCTCCCCCAGGACGGCAACACCTGGAAGCGCGACCCCTTCCAGGAGAGCGGCCTCCACCTGAGCCCCACGGCGGCTGAGGCCAAGGAGAAGGCGCGGGCGACGCGTGTCAACAAGCGGGCTCCGCAGATGGACTGGAACCGCAAACGTGAGATCTTCAGCAATTTCTGAGCCCCACCCCCGCCGGCCTGGGTGCCTCCCCGCTGGACCTCAGGCCCCGCCCCTGGGCTCCTGCCGAAATCCTGGAGCTGGCGCTGCCTCCCCGGAGCCTCGGCGGACTGGGGCGGGGCAGCCTCCCCCCAGAGCCACGGCGGCCACTGCCACCGAGAAACCACCCCAGGCCCCAGCGAGCCGCCGGCCTGCCCGCCCGCGTGCTGGGCAACGCCACAGCGAGGTGGGGGGAGAGTGGCCGAGTGGAGTGACTGAGACCCCGAGAGGCCTGGAGTGAGATGGGGGAGTGAAGTCGAGGAGAGGCAGGGCCTGGCCCTGCTCCTTTAAAGGAATGTGTGTTTGCTTTTTTCCAAAAAGATTTCCAGCTCCACACGTTTCCACTTAATACCAGAGCCCCCTCCTCCACTCCCCTCAGGACTCTAAATAACTGCAATAAAACAGCCCCCCCCCTGCCAGCAGCCCTCCCTAGTGGGTCCTGGGGCTTCCAGGGAGCAGAGGGAGGGCTCGGGCCCAGGCTGGCCCCTCCCTGCTGGGGGATCACTGCTAGGCAAGGCTCCCCAGGCCCCTGCACTGCCCAGGAGGCCTCGGGCCTGCGCCGTCCATACCTGCTGGGGGTCTGAGGATGGAGGCCGGTGGATGGCAGCCTCTGACAGGCCCCAGGAAGGACCCCAGGCTTCCGGCCCGGCCCACGTCCCGCGCCTGCGCCCTGCGGGGCCCCTGCCCTTCCCCACTGGGCCTGAACCCCTCCCAGCACCGCTGTCCACCTCTAAGCCATAGCGCATGTGCGCGCCTCGGAATAAACAGGCCTTGCCTTGCACCCTTGGGTTCTGCGCCCTTGCTTGGAGGGTGGAACTGAGGGGCAGTCGGCAGAGCGCCCAAGTCTTCCAACTCAGCACACTGTCCACCTCCGGCTGCTTGGCCACGTCCCCTTCCCACTCCTCCTTAGTGTCCTGTGTGGCTGGCCTCTGGCCCCCCTGCCACCTCCAGCTGGTACCCTGCCTAGACCACCGATGTCCCATTTGTCCCCCCCCCCCGGCCAGGTGGCCGAGTAAACACCAGGGTGGGCCTCCTGGCAGAGGCAGCTCTCAGGGCCTGCAGCCTGCGGGGGAGGACCAGGGAGGGATGGAATGCGGCTCCACTCCCTACAGCCTGCCTGTGCCCCGGGGAAGGCTTCGGGCAGCTGGCCGCAACTGTCCCCTTCCCCCCAACACATAACTCGACTGTCACGTCTAGACCCCAGACCCCCAGGCAAGGGAGCACATAACGGGCCTCCCTGCCTACACCCTGTCACAGAAATCAGCTGGACAATGACCACTAACCCCAAACTTTATTAAACGCTGCTGCTCGCCAAGCAGAGATGCTGCACAGATGCGGCCAGAGTCCCTGGCGGCCAGGCCAAGGCCCCGCCCTCAGGGCCTGCGGGCTGCAGGGCACAGGGCCTGGTTGAGGCAGGCCTGGCAACGGGGGCGGACAGGCAGGCAGGTCTGCTGGCCGAAGCCCACCAACAGCCCGTTGATCTCGCTCCACAGCTCCCTGTGGGGGTGGGAGCCTGGGTTAGCACTGAGGGAGGGAGCGAGGGAGTGAGGAAGTGAGAGAGGGAGGGAGGAGTGGCCTGAGCCCCCGGTTCCCCCAGCACCTGGGCAGCCACTCCTCCAGGGCAGTGCGCGTCTCCTCTGGGGCCTTGGTCTCCCTCTTGGTCCACCGGAGCCGATTGGCAATCCTGTGCACATGGGTGTCCACCGCTGCCCAGAGACGGGGTGCCAGGTGAGCACAGGGCCGCCTCAGCTCCCAGCTGCCCGCCCCAGGCCTCGCCTGACCCCTGGCCTGCTGCTCAAATGCCCTCCGCAGAGCCCCCCACCCAGGCTCTTTCTCGCAGCCCTCAGGTCATGGCTCTTGGGAACTGACCACCAGTGAGTGACAAGGCAGGACAGGGGCACCTGGGCCAGCACTCCCAACCTGCTACTGCCGCCGAAAATGGCAGGGAGGTGCCCAGGCAGCTGGTGCTCGGAGGCCCTCCCGCTGGCCGATGAGCTAAGCTCCCAAGTCCTGGGCCCACTGCCGTGGGGTGGGGCCTGGAGCCTGTACCCTGCCTTCCTCCCTCTAGTCTACTCGGACCTGGCCATGACCCCGGGGACTGGAGGTGTAACAGCTGGGCTGGATTGGGTGCTCCTCCCAGGGCGTCACCTGCCTGTCTCTTACAAGATGTCTACAAGGGGATCAGATGTGGAAACTGAGGCTCTACTGCCCAGAGGAAGGAGCAAGGCGAGGTTCTGACTCACACACACTGGAACCCGCTGCCTCTCTGGGGATGAAGCCCAGGTGCAGGAACAGCCTCGCCCCACCTCTCTCTGCCCTGTTCCAGGCCCCAAGGCTGAGAGGCAGCCCTGGGCCCGAGACCCCTTCCAGTGGGCTGGGATGTCACGGCCTGTGGGGCTGGCACCTGCCACCGCGACCACCCAAGAATGGAGCAGGGCTCTGGCTGCACCCTGCTCCTGCCGCCCCGGCCGGCTGAAACCCTGGCATTGCCTCCAGTGTCTGCCAAAGAGCAAGTGAACCCCACACCAGCTGCCTGGAAGAGGGAGCGGCCCATCTGCCCTGGGGACCAGGCAGGGCACAGAGGCCACAGGCCACCCCTCGCCCTGCCTCGCTGTCCTCCTGTGACGTGCAGGTGGCGACTCTACTGGGAGCACCCTGCTCCTCAGCTCATGTCCCAGGCGCTCCCCGCATCGGAGCGGCCAGATGCACACTACCAGCCTTATGTCCACGGCTCCCAAGGCACCGTCTCCAGCCACGGCAGGGCCCCTTCCCCCCAGACCTGCCTGGCCTCCAGAGAAGCTCAAGCACCGCTGAGAGCAGGCGTGGTGCTGGGCTGGGCAGAAGGAGGCGCCGCCTGACGCCAGCTCTGCAGGCTCTCCTCTTGAGCCTCGTGCAGTGGCCCCTAGTTGCTGGCTCCCTGCCCATCCCAGGTCCCTGCCAGGTTCCCAGAGGAGCACTGGAGAGGGAGCCCTACTTTCTGTACCAACTGTACCCCAAGCATTGGCCAAAGGTTCTGGGAAGGCCTGACCAGGCTTCTTTGGGGCCTCCCCTCCACCCCTGTGCAGCCTGCCTTCCCCGCCCCCCACCCCCGCCATCTGCCCAAATCTCAGCTCAGACCCTCAAGCTCAGGTTCACTCCTGCTGGGAACACTGGCCCCTCAAGGGGATTTCCCCAGAGCTCCCAGGCCTGCCGGGCTCGGCAGCGCCCGCACAGCCCCCCGCCAATGCTTGAACAGGCCCCCGCTTTGTGAGGCGTCAGCTACGCACTCTTGCTGTCCCCCTGCCCACAGCCTGGACTTCCCCCAGGGCCTCTCACAGGCCCCGTGCCCAGCAAGCTCTTGGCCACTGGAAGCGCCCACCGTGCGTGCGCTTCTCTGGCCGGGGCGGGCCTCACTCGGTGCAGGGAGCACCTTTCCAATTCTCTGAGTTGGGTCACAGGTCAGGAAGCTGTAGTTGAGGGCCATGGTCACAGGGACACCGGGACCCCAACGGCAGCCAGCCCCTCCTCCCAGGCTGCAGGCCACTCACCGATGCCTGACACGGTGCCCCAGGCCACGGCCATGGCCAGGTGGGCCATCTTGGGCCCGACACCTGGCAGCGCCACCAGCTCTGCCACGGAGGCTGGGATGTCCCCGCTGTAGCGCTGCTGCAGGATGGCACTGGTCTGCTTGATGTACTTCACCTTGTTCTGGAAGATGGGGGGTGTCAGCCTGGGGGCTGGCCGCCTGGCCTGGTCCATGGTGCCCTGGCACACACGTCTGCAGCCAGGGCCCCAGGCTGGCCTGCACCCTGCCTCCCGCCCACCCTGGCCAGTGTGACAGGGATGGGGCCGGGCTCGGATCACGCCAGCTAAGAAGGGCCACCCCCAGAGCTGGACTTGCAGCACCTGGGCCTTTGGAAGGAAGGTGGGAGCCTGGGGCACCCCTGCCAACCGGTGGGCGAGCCGGGGTTCCCATCCTGTGCCCCAGCACAGAGGTCTATTTAAAAACCTATCTGATAAACCCACAGAGGCTGCGATAAACAAAGGGAAGGGCGTGGGTGGGCCTTGAGGAGAAAGGGCAGGGCAGGCACTGGGCGGAGTGGCCAGCTGGGCAGGGAGGAGGAAGGAAGGGGCGGGAGGCAAACAGGAAAGGCCAGGGAGCTCCAAGGCCTGGGCTCACAGCCTGGCTCCCCACCTGCGGGTCGGTGGGTGGGGTTGGGGGCTCCGGTGGGAGCGCGCGCAGGCCCCCAAGGCCAGAGCTGCCTCACCCAGGCTTCCTAGCCCCACGGCCGCAGCCCTGGCCTCATTGCTGTGTGCTGCACTCACCCTCCAGAAGCCCACGGGGCAAATGAGCGCACCCAGTGTGCTGTCGTCCATCTGCAGGATGTTGTCCACGGACAGGCCCCGGGCCCGCAGCCGCTGCATGGCACCTGCTGTCACCTGGTCTTTGGTCTGACTGGAGAGCATCAACGACAGCAGCACCTGGTACCTCCGCACCTGCGTGCAGAGTGGCCGTGATTGGTGGGTGTGGCCGTTGGGGAATTTGATGTAATTATAAATTCAAAAATATAACTGATCATGCTTGTAAACTGGTCTGTTAATCTGGGCATGATTAGGTTATGATTAGGGCGTTGAGCCCCACCCCTTGGTGGGTGGGGAATCGAATATAAAAGGCAAGGCAAAGGACAGTTGAAGCAGTCTTTTGAGAAGCAGTTTTGATGTTGGAAAGAAGGCCCCAGGAGAAGAGAAGAAAGCTGTAGACTGATCAGGCGAACTACAGCTGACCTTGTGGAGGAAACAGGAGCTAAGCCCGGAGAGAAACGCAGCCCCGGAAAGAGAGGAACCCCAGAAGCCTGAACCCTGGCAAACGCCGGCAGCTGTCTTGCTCCAACACGTGACAATGGACTGTGGTGAGAGAAGAAACTTAATGCTTTATAGCCTGGTCTCTGTGGACTTCTACCCCAAATAAATACCCTTTATAAAGACCAACCCATTTTTGGTATTTCACATTAGCACTCCTTTGCCTGACTAATACAGGGGGCGAGCCTGGGGGCCTCTGCTGAGCCCTTTGCCTGCCTCTACCTGTTACCCTGGGCAAGGTGTGGGATGCTGCCTCCCACCCCCCGGGCCAGTGAGCTGTGCTGGGTCTGGCTTGGGCCGGTTTCGCCCTCCGTAACATGGGTCCGCAGCAGCACAGTTGGTGCTTGTCAGTGGCGGGAGAGATGTTCTTGAAAGTCGCTGTGAACGCCGAATTAGCAGAGTGAAACACTGCTCCTCCGAAAAACATGGGGTGAGCTTCCCGTGAGCCTCTAGTCACGTTTTCACCGACATATAATCTTACTTTATGTCTCTGTTTAACAACACTCCGTTTTATGTATGGTATCACACCCACGCAGCACTGTGCCTTGTGCCTGAAGGAAGCTGAGCTAACACACGCATATTCTCCAGGAGGCAGCCCACGGCCTGCTTGTGCATCAGGACACTACACAGCACTTTGGCACTCCACTCAGGGACCACTTTAAACAGCAGAGTCACCAAGAAAAAGCACAAGACCGTGAGATACACAGCACTGGATAGGCCGCAAAGAAGACGCTTGTTTCCAGCATGAGCAGGGCCCCAGTTGGGAACATGCACGCTGGGAAACTCCAAGTTTTTACCACTGTCTCATGTCTTCAAGTGATGGCCAAAGTGCCGCAATGATTGATTTTGAGATTCCACGTGAATTGTAGCAGATCCAGGATCCATGACCCTGCACCTGCCTCATGGCACTCAACCACCCCTGGCTCCAGCTATCATCCTTACTACTTTGTGAAAGACAACGATGCCCGCTGTACAGAGATGCAAGCAGGCTCTGGGAGGCAGCTACACAAATCGCCTGGCTACACAGGAACAGAGTTGGGATTGGAACTCGGGTTGGCCTATGGCCCCAGGATCCTGGCTGGAAGCATTAGGAGCCCTCCCTCCCTCGGCAAACAGCAGTGTATGCTCCGACACAGCACTACCTGGTGGAAAGCACGTCCACAAGAAATCAGGCGGTGCTGCAGAGTGCTGGGGGCCCAGGTGTGGTCTGCAGGAAGCAAGCGCCTTGTTGGAGGGGGTCACCTGGGCAGACAGGGGCCCCACCTACCTTTGGGGGTGCACCAGGGTCATAGCAGTGCTCGGCTCCCAGCCGGTCCACAGGTGCATCCTTCCCGCTTCTCATGGCACGGATGTTTGCCAGCTGCTGCTGCCAGTCCTGGGGTTCCCAGCCTGCTGCTGTGAGGGGCTCAGCCCCGTCGCCGTTTTCCCTGTCCGCAGCCTCGTAGGCCACGTGCAGTCTCTGTGCCTTCTGCTGGCGTTTCATGGGTCTGTGACTTTTCCTTCCTTCTGCAAAAAGTGCCACTTGGGCCCTTCAGCTGGGGCCACTGCTGAGGGGGGGGTATGGCTGTCGCTCTAGCTGCCGCCTCACCCTTCCCCCTCTTGCTCAAGATCTACCACAGGCGGGGAGGCGCTGTCCTCTGAAGCCTTTCTCGTGCCACTGCCCACCCATCATCCACATGAATTAGCTCGAAGTCTAGCAGCAGCCTCTGCTCTGGTGTCCCCAACCTATTCTCTGCGATGACTCAGAGACAACTTCCTAACACCCACACTGGGTCTTATCACTTTGTTTAAAATTCCTCACTGGCTTCTGTTTGTACCAGTGAAGTCACTCAAGTGCTATACTGGCATCGGAGCTCCTGCCAATGTGGCAGGCGCCATCACCTGCCTGTGCCCCCTGCCCCAGCTCCTTCTGCCAAGATTTCGTCCCAGTGGGTATCCTTATCTGGACTGCCCCTGGGACTTCTGGGACCTAAGGACGCCCCCCCTATGTCCAATCCTGTGGATGTCCTGTCTTAGTAAGGGCGGGGTCAGGTCGGCCTCGTGCATTGCCAAGTCCCTAGAGCCTGGCACAGGAGGCTCTCGGTCACTACAGGATTACAAGCGAGGGCCCTGCCAACGGTGGCGCTACCCCCTTTCCTGTTTTCTCTCAGAGGCACCCTGTAACAGGGAGAGAGGCCTTCTGGCTGGGAGTGTGCTCAGCACCTCACCTCTCTCAGAGAAGCAGCCATGACAACAGAGCCGCTGTCCTCATGCGCCTGGCCCAGGAGGAGTCTCCCAGGGTAGGCTGGTGGGACTGGAGAACTTTCTTGCTCGCGAAAAGGGTGGGGGCGGTGGGAGCGCCCAGAACCCAGCCCCTGCCGACCCCTTCCCCTGTGTCCAGGGAACAGAGCGCGGGGCGGTGGGGCCGGGAGAGTCTCCCGCAGGGCCCTTTCCCGCCTCTCCTCCCGTGCCCGGCCCGGGCGCGGCGCTACCTGCAGCCGCCTCTCCCTTCCGGAGGGGCGCGGCCTCCTGCCCACACCCCCGCAGCCCGGCCCCCGGCCCTCCGCTCCGGCTGCGGGTCAGCATCCTCACGCCCGCCGCGGTCACGCCGGACTCCCGCCGCTCGCAGCTCCCGGCGGCCTGCGCGGCCGCGTCACGTGGCCCCGCCCCGCCCAGCCTTCCCGCCGGAGCACGGCCCAGAACTACGGCTCCCGGCAAGCCCTGCGGCTGCCCGGGCCGTCGGAGCGCTGCCGGAAGTGCGGGCCGCGCTTCCGGCCGTGGCTCGGGGCTGGGGGTGGGCGGTTCTCGGCGGCCCGAGGCTCCGCGCGCGGCGGCCGCGGCCCGGGGTGAGTGGCTCGCGCGCCCCGACCACTGGCGCCGCCCGGGACCGCGGTGTGGCCCGCCCGAAAGGGGCGCCGGGGGAGGCGGCCGTACTGAGGCGGCGGGGGCGGCGCGGTGAGGCGGGCCCGCAGGATTGCGGCTCCCCGGAGCTCCAGGCACTCCTTGGTTTTAAGTCAGGGCGGGTGCGAGGGGTCCCCTGCCTCAAGCATCCCCCGGCAGCTCCTCCTCCGTGTCGGGAGAGGAGAGATGACAAACGTCACGGCTCCTTGGACCCCGCGGCGGCTGCCCAACCCCCAACTCCCCCCTCACCCCAGACGCTTGTCAGGTGCGGGCGGCCGTCTCCGAGCAGCACCTGGCTGGTTCAGACCAGGGAATTAACATTTCCCAGGTTCATTTCTGGCCAGGGCAGCCCGGCCGTGGTTGAGTCCCCCAGGGGCCGTCGGAGAAAAGGTTATGCTCGCCTGTGAGTCTTGGCGACAGGAATTTAGCTGGGGCCAGGTGGGTGGAGCTGTTCCTCAGATCTCTATTCCCGCTTCCTCTGCACAGAGGAGTCCTCTGGTGCTTCCCTGCCCGCCATGGCCAAGCCAACAAGCAAAGATTCAGGCTTGAAAGAGAAGTTCAAGATTCTGTTGGGACTGGGGACTCCCAGGCCCAACCCCAGGTCTGCAGAGGGCAGACAGACGGAATTTGTCATCACCGCCGAAATCCTGAGAGTGAGTGAGCTGCCCCTGTCTTCTCTGCCAGCCTAGGGGGAGGCGTGAGGAAGGCTTGGTTTGGTCTGTCACCGGGTACTGTGGGAAGTGGGTTGCTAGTGACCGTTGCTGTGGAGGCTCACATGCCCTTTGTTTGGAGGCTCGAGGAGGGCTTGGGCCAGAACCTTGAAGGAGTATCCAGACATTGACTTAAGAATGCCCTTTTTACCAGCCATGGCCTGTACCCCGTCTCCACAGGTGGTTAGGGATGATGGCAAGGCATTAATCGGTGATTTGTGAGTTCCTGGGAGAAGCAGGTCCTTGTCTTTGTGTTTGAATCCTCCTGTTGCGGGCCTGGTACCATGCTTTGCCCATGAATTGACATTGAGTTTCTCCCCATTCCTAAAGTTTCCTGTTTGGAAACACCTCAGATGTCCATCAATGAATGGATACCTAACTGAAATGTGGTCCATGCGTACCATAGAATGTTATCCAGTCATAAAAAGGAATGACGTTCTGATCCATGCTATGATGAAGAAGAACTCGGAAAACACTATGCTCAGTGATCACAAAAGATCATGTGTTACACGATTCCATTTATATGAAATGTCCAGGATAGACAAATCCATAGAGACAGAAAGGGGACTAGTGGTTGCCAGGGGCTGGGGGGAGGGGGGAAATGGGGAGTGACTGCTAACGAGGATGGGGCATTCTTTTTGGGATGATGAAAATGTTCTGGAATTAGATAGTGGTGATGGTCACACACACCACCTTGCACACGTTAAGCCACTGAATCATACAGTTTAAAATGGTTAAAATGGTACATGTGATATTATGCAAATTTTATCTCAACTAAAAGAAAAGCGTTCAGTCATGGGAATAAAAAGTTGCCCTTTCTCACTCCGCCAAGATGGAACAGTAAAAGTAGTAAGCGCCACGGTGAGTCCCGCCATGAGTCTCTGGTCTTGGGAAACACTGTGCAGAACTCAGGGGGGTTTGTCCTTGGCAGTTAAGGAGACCCATTGCCTGAGGGCTGGCTCCCTTTTCGTCTTTCACCTCCCTCTAGGAACTGAGTGTCGAGTGTGGCTTGAACAATCGCATCCGGGTGATAGGGCAGATCTGCGAAGTAGCAAAAACTAAGAAATTTGAAGAGGTAGGTTTGGTCCAGTTGGGTTCCTTATGTATGTGGGCTTGTTAAAAGCCCGAATTTGCTCCTTTCAGGAGCACTGCTGACAGTTAACTGGTTATGAGATGATTTGCACCATTTCAGTGAAACTAAACTTTCATCTTAGTGATGGGGAAGCTACTGGAAACGTTTGCGCACAACCCTAAGGGAGTCATCACTTGTGGGGGCAGAGAGCCAAGGGATGTAGGCTTTTTTTAGTGGATTCCAGAAAGCATTTACAGTAACTTAGAAAGAAAGCGTGTTCACTTGTCTTCTCTTATTATAAATTGGGAGGGAAGAGAAAATAAAGGAGTGTCAGGATTGTCATTTTACAGAGAATAATGCAGGGTACATTGGCCTTTTTGCTTTTTGTGAAAGGTAATTGGTTGGTAGTTTTGAGCCAGCCACCTTGTGGACGTATTTATTTATTTATTTTTGAGGTACTGGGGCTGAGGATTGAACCCTGGACCTCGTATGTGGGAAGCTGGTGCTCAGCCACTGAGCCACATCAGCTCCCCTGTATTTATTTTGGCCACATATTTCTCGACTCTCTTCTGACGTCCTGTGGACAGAATTGGGGAATTGTCATTCTGGGGGTGTTGTAGTTGCTGGTTGAGTACCTCAAGGCCCTGTTCTAGCCTTGGCCAGTGGTTTTGTGAATGGCTTGGGGAAAGGTGGGTGTCACGCCTAGCAGATTCAGATGGCATGAAGCGAAGGGGGAGCGTGATCATTAAATATGTTTTTGGTGGTTCATTTGAGATACACAAGGTGTTTTGCCACCAAGACTAAATGTAAAACTAGGTGTCCATGTCCAGAAAGTTGCTTGTGCAGGTTCAGAGAGGGGAGCTGTGGCCAAGCAACCATCATGGAGAGAAGACAAGTGGGCCTGAGGCTGCAGTTGTTTGTGGGCTTAGTGTCAGTATGTCGTGGCTGCCAGAAGCCACTGTAGGCTCTGATTGTGTCAACAGAAGGACTGTGAATGGGATGAGGGAGTTGAGGGTTCTGGTATATCCCGAGCTGGTCAGACTCATCCGAAAGGCATGAGCACTTTAGGCCCCCTCCTAAGAGGCACGAGCCCAGTAAAGAGTGTGGTCTGCAGCGTGGGTGGAGGAAGTTAGTGTGGAGAAGGGAAGGTGGCAGGAGAGCCAGCACAGATGCTCGCAGAATGCGACTAGTTCTGGGCAACTGTAGGAAGCAGGATCAGCTTCCCTGTGTCGTGGGTGGCAATTGGTTAGAAGGAATCATAGTCTAGATTCACACAGGGAAATCTTCCTTAGCAGAGAGAGCCAGGCAGCAGAGGTGTGGCAGGTGCGTGTTGCCAAGGGGCCTGTGGCTGGTGTGAGTGAGCAGAGTAAAGCCAAGGAGCGGGGTTTCTGGGTCAGGCTGCAGGCTGGGAACCGCCATGGTACCTCTGGGTCTGAGAATCTTCCGGCAACTGCTCCCACCTGAGTCTGAGCAGGCTCTAATGGGGATTGGATTCTGCTGGTCCTGGGAGAGGCCAAGGCGGCCCCCCGGCCTGCTTGCTCCCCCTCCCCGCAGCCTGTGCTTGGCGAGGGTTAAGGGGACCTGCCTGGGCTCGTGGGCTGTGGAGGCACACGAGATGTAGGCTTTAGAGGCTCAGGTTCTAAGTCAGAAGGCCCTGTTGTTCTCCTTTGCCCATGGTCCTGCCCTTCAGGTTGGGGCCAGGGTCCTGGGAGACAGCCTATACCCTAATTACTGTCCCTTTTTGCTGGTGGCAGCATGCGGTGGAAGCTCTCTGGAAGGCAGTTGCAGACCTGCTGCAGCCTGAGAGGCCGCCAGAGGCGCGGCATGCAGTGCTGGCTCTCCTCAAGGCCATTGTGCAGGGCCAGGTAAGGGGGCAGCCCGTGCCAGAAGTGGAGACTGAGGCGGGCTGCGTGTGGGGTGCGCTAGCTCCTGCTGTCCCACACTGGGACTTGGCCTTTGGGGCGGTGGGGGGCAGTGCATGGTGCAGCCTGCTGGTTCATGCGATCTGAAACTAGGCTCCCTGAGTGGGTGTCCTGACAGCACCTCAAATCTGTGTGACCCTGGGCGTGTCCCTGGAGGCTTCTGATACTGTCCTGTAGACTGGGGGTGGTGACCATCCTCCTCTGGGATGTTTTGAGGCTTAAGTGGAATAATTCGTATGGTGCTTGGGGCAGTTGCTGCCGTTACCTGGCTCCTGGTAGCCTTGGGGCCGTTGCCCCGCGCTCCTCCTTCTCTCACCACACTCTTGCCACGCTGGCCCCTGCTGCCCCGGCACCCCAACACCTCTCACCAGTCCTGCCTGGAGGCTCCCAACCCAGTTGGCCCATTTCATCTCCTTCACATGGAAGACCCCAGCCCCCTTGCCCACCCTCCCAGAGCCTTGGAGGTGCCACACACATTGGCCAGCTGGACGGCCAGTAACCCCGGCCCTTGCCCTCAGCCCTCTGGTGTCCCTGGCTCCTCTGGGGATAAGGAGGGTCCCAGTGTCAGGGGTCTTGGCGCCCGCTACGCTTCTCGGACCTCTCAGTGGCTGCGTGGGAAGCACAAGCAGCCATGAGGTCTGGCCGACTCTGCTGACCCCTGGGCTTTGTCTTTAGGGGGAACGCCTGGGGGTCCTCAGAGCCCTCTTCTTCAAGGTCATCAAGGACTACCCCTCGAATGCAGACCTCCACGAGCGGCTGGAAGTGTTCAAGGCCCTCACGGACAACGGGAAGCACATAACCTACTTGGAAGAAGAACTGGGTGCGTGCCACGTTGGGTGTGAGGTTTCACTGGCCTTGGTGATGGAATTTAATCTGGGATGACAGCGTGGGAAGGGGACTGGGGAGGGGGGCAGTTCACAGGAGGACCTGCAGGGGTGCTGCACCACATGGCTGGAGCCGGCCCAGGTTCTCCTGGGGAGCTTGTTAAGAATGCAGGCTTCACTCCAGACCTACCAGCCCAGAACCTCTGGGGAGAGGGGCCCCAAGTGCACGCTGAGCAGGCAGGGAGTGGCCGAGGCCCCTGGCTGGAGCGGGTGTTGCCCCGGCCTCCCAGGCCGGCATCTTCCCGGAGGGCCTGTAGTTTCTTGGGAGCCTGGGCTCCCTCAGCTGTGTTTTCCTCCTCGCCCGCCCTTGCCCCAGGTGTCAGTTGTCACTGCCGCGCTGATCTCCTAGCCCTTCCCTTGGCTCACCTTTCCTGCCTTCCCCACAGTCAGGTTCCCTTGGTTTTGAGAGGTTGTATCGTGGCTTGTGGGAGGAGGGTGGAGGAGGAAGAAGTACGCCTGATTTGGGCTTCACTGTCCCTTTGCCCAGAATTGGGCCTCGGGTTTGGCGGGCCTCCAGGACAGCTGCTGATAGAGTGCTGTTCTCAGGTTTGCTAAGATTTGCCTGGCAGCTGTGCATGCACTTGCGTTTCCTTCTAGAGAGTCTCTGGGCTGGCCCAGGAGTCTGCTCCAGCCAGCCAACTTCATGCCCAACTTTGGGGACCAGGGGGCCAGGGTGAAGGGTGTGCATGCACACCCGTCAGCACTGCCCGGGGTGGGGTGGCCCAGGGACTGCTGAGCACTCGTGGCGTGGCCTGCTGATCAGCGTGGGGCCTGATGAGCTTGGTTCCTGGCAGTTGGTGGGATTGGGATGTGTGTTTTCCTGGCGTGGGCTGAGTAGGATCCTGCTCCCATGCAAACTGCTCCCGTTTCCACTCTCCCAGCTGAGTTTGTCCTGCAGTGGATGGATGTGGGCCTGTCCTCGGAATTCCTGCTGGTACTCTTGAACTTGATCAAGTTCAATAGTTGTTACCTCGATGAATACATCGCCTCGATGGTTCAGTAAGTTCAGAACTTAACTAGCTTTGCGCTGATGCCGCTCCCACAATTTCAGTTCTCAGGTCCAGCCAGCTTTAAAACCATGATGAAAATTGAAGTGTGTCTAGCCATCTGCTGCTCAAGTTGGCGTGTTGAGCCTTGACTTAGTTTTTTTCCTTTTAACAATCTTACGTTGCCCGTTTTTGTCATTTAAAAAAAAAATTCTGTGAAATCCGTATGGGCAGGGGCTTTGTCCTGATCTTGCTAAATGCCCAGCTCCAAGAACAGGGTGTTCAGGACAGGCCCCAAGTGTCTGTTGGGTGAGTTGACCCTAAGGAAGGGTGAGCTCTTGGTTTCACCAACCGTATGTCGAGGACCGTGAGCAGAATGCGCGGGCCTGGGCCCTGTGGGCCGTGTGACCTGGACTCACGCTGGTGCTTCCCCCACCAGCATGATCTGTCTGCTGTGCATCCGGACGGCATCCTCCGTGGACATCGAGGTCAGTGACTGCCTTGCGGGGGGATGGCTGCTTCCACCCTTACTCTGGGGAGGCTGGGTGGGGAGGTGCAGGGGCCTGGAGCTCTGAGGCTAGAGCCTGTTGGCCGCAGCCAAGCTGCTTGCACCCTCTGAGCCCAGGAGTTGCCCCTGGAAATAAGGATGGTGGGATCGTCTCCGCCATGGGGTTAAGTTCAAGTGGCAGTGGCAGGGCCTGGGGTGGCTCTGAAGGGGGCTGCTTTGGCAGCAGGGGTCAGGTGGCTGCCATTGGCCCTTAGAGGCGGAAGGGGACTGTGGCCTCCGTGGCTGGTGTCAGGAGGACTGGCGTGACCCTGCTACCATCCCCACCAGGTGTCTCTGCAGGTGCTGGACGCCGTGGTCTGCTACAACTGCCTGCCCGCCGAGAGCCTCCCCCTGTTCATTGTCACCCTGTGCCGCACGGTCAATGTCAAGGAGCTCTGCGAGCCCTGCTGGAAGGTGGGATTCTGAAACTGCTGTCCTGGAAAGTTCTTCCCAGGACAAGGGTCTGAGCCTGGCCATGGGTGGGACAAGGGCCATCTTGTCTTCAGTGAATGGCCGTCTGATTCTTGGGACAGCCAGACAATGGCCTGTTTGAGGGGAGCTGGTGGCATTTTCCCAGGCGGTTGAGCTGATGTCAGGGTTTTGGTTGAGTTTGGAGAGCTCGGCTGCCTCTGTGTCTGGGAGCAGAGGCGCCGCTGGAGATGGTGGTGGGCTGGCTGGGCCATGGGGAGCTGGTGGAGGGGGCCTGCAGTGGGACCCTCAGGTGCACCTGCCCGGCCCTGATGCTGGTGTGCTCTGCCTGCCAGCTGATGCGTAACCTCTTGGGAACCCACCTGGGCCACAGCGCCATCTACAACATGTGTCGCATCATGGAGGACAGGTGAGCGTGGGCAGGAGGCTCTCTGGAGGAGGCTTGCCTGTGCTGGCTCTCCTCTAGCGTGGACCCACTTGAGGGTTTTTCTCTTCATTTGGGTGGCTGTGGAGGCTAAAGGTGGAGTCTGAGTCTTAGGCAGGTGATTTGCTCTGGCCTTCTCTAGTCGATAAATCAGAACATCCGACACTGAGCTTACCACCTGCCTAACCTCGACCTCTTCCAGTGTGGCTGCCTCATCACTCACCCGCTACGCGGGCCAAACCTGGGCGCCGACCTTGCCGCCTCTCATCCCAGCCCCCTGCGGCCAGCCCATTACAAGTTCTTGAGGTTCTGTCCCTGGGGGAAGGCTCAAATCTGTCTGCTCCCCTGGCTCTCCCACTGCACTCCCCTGCCACTCCCTCACCAGCGCACCGCCCTACTGGCCTCCTGCACCCACGCTTGCCCTCCTGAGTTCATTCTGCCAACCACACCAGGTGAATCTTTTGAAACACCGAGCTGACCATGATGTCCTTTGCTTCAAACACAGTGCTCTTGAGTCTCTCCACCTTGGAACCTGGGCGGTCTCCCTGCCTCAGCCCCAGAGGCCTCTTGTCCCCTCGTCCAGCCACACCCCCCCTCCTGCCATGGGCCTTTGCACATGCCATTTCCCTTTGCTGAGGAGCTCTTCCTTCTGACTCCACTGGCTTACTGTTGGTGCTCCTAGAGCACTGGCACAGCCCCGAATCCCCGGGCCTCCTGGGTCTCCCTGGTAGGTTTTGTTCTCCCTTTAGCTGAATTCTTAAGTAGGGATTTTACATCTGCTTAGGTGACCCATCACCTGTCTGTCTTTCAATAGACTGTAAGAGGCTTGAGGCCAAGATCTTCTCTCTTGTTCACGCAGCACCCTGAGCATGTGGCTGTAGCCTGCTGCACACGGCAAGACCAACAGCAATTAGCTGTGGCACGGTCAAATGAAAGAAGCAGTTAGCTGCTGCTGGCTTTTGTCTCCCCTGCCCAGCCCCTCTCCCCTCCCCCAGTTTCACTTTGACCCATAAGCACAGGGACCTTGTGGGGGGAGGTGGTGGAGGGGATGCTGCTGGGAGCCAGGCCCACCCTTGGGCTGCTTGTTTGCCTGTGGGCAGACCCTGGGCCCCGGCCCTTCCCACAGTCTTGTCTTGCTGTGGGACGCTTTCAGGGCTTACATGGAGGACGCCCCGCTGCTGAGAGGCGCTGTGTTCTTTGTGGGCATGGCTCTCTGGGGAGCCCACAGACTCTATTCACTCAAGAACTCACCAACATCCGTGCTGCCGTCGTTTTACGAGGTAACACTGTCTGCATGCTGCAGTGTTCTAGCAAGAACGGGAGACAGGCCCCTTAGACGGGGGGCTGAGGTGGCTCTCTCCGTCACTTGCTTTTCATCTGGGGAATAAGGTTTTCTCAAGCAAACTTGATATGTGACGAGTATCATCTCCTGCAAGTTAGCATTAGAACTGCTCACAAGTGCCTCTTGAGTTGTGACCCTCCTGCTGTTGGTGGTAATAACCTTGCTCTCTCCCTAGAACGATGCTCTAGGGTTTCAGAGCGCTTCCCTCGTGCGTTCTCACTTAGTCCTCATTGCACACTCGTGCCTGGGGAGATTCCACCACACACACAGCCTCCTGGTCTGCTGCTCCGCCTGCCGATTGCCCTCTCTGGAGCGGTCAAGGGCAGCGTCTTTGAATCTGGGCTGTAGTGTTTGGATTCTACCCTGTTGTAGAGCCTAGGATTTCGGAGTTGATGGTTTAGCCAAATCAGGCTCTTTGGAAGCTGCCTTGCGGCCCTTTCTGGGCCCCATCCTACTAGGGCCGAGTAGACAGCATCCTCCTGGGCACCTGAAGTAGGACTTCAGTGGCCGTGAACTGTGTGTGAGTGCCGCCCACTCAGGCGCTTTGCCCTAGGCAGGCTTCACTCCAGGGGGAGAGGCAGTGACTCCTGTGTGGCCCTGGCTTTCTGTTCCAGGCCATGACATGCCCAAATGAAGTAGTGTCCTATGAGATAGTGCTGTCCATCACCAGACTCATCAAGAAGTACCGGAAGGAGCTCCAGGCCGTGACGTGGGACATCCTGCTGAGCATCATCGAGCGTCTGCTTCAGCAGCTGCAGGTAAGGGGGAACCGTGGGTGCAGGGAAGGCCTGAGGGGTGTGTGTGGGCCTGGGCCTGGGCATGGATGCGTGGGCACGTGGACGTGTGTGCATGTGAGGGCCACGTATGCGGGTGTGTACGTGGAGGTGCACGTGTGGGCGTGCACATGTGAGCAGCCCCTCTGGAGTGAGGGTTTCGGTGTGGGGTCCCCTGATGTAGCCCCTCCTCTGCGTGGCAGAGCCTGCAGAGCCCAGAGCTCAGCACCATCGTCCACGACTTGCTGACCACAGTAGAGGAGCTCTGTGACCAGAACGAGTTCCACGGCTCACAGGAGAGATACTTCGCACTCGTGGAGCAGTGTGCAGACCAGAGACCCGTAAGCCCACTCCCCGGGGCGGGCCTTCAGCTCTCAGGCAGGAGCAGTGGTGTCTTGCAGGCTGCTCGGCTCTGGGGAGGGGAGCCCTGGCTGTCCTGGGGAGCCCTGGCAGCACGGATCTGAGACGGTTCCTGTGAGTTTCCGACCGAGGGCTGGGCGGGCTCCTGCCCTCCTGGGTGTGTGCTCCAGCGGGCAGGCCACCAGGTGCTGATGAGCTGAGCGAGCGCGGGTCTGTAGAAGAGCACGGTGCTGGCCTGACTGCCGACTTCCTGCTGCTTGTGTGGGGAAGGCGCTGGCCCGACCCTGGGCAGTTGTCACACAGCACCCCTGCTCCTCGGGCAGGCACTCTTCTTCTTCCCAGGCTGCCGAGCTCCCTGCTGAGGCGCCTGTTCTTTGATGGAGCCTCGTTGCTGCTGGCAGAGCCTTTTGTTCACACCTCCCCAGCCTGGGCTTGAGGTGGCTGCACTCCCCTAGCAGGCTCCATGGTCCTGACTCAATAGCACGGGGTGTGTTAGAAAACCTCCAGAGGGCAAAATGGCTCGTTGATACCCAGCAATTCCTTTTTTGGCAGGAGTCCTCCCTCTTAAACTTAATATCCTACAGAGCTCAGTCAATTCACCCGGCGAAGGATGGCTGGATCCAGAATTTGCAGTCCCTGATGGAGAGGTTCTTCAGGTAGGGAGGCCTAGGTGGCCCCGCGTCCTGCTCTGAGGCCTGGTCTCAGGACACACCACGAGTCAGGGCTTTGCCTTTTGATTCTGGAAAGGAGCGATTCTGGTTGAGTAGGAAATGGCTGTTTACCGGTAGGGCCGAGTCCTCCCAGGAGGCCACTGGGCTAGCTGCCTCCTGTGGGCGGCTGACCGCCTGGAAAGGCAGGCTCTCTGAGGGCAAAGTGCCCTTGGCCCCTTGGCCTGGCTCTCGGTCTGGACACGGATGAGCTGGGGCCTGCGGGGGCCCATAGTCGGTCCTGCCTGCCTACGGGGCGTCACCCCGGCCAGCTCCTAACGGCGGCCCACCCTCCCCCCCAGGAGCGAGGCCCGCAGTGCCGTGCGGATCAAGGTGCTGGACGTCCTGTCCTTTGTGCTGCTCATCAACAGGCAGTTTTACGAGGTGCGTTTCCATACGGGCTGCAGCGTCCGGGGGTCCCCGTGTGCTGAGGGTGGCTCTGTGAGCTGTGCAGGGTGGGACTCGGCCAAGGAGGGCCCTGTGGCCCCACCTCAGCTGTGCCCACGCTGCAGCAGAGCCTGGGGTCTGCTGTGCCCTCTCGTGCCCCTCTTTGGTCCCCTTTCAAGCGGGTTGGTCTGGGGCTCCTTGTGCTGGGCCTGATGACGACCAGGTGGGTGCGGGAATCCTCCTGTGGGGAACTCCGGCCGCTTGCCACCACAGCGCAGGAGCCTTGAAAGAACCCATGCCGTGTTCAGAACGGGGTCGTGCATGGGACACGTAATTATTTTTGTAATTGCGTTCACCCTCAGGATCCCAGCCTGGTTGCCAGTAACTGGGGGTGGTCCCAGGCTTGGCCCTCCAGTTTTTCCTACAGTCCTACCTTCGCTAGGTTTGTTTCTTGCGTCAGATCCATTAGTGAGTCTCTCTTTTGGGAGACACTCTTACGCCTCTGAAGCTCCTTTCCTTGTGCGGCCTCTGGGGCTGCCTCTCGCGCAGTTGGGGCCACCTTCCTGGGGCTCCCGGGCTCTGCCTGCCTCTCCCACCCTCTTCACCTTCCATCTCCCTGGACCACCTTCTCTCTGTCTCTGTCCATCGGAATCCTGTCCTCCTTCAAAGTGCTCATCAATGCCACCTCTTCCATGAAGCCCCTCAGGGTTCTCTGGCCCCTCATGTCAGGGTTGGTCTTGTCCTCCTGTCTTTTAAGTGTTTGTACAATCACCCCTTCCCCAGTTACAGTCAGTTTCATGTTGTGTCTTCCTTACTGTGTTCTAAATACCCCAACACACACACAGGGATATGCCAAGTGCGCTCCACCTGAAGACACTTCACTGTGATGCTGAGTAACAACCAGCAATGAGACTATGTCTTGCCTGGGGACGTGTGGGCCTGGGACCCAGGTGTGGCCAGGCCCCCTTACAGCTGTCCCATTTTTCTGCATTGAGGGTAGAGCTCGGACTCGGGGTTCGGTGGGCACTGACCCAACCCTGCTGCAGATTTTCTGAACTCTTAAGTGACATCTCAGCTGTTTTTAAATTGGAACTCTCAGGACTTTGAAATGGCTTTGAAAATGGGCTTTCTCCTTTGGGCCAGACCCCTCACCCCTCATTCTCGACTTGCGCCCTGGCACAGGAGGAGCTGATTAACTCGGTGGTCATCTCGCAGCTTGCTCACATTCCCGAGGATAAAGATCACCAAGTCCGCAAGCTGGCCACCCAGTTGCTGGTGGACCTGGCTGAAGGCTGCCACACCCACCACTTCAACAGTCTGCTGGATATCATCGAAAAAGTGAGAGCCACCAAGGGCCTGGGGATGCAGTCCTGGGGCAGAAACGTCCCCTGATTCTGAGAGACAGGCTGCAGCCCATCGTCTGCTGAGGCAGGGCTTCCCTCCTCACAGAGCAGGCAGTGTTGGGAGAACCTCAGCCTGGCTCCCGACCCGAAGGGCAGGAAGTCGGTGCCAGCTGCTCCGTGGGAGCTGGCCTGGCCTTCCGGACACAGGCACTAGAGCCTAGAGCTGGGGCACAGGCTTGGGTCCTTTGAGCTCTGTGTGTAGCTGGCAGTTTTTTGTTTAATTTTGAAGAGCATTGCTGTTTCTGAACAGTCCCTCAGGTGCATAAGGGGCGTCTTTCTTTTGGGAGATAAAGGAGAGAGTCTTCCTTGGTGGTTTGCGTTACAGATGTGACTGTTGCTGCTGCAGAGAGCCATACGTGGGCATTTAAACCCAGTCCTTCTTCTTCAAAGGTGATCTCCCGCTCCCTCTCTCCAGCCCCTGAGCTGGAAGAAAGAGACGTGCCCACGTCCTCAGCCTCCTTGGAAGATGTGAAGACTGCTGTCCTGGGGCTCCTGGTCATCCTCCAGGTGGGTGTGGGACCTCAGCATGTGGCTGCTGCTGCCCACTGGCAGCGTTTTCCTGGAGCTGAGATCTCGAGGGACAGACCTTCTGGAACCCAGGGTTTCCCTGAGGGTCGTAGAGGCCTGGTGGTCAGGACGGGGTGGCCTGGTAGCGCCCCTGACTCCTGCAGTCACTACGGGTAACCGTGTGACTCCCCAGGGAGAACTGAGTGGGTCCTGGCTGTCGAGGCGGCAACTGTATCCAAGGAGGCGGCGTGGGAGAGTCCCATCCTGAGCCAGTGTGTGCAGAGACCTGCTGAGCAGAGCAACCTGCCGGCTGCCGTCATGGTCGCTGGTGCTGGAAGGGGCACCCCTTCTTTCTCTAGATCTTTCTATTGCAGTCTTTTATATAAATGGAATCGTACAATATGTCTTTTTCCAGTTAGTTTCTTTCACTCAGCCTGGTGTTTTCAAAGTTCGTGCTGCAGCACGTGGCAGTCAGCACCTCGTTACCGTTTACGGCTGAGTGATGCTCCTTGTGTGGCTGGGCCACGTTGTGTCCACTCATCCGTTGACGGACACTGAGGTTGTTTCCACCTCTTAGGTGTCATGAATCCTGCGGCAAGAGCATTTGTTTGCGGGCTTCTGTGTAGATGTGTGTTTGGAGAATTAGGAGTTGATTTGTTTGATAAGCTGTCAGACTGCTTTGTCAAGCTCCTGCACCACTTCACATCCCATCAGCAGTGTGTGAGGGCTCCCTTTCTCCCCGGCCTCGCCAGTGCTTGCCAGTCTGGCTTTTTGATTATAGCGATCCTGGCAGGCATGAAGTGGAATCTCGTGGTTTTGATTTGCATTTCCTTGACTAGTGATCGATTGACTAATGATTTTTAGTATCTTTTTGTCTGCTTATTGGCCATTTGTATACCTTCGTAGGAGAAATGTGTATTCATGTCCTTTGCCCATTTTTTTTTTTTTTTAAGATTTTATTTATTTATTCATTTATCCCCCCTTGCTGCTTGTGCTCGCTGGGTCAGCTAACCACGCCGTGCGGGCGGGCCTGCCTTCACCAGGAGACCCCGGGAACCGAACCCGGGGCCTCCCATATGGTAGATGGGAGCCCTACTGATTGAGCCACAGCCGCTTCCCTCCTTTGCCCATTTTTAAAATGAGTTGTGGGAAACGGATGTGGCTCAAAAGATTCGGCGTCCGTCTACCATATGGAGAGACCAGGGTTCGATCCCCGGTACCTCCCGGTAAAAAAAAAAAAAAAATGAGTTGTGTTTTTATTATTGTGAGTTCTTTATGTATTGTAATTCAGATCCCTTATGCATATATGATTTGCAAAACTTTTCTCCCATTCTGTGGGTTGTCTTTTTACTCTCTTGATGGTGTCCTTTGAAGCACAAAAGTTTTTAATTTTGATGTTGTCCATCTATTTTTTCTTTTCTTGCTCATGCTTGTGGTGTCGTATCCAGGAGTCCTTTGCCATGCTCAAGGTCATGACAATTTACCCCTATGTTTTCTTCTAAGAATTTTACCGTTTTAATTTTAACATTTGCGTCTTTGGCCCATTTTGAGCTAATTTTGTATATGGTGTGGAGTAGGGGTCCAACTTCATTCTTTTTCATGTGATTGGCCAATTGTTGAAAAGACTGCTCTTCTCCCATCGCATGGTCGTGTCACCCTTGTCACAGGGCAGTTGACTGTAATCTCCAGGTTTATTTCTCAACCCTCAGCTCTTGCACTGCGTGTGAGCTTCTGCCAGGGCCGTGCTGCCTTGGTCGCCATGGCTCTGTGGTAAGGTTTGAAATTGGGAGGAGCAAGTCCTCCTGCTTTGCTTTTCTTTCTCAAGGTGGTTTTTGTTACTTTGGGTCCCTTGTAATTCCATATGAACTTTAGAATCAGCTTGTCAGTTTCCACAAAGAAGTTTGCTGGGACTCTGATAGGAATTAGTATCCCTTTGGGATTGCCGTCGTAACTGTGCTGTGTCTTCCAGGCCAGGAGCATGGGGTGTTTTCCCGTTATTTAGATTTTTTAATTTTTTAAACAATGTTGTTTTAGTTTGTTAAAAACTGCTGGAAGCAATATTCCAGAAATGGGTTAGCTTTTACAATGGGGAATTATTAGGTTAAATGTTTACAGTTCTGAGGCTGTGAAAGTGTTCAAATCAAGGCATCACCAGGAGATCCTTTTTCCTCGAGCTTTTTCCTGGGCAGTCGGGGACACGATAGCATCTGCTTATCTCTCCCCTCTCCTCTGGGCCTCGTTGCTTTCAGCTTCTGGCTAGAGTGGCTGCCTCTCAGCCTCTGTGTTCCACTGATTTCAGCTTCTGGCTCCTGGGGCCTTCTCTCTCAGCATATGGGCTCCTCTTTGTTTCTGCAGCTTTTCTTTTCTTTTCTTTTTTTTTTGTGTGTGTGTGTTTTACATGAGGTTTTACTGTCATATACCATACCATGTTACAGTTTTTAGCTTTCCTAGCTTTTCTTTTTGTATCTGGTTTTTTTACTCCTCCATTTAGAAAGGACTCCAGTAAGAGAATTAAGACCATCCTGGGTCATGCAGCCTAATCATAAGCCTTTTATTGAAATAATTTAACCAAAAGGTCCCAACTATAGTAAGTTTACACACACAGGAATGGATTAGCTTTTATTTATTTTTTTTAAAGATTTGTTTATTTATTTATCTCTCCCGGTCCCCACTGTTTGTGTGCTCACTGTCTGCTCTCTCTGTCTATTGGCTGTGTGTTCTGTGTCTGCTTGTCTTCTCTTTAGGTGGCACCGGGAACCGATCCTGGGACCTTCCGGAGTGTGAGAGAGGCACTCAATCTCTTGAGTCACCTCAGCTCCCTGGTCTGCTGTGTGTCTTATTGTCTCTCCTCTGTGTCTCTTTTGTTGCGTCATCTTGCTGTGCCAGCTCTCCGCGTGGGCCAGCACTCCTGTGCGGGCCAGCTTGCCTTCAGCAGGAGGCCCTGGGAATTGAACCCTAGACCTCCTATATGGTAGGTGGGAGCCCAATCGCTTGAGCCACATCCATTTCCCTGGGTTAGAGCAAGTTTTGTGCTTTTGCTAACTCTATTTCTAAGCATTTTATTTTGTTTTTTTGCTGCCGCTGCAAGTGGTTTTATTTACTTGTTTGTTTATTCAGTGGGTCTGTTTCTGTTGGGGTGTAGGAGATGGGGTGGAGAATGCCCCCTTGGGGCACAGCCACCCAGGCAACGGCCATTCTCATCCTCCTGGGAGAGTTCTTGCAACTTTTTTGTTTTCTTGGAGCTGCTCTTACTGCCAGCAGCCTCCTTGGGTCCACTGCTATCAGGCTTCTCCTTGGAGGAGAGCGTCCTCTTTTTTCGGAGGTGCTCCTGCTTTTGGCTGCCTCTTCAGAATGGCTAACTGGTCGTAAGTGGTTTTCTTGATTTTACTTTTCGATTGTTCATTCTAAGTGCACAGCAACCCACTTCATTTTTGTATATTACTCTTGTATCTTGCAACCTTGCTGAAGTCATTTATTAGTTCTAATGCTTTTTTTTTAGTGAATTCTGTAGTTTTTTTTTGAAGCGCTGGGGCCGGGGATTGAACCTGGGACCTCATATTGGGAAGCTGATGCTCAACCACTGAGTTAAACCAGCTCCCCTGAATTGGCTTTTTTTTTTTTTTAAACAATTTATTGAAGTATATCATTCATACATGAACATACACAAACAACAAGCGTTCAGCAAACATTGTGAACCCACATGCATAACATCATACAGGGCTCCCACACATCCGCCCACCACAAACACTTTGCATTGTTGTAAAACATTTGTCCATAAATCATGAAAGAGCATCGTTAAAGTTTTACTAACTATAGTCCGTATCTTATTCCCCTATACATGTTTTTTTTTTAAGGATTTATTTACTTTTATCCATTTTAACTCCATCCCCCCACTTCCCCCGTTTTTGCTTTCTATGTCCATTCACCGGGCAACTCTCTGTGTCCATTTCCTGCCCTCTCTTCTCATCCTTCTCTTCCTGTCTTCACTGGGATTTGATCCTCGGAACCTCTGATGTGGGAGAGAGGCATCCTACTGCCCGCACCATCTTAGGTCCTGTTTTCTCGGCGCATCTTGTCTTGACTCTCCCTTGTGTCACTCTCCTGTTATGTTGTTATCTTGCTTCATGGCTCGCGGGGCCTGGCAGCTTACCAATGCATGGGGCCTGGTGGCCTACGTGCCTTCTATATTTTTCTTTTTTAAATTTTTACTGGGAGATCGTGGGGATCGAACCCAGGTCCCTCCGTATGGGAGACCGACACCCAACCATTTGAGCCATATCCGTCCCCCTGCTATATATTTCAAGGTTGACCAAAGACACCCAAAGTTACAGTCTTGCCCCATACAGGATGGTCATATAATAAATCAGGCTTAGTTTATCACCAGCATTCTAAAAACCAGACCTAGGGAGGAAAACGAGGTCTGGGGACACATGCATGGTTTCTGATACAGCGAATGTTTAGCCTACCCTGATAATCACAAAATCAGGAGAGTGAGAATATTTGCATCCGAATTGTTTTTTTTTTGTTTGTTTGCTTGTTTGTTTTTAGGAGGTGCCAGGGATTGAACTCAGGGCCTCATATATGGGAAGGAGGTGCTCAACCACTTGAGCTACATCTACTCCCCTCCGTAGGGTTTTTCTTATGCAAATCATGGTGTCTGTGAATATAGTTTGACTACTACTTTTCTAATCTGGATGCCTTGTATCTTTTTTTCTTGACTGATTGTCCTGGCTGGAACCTCCAATAGAATAGTTGAACGGAAGTAGCAAGAACAGATCTTCTTGCCTTGTTCCTGATCTTAGCAGAAAAGCTTTTTGTCGTCTTCATTAAGTATGACGTGAGTTGTGGGATTTTTGAAGATGCCCTTTGTCAGGTCGAGGAAGTTTCCTTTCACTACTTGTTTATTTAGCATTTTTATCATAAAAGCACGTTGGATTTTGTCAGAAGCTTTTTCTGTATTTGTTGAGATGACCATGGGGTTTAGATTTTTATTCTTTTGATATGCTTTATTGCATGAATCAGCTTTCAGATATGAAAGCAACCTTGCATTTCTGGGATGAGTCTTTTCTTAAGAAAGAATAGTAGTAGGGTGTTTATCAGCACCCAGGGCTCCCCTCCACGGTACAGGGTAGCAAGGAGGCATCCCTGATGCCCTGGCTGCCCAGCCTGCCTCTTGCTAGTGCTGCCCCAACTCCCTGCCCTCCGTTCCCACCCATCCCAGGTTGCTGATGGCACCTGAGGGGCTCTCACGCATCCTTACCTGAGGTCCCCTGCCAGAGAGGTGCGCTTGGCCTTGCCAGGATTTGGGCGTGAGCGCCCAGCAGCTGGGGAGGATAACCCTTTTTAGAACCACACTGTGGACCTCGTTCCACGTCTTGCTTTTCATGTTGCCTGTGTCCCTGTCGATGTGACACCTGTGTGGCTGGTTCTCGCCCCTCGCCACTGCCCAGTGTGCTGCGTGACCAGCAGTCTGGTTCTGGCACCCAGGTGAAACTGTGCCAGGATGGAGGCCTCAGGGTGCACCTGGTAGTCAGGGCTTTGTGCGCTTTAAAGCAGGGTAGGTGCTGCTTTGCTGCCCTGCAAAGAGGTGGCCGAGCTCCCTGTCCCCACGCAGGGCCGCTCGCGGGCCAGTGTCCCCAGGCGGCCCTCTGCGTCGCCGTGATGTGTGGGCTCTTCCTGCAGACCAAGCTCTACACCTTACCTGCCAGCCATGCCGTGCGCGTGTACGAGATGCTCGTCGGCCACGTCCAGCTGCACTACAAGCTCGCTTATACCCTGCCCATCGCCAGCAGTATCCGCCTCCAGGTACGCAGGCCCCTGATGCGGTTCTTAACAGATGCTGTGCCCGCAGGCCTGAGGGGTGGGTGGCCTGCAGGGGAGTCTTGGCTGACCCTTCCTTCCAGCTAGCTCCTTGAGGCTGTGGCTGTGGCCTCCCAGCACCCCCTGCCCTTCCTGTTGCTGCCATCTGAGTGCCTCTTTGGCGTGTCATCCTGGGAGTCCACTGTGGCGGGGCAGGGGGCGCAGGGCATCAACTCAAGGTGGCCTGAGGGCCCCAGAGGTTCCTGCTGCTGCTGCCCTGTCAGCTTCTGGCAGTTGGGTATGGAGGTGAGGGTGGGGGCCGGCCAGGGCAGGATGAGCCCCCTGTAGCCTCCTGGCCACCCTTGCCTGTCCCTGCTCCCCTGAGGCTGCTGGCCCGAGGCTGGGTGGAGGTCACCAGGATGGAGGCACCTGCTAAGTGGCCTTCCCTTAAGTGGAGAGCCCCATTAGGTGACCTGACTGCCACTGGAGAGTGGGACGGTACTCTGAGCAGAGCTCTGTTCCCCAGCATTCGGGGATGACAGGTGGCATTGCGTGGGGTAACAGTGCCTTGGCCCCTGGGACTGCTCTCGGGACATCCTTACTTCCCGGCCCAGGAGTCAGCCTTGAATTTGGACCAGCCCCCCTGGCTCTCACCCCCTGGCACCACTCTCAGTGGTTGTCAGGATCGAGCCCGGGGTCTGGGTGGAGGGAAGTCCATGCTGGCATGCGGGAGTGGGAGCGACTCTCCTGATGGCGGCCTGGGGTGAGGCGCTGCTGCCCAGGTGCTGTGTGTGGCACTGGCACTGGTGGATTCCGTGTCTGTCCCTTGGCAGGCCTTCGACTTCCTGCTGCTACTCCGGGCAGACTCGCTGCACCGCCTCGGCCTGCCCACCAAAGACGGCATCGTGAGGTTCAGCCCCTACTGCCTCTGTGACCACGTGTACGTTGGTGCCAGCCCCTGTCCTGGTGCCAGTGTGACTCTTGTCTTCCCGAGGCGAGAGCAGTGGCTCTGTGGGGGGCAGGGAGGTGGTGGAGG
Organism: Tolypeutes matacus; assembly: GCA_026826555.1. Taxonomy (NCBI): domain Eukaryota; kingdom Metazoa; phylum Chordata; class Mammalia; order Cingulata; family Chlamyphoridae; genus Tolypeutes; species Tolypeutes matacus. The sequence goes on from JAKSZT010054579.1 coordinate 596,235, forward strand.
GTAGGGGAAGGTGCTCTGCCGTGGGGGCATTTGTGGAGAGAAAGGGTCCTGAGGGAGCAGAGGACCTGACTGTCCCTGGTGAGAGGCCTGGCTGGCTCTGGGGGCCTGGGAGAGACCCACGTCTGCCCTGGCTCTGCCAAGAGCAGGGGTGTCAGCCTCCACTGGTTCTCACCTGCCTCGTAGGGAGCCGGAGCGAGGCTCTGAGCAGAAGGCCAGCGGTCCCCTCTCGCCTCCACCTGGGCCTCCCGGCCCAGCACCTGCAGGCCCGGCCCTGCGGCTCGGCCACCTGCCCTACTCCCTGCTCTTCCGCGTCCTGCTGCAGTGCCTGAAGCAGGTGAGGCCTCCTGTTCCTCGGCCCTCATGTCCCCTGGGGCTCTGGAAGGTCAGGCTGAGGAGAGATCCCCAGAGGTGAGGCTCTTGGGACACAAGACTTCCACCCTCAAGGAGGCTCAGGTCTTGTGCTGAGGTTATTTGCCTGAGACCTCATGGTGGTCTGTACATCATCGGGCGCCTTCTGTGGGGGGTATCGTGTCCACAGCTTGGGCACAGAGCTGAGCAGATATGCCTGCCTCCGGAAGATGATTCTACTGGCAAGAATAAGATGTGTAGACAAAGAACTGTCTTTCAAGACCAGGCTTGGGGCTCCTAGGGAAGGCCCTGGGGCTTCTGTGGAAGTAAGAGGTGGGCAGGCACATGTGGTTGGGGTACCTGGGAAGGTTCTGTGGAGAGGACGGTGAGGTCAGGTCAGTCTTGAGAGGTGGGGAGGGCTCCTGCAGCAGGAGAAGGCAGGGCCTTCCGGGTAGGTAGGGCAGGTACAGCTCCGTGGGGCTGGAGATGGGGCAGGGCTGGTCTAGGAAGACTTTTCATTGCTTTGGTTTCTCCGTATGGAAATTAGTCCAAAGTGGTGAGAATATTAGGAAGGAGAGCTACCACTTGTGGGCTGTGACCCTTTTAATGCAATTAGAAATGCTCGTTCTGTATAAAGTATGCGTGTATTTTCTTACTTTTCATCTTGAAATAACTTTAGTCTTATAAAAATTGCTGGAAAAATAATGCACGCCCCATGCAGAGAGCTCCAGCATACCCCCCAATCCCAGGCACCCAGATCGACCAATTTTGATATTACTCCACTGTTGCCTGCTTCCCTCCTTCTCTCTCCCTCTCTCTCTCGACATCTGAGAGCAGGCTGCACGCATCACACTCATTGACCATGCGATGCTTCAATGCATACTTCCTAGGAACAAGGATATTGACTCATGGGATCTCCTTAAGTGAATTATCAAGTTCAAGAAACTTAGTGTTGATATAAAGCTTGTGGTCTATATCCCGATCTTCTCTTACATCCCAGTATGTCCTTCTGAGCATTTTTTTCCTCCATTCTTTGATCCCATCTGGCATCATGTGTTGTTACATTCAATTGGCATTATCTTTTTAGTTTCTCTTTCTCTTTTTCTTTTTCCTTGTCTTTCTCTCTCCTCTTTTTTTTTCTTTCTTTTCTTTTCCTTTCCTTCCTTCCCTCCCTCCCTCTCTCCCTTAATTTTTTTTTTTTTTTTTTTTTTTAAAGATTTTATTTATTTATTCATCCATCCCCCCCTTGCTGCTTGTGCTCGCTGGGCCAGCCAACCACGCCGCGCGGGCGGGCCTGCCCCCACCAGGAGGCCCCAGGAACCGAACCCGGGGCCTCCCACATGGCAAACGGGAGCCCCACTGATTGAGCCACAGCCGCTTCCCCTCTCCCTTAATTTTTAAAGAAGCTTTAGATTGTATAAATGTTATATCAAAAATATAGGGGATTCCCATATACCCCACCTTCTCCCCTCCCCCTCTCCCCCCATTAACAACATCTTTCTTTAGTGTGGTGCATTTGTTGCAATTGATGGACACATGTCGAAGCATTGCTGCTAAGCATGGTCTGTAGTTTATTTGCCAAATGTATAATGGCCTGTATCCGTCATTGCAATGTCATGCAGGACAATTCCAGTGTCGCCAAAAGGCCCCGGGCTACACCTCTTCTCCCCTCTCTCTTCCCTCAGAACCTCTGGTGGCCACTATCTTTCCTTTTTTAATTGTGGAAACTTAAATGCAGCATAAATCTTCCCATCCCATCGCCTCTGGAGCACAGCATTCAGTGGGATGAATCCCGTTCAGTGTAGCAGCACCCTCACCACCAGCTCTTACTAGAACTTTCCCTTAACCCCACACAGAAACCCTGCACTCACTTTTCATGAACTCCCCGTTGCCCCTGCACACCCCCAGCCTGGCTCTACTTCCTGTCTCTGAGTTGCATTTTCTGTGGTATTTTCTTTGTGGTTACCGTGAGGCTTAATTTAACCTCCTGAAACTATAGAAATCCCTTTGCTTTGACCCCAGCTTCACTTGAACAGCATACGTAAACGATGTCCCTATACCCCTCCGTCTCCCCACCTTTAGGTAGTTCTTGTCACAGATCACATACTTCTACATCATGAGTCCAAAACCATGATTTATCGCTACATTTTATGCATTTGCCTTCTAGACCCTGTAGGAAGTAAAAAGTGGAGTCACAAATGAGAAGTTCAGTAGTCCTGGCATTGGTATTTGCCCAGGCCGTGATCGTAACTGGAGCACTTTCTCTCTCCACGTGTCTGGTGTCCTCTCCTCTCAACCTGCAGGACTCGCTTTAGCATCTCTGTAGGGCCATTCAGCTGGTGACAGTCCTCAGCTCTTGTTCATCTGGGAATGTCTCGATCCCTTCCTTGTTTTTCAAAGACATTTTTGCCAGATGTAGAGTTCTTGGTTGGCAATATTTTGCTTCCAGTCCTTTAAACACGTCATCCCCCTGCCTTCTTGCCTCCGTGTTTCTGGTGAGAAATCAGCACTTAATCCCACTGAGGCGCCTTGTGTGTGACACGTTGCTTCTCTTTTGTGGCTTTCAGAATCCTCTTTATCCTTGGCATTCGATGGTTTGATTCCAGCACGCGCGGTGAGGTCTATCAGGGTTTATACGTCTGGAGGCTGTGGCGCGTCTTGGTCTCTATTAATATCTTTTGTTAAATTGGGGAAACTTTCAGTCATTGTTTGTTAGAATATTCTGACTGCCCCACTGCTCCTTTGCCTGGCTCTCACTTCCTGTCCCTTTGTCTGTTTCATAATTTTTTGTTGAAAGCTGGACATTTTGATAATTTAATGTGTGGTCACTGGAATTTAGACTTTGATGTGTCTGCTCCTTAAGCTTGTATCCAGCTAGTGCTACAAGAGCTTTCCTTGAACGCCAGGAGCTACCAGAAAACTCCCCATGGAAAAGGAGACAAGAGCCGCCCCAGTCTTTGCAGGTTGACCTGAGTGCTCTCCTTCAGGGCTTAGCTGAACGATGAGTTTGGAGAACAGCTCCAGGCCAGAGCATAGGGGCCTCCCTGGTCCTTTCTGTGCCTGGCCTGTGTCTTGTCTTGGGCTTCTGGCCTAGGAATCGCCTGTTTACGTGGCTAGGAGTGGCCCCTCTTCCCCAGGGAGCAGTTTCCTCAGGTCCCGGGCACTGCCCTGTGTCCTGCAGCCAGCTGTCCCTTGCCCCTGCCTGCTCCCCGCAGCACCTGTAGGGGAGCTCTGTGAGTCGCCTTCTACGCGCAGAGCAGGTTCTGGGCCGGCGAGTCCCTCGGGGCACCCCCAGGCAGAATGCGCCAGACATACGTGCTCCTTCATGTGCTCAGGGGTCACTCTGTCTCCTCCAGAACCAGGACCAGGCATCCGCACTGGAGCACAGGTGAGGGGTGGGAGAGGGACTGGTGAGATCATTTCCAGTTTCTTTGTGTGTTTCATAATTTTTTGTTGAAAGCTGGACATTTCAATAATGTCCAATAAAGGGCCTTTAAGTGGCCTCTTTCTCGATTTGGCGCTCGTCTGGTTACTGCAGTCCTCCACTTGCCTTCTGGAGCTTTGAGAAAGATGTGGCTGCCTGTTCTTGCTGGTTTTTCAAAGCTTCTGTGGGGGGAGAATCCTGAAGCTTCTCACTGCAGCATCTTGATCAGGGCAAGTTCCCAGAGAGAGATTTTAATCAGGAAGGTGAGTGTGTCAGAAGTCCGTCTTGGCAGCTGGGTGTGGGGTGAATTGGGGGCTGTGGAACGGGGTGTGGAGAATAGGCAGGGCTCCGTTCCTGCAGCCCTGGGATGGCAGGGGCAGGGAGCAGTGCTGGACGGAGAGGCAGGGCCCCGCTGCCCTGGGGGAGGTGGGCATTGCCTGAGAGAGTCTCGGCCTCTGTGTCTGCTGTGGAGGCTGCGGAGAGGTTTTGGGGACTTGCTACTGGCTGAGTTTGGGCCCAGTGTGAGGGGAAATGTCCAGGCAGCGGCCAGGCTGGGAGGGCTTGCTGGTGCAGCTATGGCGGTGAGGCCGTATCGTAGTGTGCCACAGGGCTGCCTGCACAGAGTGCCAGACGGGCTGGCTTTTTAAGGGAAAGCCACGTTCCAAGGTCGTGAAAACATCCGCGGCCAAGCACCGCCAGAGATGCTTTCTCGCCAAAGTCAGCTACTGGTGATCCTGGCATCCTGCCACAAGGTGAGGCAAGATGGCAGCTGATCTCTGCCAGGTCCCTGCCTTCCCGGCAGGGCTCGCCTCTCCCAGAGCTCAGCTGTGAGCAGTCAGATATATTGGCTCGTTCCTTCAGCCGTGAGCTGCCCGTGGGCCCAGCCTCTGGGGGTTTCTTGCTTCAGCTTCGACTGCTCGCGATCCTCGAGTCCTCTTTGATGTGGTAGGGTCACAATGGCGGCTTCCTTTCTTTGTGTCCCTCTGTGTGTTCTCAGTTTATGGACGACCCAGGAAGAGGGCAGAGACCCAACGTGGGTCATGCCTCACTGGCGCAGTCCCATCTAATGTCCTAAAGTGATCTAATCAAAGTCCCCTTAACTGAACTTGATGCAAAGGGCCCTGCACCCACAGAATGGATTAGCCGAAGAACAGTCTTTTTTTTTTTTTATTTACCACATTCCAACTGTCACATGCCAGGGACTTCCCTCTTGCTTTTGTGCCCTTGGGGCAGGTCTGGTCCTGGTGCAGGTATCTGGGCTTGTGGAGCAATTATTGAGATTCGCTATTTCCTTTGAGTTATAATAGTTTTTTTCTACTGCATCTTCCTTGTTACAGAGGAAATCGTGGTGCTTGGGTGGGCATCTGTCTGGGAAGGCAGGGCCCGTGCCAGGCCCGTGGTGGAGCTAGCTGCAGAGGCGCCTGCTCAGGCCAGAGGGGGATTGCAGGTGTTGGTGCCCTGGGCCTGTGGGCCCCCCTGGGGCGTCTGGAGGCAGCTACCCGCACTTCCCCGTGAGCACCCCTTTGAGCAGCATCTGCTCCGTGGGGACAGGGACAGGGGCCACAGCTCAGCAGATCCCTGCATTGGGAGCAGGGGTGGGGAGCTCCAGAGGCCTTTCCCTGTCCAGCTCCCAACGAGCTTCGGCTGCTGCGCCCTGCTGTCTTGTCTGTCTGGGCTGGGAGCCCTGGCCTGCCCCTGACTGGTCCGTTCTCAGGAGACCGACTGGAAGGTGCTGAAGCTGGTCCTCGGCGGGCTGCCAGAGGCCCTGCGCTACAAGGTCCTCGTCTTCACGTCCCCCTGCAGCGTGGACCAGCTGTCGTCCGCCCTCTGCTCCATGGTAATGCACGCTGCAGGCCTCCAGCCCGGCCCCTCCTGGCCCTCCCCCGGCCTGCAGGGGCAGTGGTCATGGGGGCACACCGCGCTTGGGCTGCCGAGGTGGTCAGAAGCGCCCCAGGGACTCCTGCCCAGCCCACTTGCAGCCTGGAGTGTAGATGGCTGGGGTCCCCAGGCAAGGGCTCAAGCTTTTCCCCCGCTGTGCCCGGGGTTCTCTGGACCTAGCAGGGTGGCTCCTTGCCCACATCTCTGAAAAGACAGAGAGGGCGCTCACCCCGACCCTGAGCCCTCTGCTCATCTGGGCTGTGTGCTCCAGGCCCCGCACCCTCTAGTCAGCTGGCAGCTGATCTAGCCCCTGGGCGCGTGCTTCTGACTCTTGCGGCCTTGGCCATCAGCTTTCAGGCCCAAAGACCCTGGAACGGCTCCGAGGCACCCCGGAAGGGTTCTCTAGAACCGACCTGCACTTGGCAGTGGTGCCGGTGTTGACGGCACTGATCTCTTACCATAACTACTTGGACAAATCCAGGCAGGTATGAGATGGGAGAAAGAAGGTGAGCTTTACAGTGTCTGCTTTGCAAAGCTGGTGGGCACGGACGTCTCTTTAGCTGCGCTGGGTGGCTGAGCTGGGCCTGTTTTAGAAGCACAGAGGGCGGGCGGCCATGGGCCCCGACACGGAAGCTGCGGGGGTAAAGCAAGTTCTTGTTTCCACCCACACTGGGTGTAGGTCCCATGTTGGGCCATTGTGTCGACTAGCTCATCCCATTTCCCAAGCGCTCTAGCTGCTGTTTTCTCTTTATCTATGAGGAGTCTTAGGAGAAGCCGGAGGTCAAGGGCACACAGCTGGGCCGTGGTGGGGCGTGGACCGGACCTCTGGCCCATCTGATTGTAGCTCCGTGTTTCACACTTAGCATATTCCCAGGGGGGCAGCTGGTGGGCCAGAGTCCCCCCAAGGGGCCTCGAGGCCTGGGTCATGCTGAGGGGCAGGGCCAGCTGCAGGAGGGGGATGTCAATCGTAGGGCTCTGAAGCCACCTGGTGATGTGCTGCCCAGCTGCGGCCTGAGCCATCCCATGTCTTCCTGGGAGGGCACTGCTGCCTTGTCACTTCCAGGCAGCAGGCAGGACCAGCTTCCAGGGGTCCTGGAACCAAGGGTGGTAGACTAGGAGGTGTCAGGAGGCACCTGGTTGTGGCAGCCCTGCTGTCCCGGTTGCTCAGGTGGGATCAGCTGCAGGGCCTCTGAGACAAGGCACTTAACCTTCCTAGGCCATGGCTCGCTCCTCTGTAGAATGCTCTAGAGTGGGGTTCGGGCTGGGGTGTGGGCACAGGCAGGGATGGGGATGCAGGCAGGGGCTGAGACACAACCTGGGGTAGGGGACGGGTGGGGATGTGGGCAGAGGTGGGGACGCAGGCTGGGGTAGGGGCAGGGGTGGGGGCAGGAGAATGGGCAGGGGTGGGCTGGGGTGGGCAGCGGCCCCATGGCAGGCGAGCGCTGAGGCCCCTGTGCGTCCACAGCGGGAGATGGTGTACTGCCTGGAGCAAGGCCTCGTTCACCGCTGTGCCAGCCAGTGCGTGGTGGCCCTGGCCGTGTGCAGCGTGGAGATGCCCGACGTCGTCATCAAGGCGCTGCCCGTGCTGATCGTGAAGCTCACGCACATCTCTGCTACTGCCAGCATGGCCATCCCGCTCCTCGAGTTCCTGTCGAGTAAGCGGCAGCTCGTATGCGCCTGCGGCAGACCCTTGGATTGGGGGCTGGGCCAGCTGCTCGTGTCAGGGCCTTGCCCGAAAAGAACCCATGCTGACTTCCAGTCACATTGTGGCCACCCCTGCTGCCCCAGGCCCTTTGCATCTCCCTTGCCCCCATCTGGAATGCTTTCCTTCCTGATCTTTAAGGGCCTGGCTCCTCTTTTCTGCTCAGTGTCAGTGTAAATGTTCCTCCGCGTAGAAGCCTCCCTTGGCCTCACCTTGGTCCCACTTTGGTCCCCACCTGGCCTGGCTCTGTCACCTTCTCCACAACATGGAGGCGCTTTGCTGGTGTGCCTGCTTCTGCTGCCTCCCCTGTGAGGTGGTGGTCTGCAGGTGCTCAGGTGCCTTGCTCAGCCCTGTGGTCCCCGCATTGGGTGCCATGTCTGGCCTGTTACGGGCATTCAGATGTCTGGGCAGTGGAAGGGACGGGGGTCGGCAGGCTTTCTGCACGGGGCTAGAGAGAGGCACCCTGGGCTTTGTGGAGCTGCACACACACTGTCGTCCTCTCTGAGAAGTCAGGCCCGTTCCTAGCCCCAGGCTGTACGATGGGGGCCCCGGGAGGGGGCTGGGAGCAGGCCGGGCTGGTGCCCCCATGGCCTGCGGCCTTTCCCCTCTGCAGCTGCCCTTCCCCTTCTTGGGTCGGCACAGTGCCCCTGCTTCTAGAAGCAGCCAGGCCCTGCGACCACTGTGGGCCCGCGACCTTGAGCGCCCCCTGCAGGCTGGCCTGGCCACTTACCCGCCGTCTCTGTTGGCCTCACAGCTCTGGCCAGGCTGCCCCACCTCTACAGGAACTTCGCCGCGGAGCAGTATGCCAGCGTGTTCGCCATCTCGCTGCCCTACACCAATCCTTCCAAGTGCGTGCCGGCCCCCTGCCCCGGGCTCCCAGCTGCTGAGCCCCCCGAGCCAGGCCGCCTCCCGCTGCCTTTCTTCCCCCAGGTTCAACCAGTACATCGTGTGCCTGGCCCATCACGTGATAGCCATGTGGTTCATCAGGTGCCGCCTGCCCTTCCGGAAAGACTTTGTTCCCTACATCACCAAGGTAGCCGGCTCTTCCTTCCAGGCCCTCGCTAGGGCCGCGGCCTCCTTGCTGCTGGCCGGCCGGCCATGGTCAGAGCAGCACGTGGGGCCGGGGAGAGGGGCTGATGGAGCCATGAGCGGCGTGCGCTGCGGGCTGCGGGGGCGGGGTGCGTGCTGTCCCTGCCTTGGGGCCTGCAGCTGGTCCCACGGCTCACAGCACACCTGAGCAGGACTGACAGGTGTCTGCAGGGCCACTGGCCCCAACCTTAGGGCTTGGGTCTGCTCCTCCCTGCCAGGGCCTGCGCTCCAATGTCCTCCTGTCTTTTGACGACACCCCCGAGAAGGACAGCTTCAGAGCTCGGAGCACCAGTCTCAACGAGAGGCCCAAGAGGTGCGGGGCCTGCCTTGGGCGAGCCCGGGTTGGGGGCAGGTGGCTGGACTGCGTGCTGTGACGTGGAGAGTGTGCGGCTGGAGCTGACAGGCTGCTTCCAGGCTGGTGATGGGGACAGCCTGTGGTCCGCACAGCCCCCCGCCAGAGAGACACAAGGTTGAGGCCTGCTCTGAGGGGCAGCGCCATCCCCCCAAGCCCTCTGTGGCACTTTGTGGCGTCGTGGATTCTGAGGGCACCATCATGGCAGAGCCCCACCTCCCTGAGCCACGAGCATGGATTCGGCCGAGCTGGGGCTCAGGTGTTAGCCAGCGGGCGTCTGGGGCTGGGTCTGCTGGACAAGCTGGGGCCTGTATCGGGACAGCTCAGCCTCTCCTACAAAGCCGGGTGTCCTGGCCTGGGTGGGGCTGAGCCCGAGCCTTGCAGTCCCCTTTTCACACTTTCCAGGGTCTCTCTAGTTAGCTGAGCTTGGGCCAGACTCACCCTTCTGCTTCCAGAGCTCGCTCCCCAACCTGCTGCTAATCAGAGAGAACACGCTTCTTTAACATCATGGTCGCTTTTGCCAAATTTGAAAAAGAGCCGTGCTAGGCTGTGTTGTTTGCATTTCATTTGATTGGCTTCCCCCGCTCCTGTTCCCCACCTCCCCCCCCACCCAGCTTCTTTTGGCTCTCCCTAGGTGGGAATACGGCATTTTCCAGAATGACCAGGACCCTATGAGCTAAACTCAAAAACCGTCCTCCCAAACGCCCTGCGGCTGGGGCCAGTAGGCACTGGTGTGGCCGCCAGGGGCCTTGCCTCAGGCTCTCGGGCTCCAGCCGGCCTGCAGCCTGCGAGGCTCGGCTTCCGAGCGCCCAGGGCCGGGTCGGAGATGGCAGTGGTGGTGTGGGAGGGGTGCCTGGTCAGCCAAGCCTGGAATCTGCCGTCCGCGGCTGTCACACGTCTGATTTGCGCTGATGTTCTTTGTTTTGGTATCGTGTGAGATATGACTTTTTCGCAGTCATGTTACCGGATGTATTTTCATGCGTTTTTGTTTTCTGTTTCTTCCCCATTAACTGTCCTCCTGGCATGGTTTCTGTCGGTCTCGCCTGCGGGGCCTCTCCACTCCACCCCGGTGCCTTTCCTCTTCACCCCGCCAATGGCTTGCTCTCCCTCCCGGGAGCTGGGCTCTCTGGGGCCGGGCGCGCCCGTCCTCACCTGGTAGTGTAAGGATAGCCAGACCCCCCAGGCAAGGCTTGAATAACTCCCCGCCCGTGAAGGAGCTGAAGGAGAGCTCTGCAGCCGAGGCCTTCCGCTGCCGCAGCGTCAGTGTGTCTGACCATGTGGCCCGCAGGTAGTGGCACTGTGTCGGGTGGGGGGCGCAGACCCTGGAGCTGGGCCCGAGAAGGGGGGCTGCCAGGCGGGAGCGCCAGGGTGGTGGTGCATGGGGCTGCTTGCATGACCACGCCGCCTGCCCACGCCCTCCCTGGCTGAGCGAGAGGAGGCCTGAGGGGCCGGGTTCCATCCTGTGGAGCCTGGCGGTGTGGCCTGGCAGGCCGCATTCTGTCCCCAAGCCGGCACTGCGGCCCACGGCTTCCCCCAGGGGCTGGCCTGGCAGCCCGCCAGCTTGGACAGGGCCCGTGCTCCCGGGGTCTGGCCTTTACGGGGTTTCTCCGTCTGCTTTCTGCTATAAAGCCGAAAGGGAAGAAGGGCTTTTGTGTCGGACCCTGCGAGGGCCTGGGCTCTCGGCCACGGCTGGTGTCTGGGCCGGGTGTGGGCTCTTGGACACCCCTGCTTGGTGAGGGCTGGGGCCGGGGCCTCAGCTGTCCCATGCCCGTGGCTGGTCCTGGAGCAGGCTGCACCAAGCAGGGGTGCTGCTGCCATGCCGGGCAGCCCCTCGCAGACCTCAGCCATCTCCTCAGCCGCACCTCTGGGTTCCAGCCTTACACTGGCCTCTTGTCTGGGATTTGGTGGAGGATGGGGGTAGGCGTCAAGTCAACTCTTTTCCAGTAAATTTTTTTGTTATTGGGCCAGTAAAAAAAATTTATTGTGAAATGGGGGGAAATAATAGTTTGTTGAGAAATGGGAGAGAAAAACAGAAGCAGGCACCGGGATTTGATGCGGGCTCCTCTAAGCAGAGAGAGCCTCCGGTAAATTCTTTACCGTGAGCAAAATGTGGTAAACGGGCTGTGGAGCTGGTGTTAAAATTAGCATAGGCAAGCTAATTTTAGCCTCCCGGTCTGCATGTGGGAGTGGCTCGGCTCTTGGGGTAGGAGTTTGGGGGTGAGAAGCCACACGGCAGCCCAGGGGCTCCATGGCCCTCGCTGGGGCAGCGTGTCTGCCCAGGGCCGGCTCTGGGGGCAGAATGCAGACTTGGCCAGTGGCCCACGGACGGGCTCCTCTGCATGCCTAAACCACTTCCCGCCACGAAGCCATAGCCTAACTCTCTGTGTGCTGAAGCAAGGTTGGACTTCCGCCTCTCCCTGTCTCCTAAAGTTTCTCCTCCAACAGTGAGCGGGCCTCGGTCTTTCCCACGTTACGTTCTCCTCTCTCTCTGGAATAACGCGATCCTGAGATTTGCAGAGTCGGGGGTTGGTCGGCTCCTGTGCCTGGTGTGGGCCCCTTGAGCGCGGCCCGGGCCCTGCCAGCTCCTGCATGCGTTGAGCTTTGGCCCTGGTGGTGGGTGACAAGGCTGGGCCGCTGTGGGGTCCCTGACCAGCCCGTGGCCTTCCCCTCTGGCAGGCTGCAGACCTCCCTCACCAGCGCCAGTCTGGGCTCTGCAGACGAGAACTCGATGGCCCAGGCTGACGACAGCCTCAAGAATCTCCACCTGGAGCTCACGGAGACGTGTCTGGACATGATGGCCAGATACGTGTTCTCCAACTTCACGGCCGTCCCCAAGAGGTGCGCACCGCTGCCGAGGTGGGGGCTGGGGCGCTTGGAAAGCCCGCTGTCCTGTCTCCCCTTCTGCGATTGCCCTGTCAGAGCGATGGTGGCTGGTGCTGCCGGCTGCTTCTGACACTTCTCAGCTCGGCTGTGGACCAGCGTGGGGCATGCGGTTGGGGGCCTGTGGGAGCTGGGGCCACCCTGCAGGTGGGCGGCTGACGCCCCTGTGCCTGCAGGTCCCCCGTCGGCGAGTTCCTCTTGGCAGGCGGCAGGACCAAAACCTGGCTGGTCGGGAACAAGCTCGTCACCGTGACGACAAGCGTGGGAACTGGGACCCGGTCGCTGCTGGGCCTGGACATGGGAGAGCCGCCAGGGGCCCCGGAGCGGAGGTGACTGTCTTTGGCCCACCTGTCTGCGTGGCCTCTGCAGTGGGGCTGTGCATGGTGGCCCAGGGGCCGGTGGGCCCGCTCACCTGGCGGGGGCACTTCTGTCCTCAGTCCCACCCCCAGTGTGCAAGTCAGGCAGACCAAGGAGGCGCCGGCCAAGCTGGAGTCCCAGGCTGGGCAGCAGGTGTGCCGCGGGGCCCGGGATCGCGTCCGCTCCATGTCAGGTGCGCTCCCTGCAGGCGGCACCCACCCCTTGGCCGCCTGTCGGTCCTGCTGCTCGGGAAAGGCCCCTGGGGCCGAGGAGTGGACGGTTGGTTCCTGGCCTGGCCCTATCCTGACAGGCTGGGTGCCGTCGTGCGTGACCCTGTCTCGGCCGCCCGGCCGGCGAGCCTGGTCTTCCCACGGGCTGGGAGCTCCTACCTGCTGGGGCTCGAACAAGCCGCATACACGTGGTGCCGGTGCCGGGCCCTCCCTGCTGCGCAGGCTGCCCTGAGGCCATGGGGCTGGGGCGCTCGTGGCAGTCAGGCCCTGGGTGGACCGTGGTTCACTGGTTGCTTCCCACTGGCTGGCAGTGGTCACCAGCCCTCCCGTCCTCCCTCAGGGGGCCACGGCCTGCGTGTGGGCGCCCTGGACACTCCAGCCTCCCACTTCCCAGGCGGCCCCACCCCTCCAGGACCCCAGACTGCACCAGTCACGAAGCCCGAGAAGGCCCCAACCGGTGCCCAGGCTGCGGCGCGGAAGGAGAAGACACACCTGGCCGCCTACGCACCCCTGCTGACCCAGGGCTGGGCCGAGATCCTGGTCCGCAGGCCCACAGGTACCGAGAGGGGGCCGGTGGGCTCTCACACTGCAGCCCTGCCCCTGTCTGGCCTCGCAGGCAGCCTGAGCCGTGTGCGCCACCAAGCAAGCTTGGGCTCTGGGTTGCCAAGGGCCATTGGGGAGGCAGCTTTTGAGCCAAGTCTCCAAAGAGGAGCAGGGAGGGGTCTTTGTAGGGGGGAAAAGGACTCAGTAGAGGCCCAGAACCCTGAAGGTGCCTTGGGAACTAGGGGGAGGAGAGGGAAGCGGGAAGGCGCGAGGCAGGGAAAGGAAGAGAGGCCTGGCGGGGGGTTGGGGCTCAGAGAAGCTGCGGGGGTGGGCTGTGTGGCCATGAGGAGCCAGAGAGGGGGTCAGCAGTCGCCCTGGATCCTGCGGGGAGGGGACGGGGAGGTGGGAGCCCAGGCGAGAAAGCCTCGGCGGTGCAGGTTCTGGGCCCAGGACGGCCCAGTGGGAAAGTGGAGTCCAAACGTGGCCTCCTGGTCCCGGAGTCGGAGTCCAGAAGCCTCCCCCAGCTGCCCCTCTGTGCCCTGCTGGTACTGCCTTTGAGGAAGAGTCTGTCCTTGGCGGGCGGCTGACCTGGAGCCGCTGAGAACGGAGGGCGGTGGCCACGGGGGGAGGGCAGCCGAGAGCATCCCGTCGCCCTGCCCTGCTCCTCCGCGACTGAGGCCTGTGGGTGCTGCCCGCCCCCAGGCAACGCCAGCTGGCTGATGAGCCTGGAGAACCCGCTCAGCCCCTTCTCCTCGGACATCAACAGCATGCCGCTGCAGGAGCTGTCCAACGCCCTCATGGCCGCCGAGCGCTTCAAGGAGCACCGCGACACGGCCCTGTTCAAGTCCCTGTCGGTGCCTGCAGCCAGCGCCGCCAAGCCTCCCCTCCTCCCGCGCTCCAACACAGGTGAGCCCGCGGGCGGCGCCACGGGGGTGGGCGCCCTGGCTGGCTGCTGCACGGTTTCCTCTCCGTGGCGGGGAGGTCCAGGGCCCCCCATGGCTACGGTGCTCCCGGGCTGCTTCTGAGTGCCACTGGGACGCCGAGCCCGCGCCTGCCTGCCTGCACGGCCGCCCCTGCTGCTGGCCTCGGCGCAGTCTCCTCTGTCCCCACCCTCCCAGACACCTGCTCAGATCTCTCCGAGGCTCAAGCCCGTGGACATGCCCTGCCCTGCAGGCGGAACGCCGCTGGCCCCCTCTCTCCTCTCCAGGGCTCGGGTCTGGCGGGACTAGTGGTGGCCGTCGCCCTGCTCGGCCTGTGCCTAGTCTCCCGCCTGCTGACGTGGCAGCTCACGTGGTTTCCCTTGCAGTGGCCTCTTTCTCCTCCCTGTACCAGTCCAGCTGCCAAGGAAAGCTGCACAGGAGCATTTCCTGGGCAGGTATCCGTCCGTCTCTGTGGGAACATGGTGCTGGCTGCTGCATCGATCTGTTGTCATCGCCCTCATCTGGTGCCCCCACGGCCCCCGCCGGGTCATGTCGCCACCCCGGTGTGGGTGCGGCGTGTGCGGGGATGTCTGCAGATCTCCATCTGCTTTGCCGGCGGGACTCCCCTGGCTTCGCGTGCCCTCCCCAGCCCTCCTCTGGGCCTGAGAGGCTGAGGAGCCGGAGGCTCCTCGCTGATGGCAGAGGCGAGCCTGGCCCTGGGCTCAGCCGGGCCGACCTGGCGCCTGCCCGTGCTAGTCACATTGGCTTTCTGAACCCACAAATTGGGCTGCGCCACCTTTGCCCACAGTCTGGCCCAGGGCCCTGCAGACCAGCCTCCGGCCCGCGGCCCCCAGGCCTTGGCTGGGAGCTCTTGGACTTGCCCTGCACCCCAGCCCCCTGCCTGGGTCCCCGCGTGGGGTCAGGAGCTGGGAGGGAAGGGGCCGTGTGAGTCTGTGCTGCCCCTCGGCTGCTGCTGCTGCTCACAGGTGCCCACACCTGACGTGGTCCCGGCAGCACCGCTGGGCAGGCCAGGGCCCACCCTCGTGCCCCCAGCTGCGGGTGTGGCCGGGGCGTGGAAGCAGCCTCTGGTCTGCGTGTGGTCTCCCTCCCTCGGCCTTGTGAGGCCCTGAGCTGGGTGGGAAACCGAGCCCTGTGCCTGGCTGCTGACGGCTGGTGGCTCAGGCGCCATCAGGCTCCACCTCAGGCAGCAGCCATCTGCCTCACCCGGGAGATCTGTCCCACCCTCGCCTTCCTCACTGGGGGGGCGGGTTGGTTCTGGCGGTCACTGGGATGAACGGAGCTGTGGCCCGGCTGCCCTGACGTGGGGACAAGGGGCAGGTGCTCTCCGCAACCCCTCCCCGGGTGGGAAGCCCCCCTCCACTTCCCCTTCCCCTTCCCCTCCCCACAGCCCTCAGCAGCCTCTCCCCAGCCGGCTCCTGGGAGGGGCCGCCCTGAGCCCCAGCGAGGAGGTTCCGGTGAGACTGAAGGGAAGACGCTGGCGCCGCGGCGGCCCGGGAACCCCCAGACAGGCTGCACTTGGCTCCCAGCGGCCCACTTGTGTCCTCCCAGACTCCCCGGCGGTTCTGGAAGAGGGCAGCCCCGAGAAAGCTGATTTGTCACTGGAGCCCCCCGAGCTGGAGGACTTCGAGGCCACCCTTGGCACAGACCGGCGCTGCCAGCACCCTGAGGCCTACAGCAGGGTGAGCGCCACTGGGGCTGGGGTCACCCGGGGGCCCGGTAGGGCAGGCCTTCTGCCATTTTTTTCCCATCTGAGAAGCGGCTTGCCGGGCTGCCAGCTTCTTCTGGCCCTGGACTGTCAGCACCAGCCTGCAACCCAGCCCTGACTGCCGGGTCCTCTGGGTGGGGCTTCCTGCTCCCCTGCTCAGCACTGGGTGGGGCTGGGGCAGGGGGCTTCTGGAGGCCTAACGTGGGCTCTCGGGACGGCCCTTCCCAGTCGTCCTCGATCTCCAGCCAGGAGGAGAAGTCCTTCTGCATGGAGGAGCCAGCTGCCGGCGGCATCCCCATCGAGCAGGCTGCGGGCGCGGGCCGGCCCTCGGTGGACCTCTCCTTCCAACCCTCTCAGCCCCTGAGCAAGTCCAGCTCCTCGCCTGAGCTGCAGACCTTGCAGGACGTTGTTGGGGACTCAGGAGACAGGGCTGACGGCCGGCTGAGCCCCGAGGCCAAGGCCCGCTCGCAGTCAGGGGTCCTGGATGGGGAGAGCGTGGCCTGGCCCGTCCCTGGCGAAGAGGGTCAGGCTCAGGCTCTGCCCGAGGGCCCCTTGCCGTCCAGCTCTCCCCGCTCCCCCGGGGGCCTTCGGCCCCGAGGCTACACCATCTCCGACTCGGCCCCGTCACGCAGGGGCAGGAGGGTGGAGAGGGACGCCTTCAGGAGCCGAGCTGCCGCCTCCAGCGCCGAGAAGGTGCCGGGCATCAACCCCAGGTGGGCCTCCTCCCCGCCCGGAGCCCTGGCTGCCCTGCGGGGGCCACGTGGGGCCTCAGCGCCTGTGAGCCCTGCCCACGTTGGCCAGGGGTCTTCGTGTTCCCTGCCCTCAGCTGGCCTGAGCCAGCCGTGGTTCCTGTGGCAGGAGGGCGCTCTGGAGAAGGGTCTCCAGCCTGCTCCCCTCCGGAGGGCAGCGAGCCCCTTACCCCCTCGCTGTCTGCAGCTTCGTGTTCCTGCAGCTCTACCACTCGCCCTTCTTTGGTGATGAGTCCAACAAGCCCATCCTGTTGCCCAATGAGGTGGGCCCCCCGGCTGGAGTCCCGGGTGCCCACGGGGGGCTTGTGGGAGGCTGTGCCTTGTGCTCCCAGGGGCCTTGGCGAGCTGCCTGGGCTGGGGGTCTGAGGGTCTGTGGCCCCAGCTCAGGCAGGGCTTTGTGACCACAGACCTTCGAGCGGTCGGTGCAGCTCCTCGACCAGATCCCGTGTTACGACACGCACAAGATCGCTGTCCTGTACGTGGGGGAAGGCCAGGTAGGCTGCTGGCTGCCTCCCCGGCTGAGTGCCCGCAGCCTCTCCGTGGACGTGTGAGGTCAGGGCCAGGCCCCTTTGGGTGCAGACACAGCGAACGAGACGGACAGAGCACCCCATTCTCGCTTGGCTTGTCGGCTGGGGGACGAGGGCGGAGGGGAAGGTGGGTGTGGGAAGCTGTAGTTCTACGGGGTGATGTCAGCTGACACTCAAGCAGCCTTGAGGGGAGCAGTGCAGGGGGCGCAGGTCTGGGGCACTGGGGTGGGGCGGTTGGGCCGGAGCCAGGGATGGGGGGGGGTGTTCTGAGCAAGGAATTCGATTTGACCCCACCGAGGTGGGCTGCTCCCAGGAGAGCTGGTTGCTGGGGGCAAGGGCGGGAGCAGGGTGGAGGAACTGCAGACCCTGAGGAGAGGCACCTGCCCGTCAGGGGGAAGGCCGGGCCCCGGGGCAGGTGGTGCCGACAGCACCTGGCAGGCTGGAGGGCTGAGGGGAGGGGCGTCCAAGAGGGCCCCGGGGCCCCGCCTGCCAGCCCTGGGAGGAAGGGGTCGTCGTGGCAGGAGCAGAAGCCACAGCCGCGTCCACTTGGAGCCCCAGGAGCCGCGCTGGAGGCTGGGGCAGCGGGCAGGGGCGCCGCAGGTGTGCAGGGCGTGGCGAGGCCTGGCCCCGATGCACCGCCCTCCTCCCCGCAGAGCGACAGCGAGCTCGCCATCCTGTCCAACGAGCACGGCTCCTACAGGTACACGGAGTTCCTGGCTGGCCTGGGCAAGCTCATCGAGCTCAAAGACTGCCAGCCTGACAAGGTGTACCTGGGCGGCCTGGACGCGTGTGGCGAGGACGGCCAGTTCACCTACTGCTGGCACGACGACATCATGCAAGGTGGGGTGCGGAGCCGCGGCTCCAGCTTCTCCCGCGCTGTCACTGGAGGGCCCGTGACCCGCCCAGGCAGCGGGCCCCTGCGAGAGGCATGGGGGGCCTGTCCCCCAGTGCCCGGGCCCGGCAGCCCGCCCTCACCCTGCGCTCTGCCCGGGCCCGGCAGCCGTCTTCCACATCGCCACCCTGATGCCCACCAAGGACGTGGACAAGCACCGCTGCGACAAGAAGCGCCACCTGGGCAACGACTTTGTGTCCATCGTCTACAACGACTCCGGCGAGGACTTCAAGCTGGGCACCATCAAGGTGAGGGCGCCAGCGGGCAAGCAGCTGCCCCTGCGCCGAGGGCCTGGATCCCGGGCAGCACGGGGCCGAGGGTCAGAGCCTCACTTGCGCTGGCCCCGGTGCGGCCGTCTCTGGGCCTCCCTCTCGCTTGCGCTGCAGGCCCAGGGCTGCCTCCACTGTGCGTGGCCCGTGGTGCAGGGGAGGGGCCCAGTGCGCGGCCAGGCAGGCCTGGTAACGTCACGGCGCACCAGCTCTCGGGTGCGGACAGCGCTGCTTGGTGCTGGCTGGCGAAGGCCACGGTGAGGGGGCTCGTACGGTTGGTCCCCGCGGTGGGGGTCCTGGAGAAGACTGTGTCACTGGGACCCTTGGGCAGAGTCGAGGGACAGGAGTAGACAGGCTGCGGCGGTGCTGGCTGTCTCGGGGGTGCGGTGTGCGCGGATGGGCACTGCTGGCCGAGAGCGACGGGGCGCGTGCGTGCGGCTGGGCAGAGGGGCTCAGGAGTGTG
The DNA here is from genome assembly GCA_026826555.1 of Tolypeutes matacus. Taxonomy (NCBI): domain Eukaryota; kingdom Metazoa; phylum Chordata; class Mammalia; order Cingulata; family Chlamyphoridae; genus Tolypeutes; species Tolypeutes matacus. Next base: position 614,584 of record JAKSZT010054579.1, read on the forward strand.
GCCAGGAGCGTGGTTGGGGTTGTCGGCACGTGGAGGGCATCTGTGCCACGGCTGGTGGAAAGCCCTAGAAGGCAGCTGGACAGGCCGGAAGCTTCTGCATGGAGCAGAGCAGGAGCCGGCCAAGGGTGGTTGCTGGGGGAAGGGGCTGGGGGTCCCGGGGAGGAAGAGCCGTGGTGGTGAGGGGTGTGTGGGCCCCGAGGAGAGCTAGCGGCTGGGGATCTCGGTGTCAGAGCTGGGCCAGCCGCCACGGGGGGCGCTGCCGCCACCTCAGCCGCCGGCTCCAGGCAGTTTGGGCTTTGACGGGCGAGGATGACGCGGGCAGGCAGGGCCTCGCTCCTCAGGCCCCCGCGGCCCCCGGTGACAGCCCCACCTGTCTGGGCAGGGCCAGTTCAACTTTGTGCACGTGATCATCACGCCGCTGGACTACGAGTGCAACCTGGTGTCCCTGCAGTGCAGGAAAGGTGAGGCTCGGGGTGGGGGGCCGGGGGGCGCTCAGGGCGTCCAGCCAGCCTGCGCTCCCTCCCCAGACATGGAAGGCCTCGTGGACACCAGCGTGGCCAAGATCGTGTCCGACCGCAACCTGTCCTTTGTGGCTCGCCAGATGGCCCTGCACGCCAACGTGAGCAGGGCGCCCGTGTGCGGGGGGTGGGGGGCTCCGCGCCGGGGCTCACAGCTCTGCCCCCCCAGATGGCCTCCCAGGTGCACCACAGCCGCGCCAGCCCCACCGACATCTACCCGTCCAAGTGGATCGCCCGGCTGCGCCACATCAAGCGGCTGCGCCACCGGGTAGGCGCAGGAGTGCGGGGAGGGGGCTCGGGAAGCATGTGCTGGCAGCTGCTGACGCCCCCTCCCCTCAGGTGCGGGAGGAAGCTCCCTACCCGAGCCCCAGCCTGCCCCTGCTGCACCCGCCGGCCCCCAAGACCCCGGCCGAGCCCCCGCCCACCTACGAGACCGGCCAGAGGAAGCGGCTCATCTCGTCAGTGGACGACTTCACGGAGTTCGTGTGAGGCCGCGCACCTGGTCCCCCCCTGTGAAAAGGGAATAAAGCAGCCGCTGCGCCCCTCACCACGTCACAGGCACACGGAAGCAGGGCAGTGGTCAGCCAAACCTTTATTTGACTTTGTCTGTTGTGGGGAGAGACGGGGCAGGATCGAGGCTGTCCTGGTGGGGGGCAGAGCACTGGGGGGCCTCGGCCAGCCCCACCCCCATGTCGCACGCACACGGTCCCCAGGAGCCAGCCCCTGGGGAAGGGGCTTCTCCCCTTCTTGGCCCTCACGATCCTTGCCCAGAGCCTGAACCCAGCAGGCCTGGGGGGGACCTGGCTCCACCCACCAGGTGCCTCAGCTCTAGAGGACACAGCGGCGTAAAAAAGGGGCAGCAGCGGGAGGCGAGTGTGGGCGGCAGGGCGGGGGGCTAATAACTTAGGGGGACTGTGGGGGGCCGGGCCCAGCCGTCCCTGTTCCTGAGGACTTGGGGAATAAATTAGCATGTCAGCGGGTCCTCAGTCCAATACTGTCGTGTCCCCCTCCCCGGGGGCTGGGGGGGCCTGGCTGGCAGCGCAGCCACTTTAAAGTGCTGAAGCCGCGGGAGGCAGCTGGGCGCGGCCGGCCCTGGGGACTGGGGCGCCTGCCCCGGCGCAGCCCGGCTACGTGCCGCTGGGGTGGACCTTGTTCCGCGCCCGGGGGCACAGCCTGCTGCGGCCCGGCAGGCCTGGGGAGGGGCCCCGGGCCCGTGGGGTGGGCGCGCCGCGACCCCGCAGGCGCTGCAGCCGCCGCTCCAGCTGGTACACGTCCTCCGTGGCCTGGTTGAGCCGGTCGAACTGGGCCAGCAAGGCCTCGAAGACGGCGTGCAGGCGGGAGGGCTCGGGCTCCCCGCGGGCGCCCCGCGGCCCGTCCAGCTGGCTGGAGGAGGTGGAGGGCCGCGACGCGTCCGAGCCCGCGCTGGGCGGCACCTGCGGGGACGACTTGGAGTCCCGGGACGAGCGGGAGGGCACGGGCTCCACGCCTTCGAAGCGCACTTTGTGGCGGAACTGGGGGCGGCACAGGGGCTCGGTCGGTCCGGCGGCGCCCCGGGCCCGCGGAGCCCAGGGCGGTCCCTCTGCGCCCCCTGGGCCGTACCCACCTCCTTGACCTTGCGGAAGCCGAGCCAGAGGCGCAGGCGGCGCAGCAGCAGCTCCACCATCTCGTGGTCCTGCGGCTCCCAGGCGGGCCGGTAGAGCTCGCCGCGGAGGGCGTGGTAGCGCCAGCGCAGCAGCACCGCCCCCAGCCGCAGGGCGCCCCCCAGCCGCAGGGCCCAGAGCCCCGCGCACAGCAGCGGCGCCAGGCGCCAGGGCTCGGCCGGGCACGGGCCCCCGGGCCCCGGGCACAGCATCAGGAGCGCCCGGGCCGCGCGCTGCAGCGAGTCCACGCAGGAGGAGACCAGCTGCGGGGAGGGCGGCGGTGAGGGCCCGTGGCCGCCGAGCCCCGCGCCGCCGCCCCCGCCGCCGCCCCCGCCACCTACCAGGACGGCGAGCTGCACGTAGGCCGCGGCCAGGGCGGCCAGCGCCAGGGCGGCGCCCGCGAGCTCGGGCAGGGCGCGGCGCAGCGTCTTCCCCAGCACCGACCACTGGCGCACGAAGCGCAGCTGCTGCGCGGCCTGCGGGCACAGGGGCGGGGGCCGGGGTCAGTGGCGGGGGTCAGGGGCGGGGGGCGGGGTCGGGGGCGGGGGTCGGGGGCAGGGGCCGGGGGCAGGGGCCGGGGGCAGG
>JAKSZT010054579.1:617426-662810 GCA_026826555.1 Tolypeutes matacus
GCGCGGCCTGCGGGCACAGGGGCGGGGGTCAGGGGCCGGGGTCGGGGGCAGGGACCAGGGGCCGGGGGCAGGGGCAGGGGTCAGGGTCAGGGGCGGGGGTCAGGGGCGGGGGTCAGGGTCAGGAGCGGGGGTCAGGGGCGGGGGCGGGGGTCAGGGGCAGGGGCCGGGCCCGGGGTCAGGGCCAGGGGCAGGGGCCAGGCTCAGCGCCCGCCGCCCGCCGCCCGCCGCCTCACCTTGAGCAGCAGCACGAAGAGCAGCGAGGCCGCCAGGGCGCGGGCCGCGGCGCCGAGCTGCGCCACCTGGTCGAAGCTGGTGAAGCGACGCGGGCGGCCGCGCACGAAGCGGGCCCACTGGCGGTCGGCGGCGCCCAGCTGGGCCAGGCGCACGAGGGCCGCGGCCGCCGCCAGCGCCACCAGCAGCCACTGCGCCCAGGGCCCCGGCCGCGCCGCCCGCGCGCGCCCCTCCCGCCGCCAGGCCCCGGCCTCGGCCGTCGCCAGGTACACGGCGAAGAGCAGCAGGCACACCTGTGGGGGGCGTGGTCAGCGCAGGCCCCGCCCCGGGGCGGTGCGGAGGGCGGGGCTCCCGGGGGGGGGGGGGGGGGGGACCCCGGGGGGGGGGACGGGGCCCCCGGGGGCGGGGGCGGGACTCCCGGGGGCGGGGCGTACCGACGTGAGCAGCGGCAGCGAGAGGCCCGCGCTGAGGCGCCGCAGGGCGAAGGGGCGCACGGTGAGCGCGGCCACGGCGCGGCCGGCCCCGGGGAACTCGAGGCGCAGCGTGACGGCGGCGTGCAGCCCCACGGCAGGGCTGAAGCGCGTGAGCTCCACGAACACGGCGCGGCTCCTGCGCAGGGAGGGGGCCGCGTTGGAGCAGCGGGCGCTCGACGGGCGCGGGGCGCGGGGCGCGGGGCGCGGGGCGCACCTGCCGTCGATCCAGCGGTGCCGCCGCAGCCAGGCCAGCCGCCGGCGACTCTCCTGCAGGCTCGGGCCCAGCTCCTGCACGTAGCCGCCGCCGCCGTACACCGCACAGGCGCCCCAGTGCCAGGCTCTGCGGGGACCGGGGGGCGTCGGGGGGCGTCCCGGCGCCACGGCTCGCGGGCTCCTCCCCGGCGCAGCCCCTGCGCCCCGCACCCCCTCTCGGCTCACCCCAGCAGGTCGGGGGCCGAGTAGGCCCAGGTCTCCGAGCCGTTGCCGGCCGCAGTCTCCCACCCGACGCCGTAGTCGCTGGTGCTGAAGCCGCCGGGGGCCGCGCAGGGGTGGGCGCCGGGGCACAGGGCTGCAGGCAGAGGGGCGCGGGCGGGGAGGGACACTTAGGACGCGGGCGCCCCCGCTCGCCCGGCCCTCTGCCCTACGGACCCCTCCGTCTTAGAGGTGAGGAAACGGTGGAGCGCATCGAGCTCAGAGCCAGACGGCGGAGCCGAAACCCTAGGCCGGGAGAGGATCGCCTTTGGAAAGGGGCAGGGCCGGCGTGGGGCGCCCCTGCACTCACCTTCTTGCAGCCGCACCTGCCGCAGGCGTGGGGGCCCCAGCTCTGGGCTGGATTGGTTCCCGTGGACGAAGGGGAGGAGCACGTGGGACATCCATGGCCAGAACTCATCGGATCTGCCCAGGCCAGACACACGGTCACACACCCCGGGCCTCAGCCCCCAGGCTCCCAGGGGCCGGGAGCCATCGGAGCCAAGGAAGCCTGCTGCTGCCCTTGGTCCTGGGGTGGCCCAGCCGGTGGTGGGGGCCCTTTGCCGGCTGCCCTGCCCCCACCCCCAAGGGTGTCCGCAGACACTGCCCCTTGCCCCCCAGGAGCCAGACGCAGAGGACGGGAGCAAGCCCCGTGGGCCTCGGGCAGGCTCCCTCACCGCGTGATGGCCAGGAAGGCCCGGCTGTCTAGCCCCTGCTTGATGGCGCTCTGCAGGCGGTAGGCGTGCCCGGGGCCCGGGGCGTCCCCGTAGTTGGCGAGCAGCGTCACCAGCAGGAAGAGCATGTACACCAGGAGGCTCTGGGGAGGTGACGGCGTCAGCACCTGCCCCCAGGCCGGCTCGGCCCGCCCACGGACAGGGCCCAGTGGCAGGGCAGGGGGCACAGAGCCGCAGCCCACTTGGGCCAGGCAGGCCTGCCCAGGCCCTCCGGCGCCAGGCTCTAGGGGACGCGGGAGCTGGCACTGGCCGGGACTCACCCACAGCATCCCGTGCAGCCTCTTGACCTTGCGGGCCTCCTCCTTGGCCAGAAAGAGCGCGAAACCGTGGGGGGGCCGGACGCGGGGCACACGCTCACCCACGGGCGTCACGGCCAGGCTGTCCAGCAGGGCGTCGTCTTCATCTGGGTGCAGCCGCTTGGCGACCAGTGAGAAGTACAGGGCTTCCAGCAGGACCTGGGACAGGGCTGGCTCAGAGAGGACCCCCCCAAGCCGGCTTCCCTGGAGGGCCCCCCCGAGCCCGCTTCCCTGGAGGGCCCCCCCGAGCCCGCTTCCCTGGAGAGGCTCTGCTCCCCCCCCTGAGCCCGCTTCCCTGGAGGGCCCCCCCCGAGCCGGCTTCCCTGGAGGCCCCCCCCTCCGCCCCCTTCCCGGGCGCCCCCCCCCCAGCCCGCTTCCCTGGAGAGGCTCTGCTCCCCGCCAAGCCCACTCACCTTGAGAGGCTCCCAGCCGAGAAACGAGGCTAGGAAGCTGGAGCTGCTGGACAGGATCCACATGACACTCACGCCAGGAGGGAAACTGGTGCCGACCCAGCCCGAGACACCCACTGCCGAGGCCACCAGGAGCAGGCTGAGCCCGTGGGCCAGGGGGGCGCACCAGGCTGGCAGCAGCCGCTTCCGCAGACCCTCCACCAGCCCTGGGGTGGGGGGCAGGGGCAGAATGTGTGTGACCAGTCTTCCCGAGGAAGGGGGTCAGGGGCCGTCCCGGGGATAGCAAGTGTACCTGTCCGCGAGAGCTCGGCTGGCGGGGGCTGCTCCCAAGTCAGACCGAGAGGGGGCAGGGCTCCCCCCCCCAGTCTCTGCAGCATCAGCGAATCCGTCCTCTCCCCGGGGGCACCGGACCTGAGGTGGGGTGGAGGCTGTGAGCTTCCAGCCCCCAGGGGTGCGGGCCACAGCCAGAGCCCACCCCACCAGCACCCACGTGCCAGGCGCACCGAGGCCCGTGCCCAGCGCTCACGGGGGCCGGCAGCCCACATCCTAGCTCTGTCCCCACTGCCTGGCCGGCCCCCCAACCCCGAGTCCAAGCACACACACCTCCATGGGGTCACAGGGCACGTGGCCAGGGCGCACCCCAAACTAAGGCTACATCTGGAACCTTCCACCACACCCTACTCCAGGGCAATTTTGTACCCTAAAATTACAGTCACTGAGACAAGGAAGTGAGGGGAAGGGAGAGGAAAAGCAAGCACAGGGCCAGGGCGCAATGTGGCTGCCCCTGGTCATGCAGCTAAAGAGAATGGGCCCCCCCCATGGAGGGAACTTCCGGGTTTTTCTCCTTGTGTCGCAGAGAATGGAGGACACGGTGCTCTCTTCTCCGAAACGGACATTCCTGGCTATAAGCACGATGGACAGTGTCTGGCTGCCCCCTTCTCCACAGGGTTAGCAGAGTGGCGTCAGGGCCGCGGGGCCCGTGAGCCTGGAGGCTCCCACGCTCGACTCCTCCAGTCACTCCGTGGGGACCTCTGACCCCACTGCACGCCAGGGCACCACAAGCTCAGGGTGACCAGAGACAGGACAAAGTGCCCGTCGAGGGAGCACAGCCCGGTGGGGGCGCCGTGACCTGGTGCAGGGAGCAGGCTGTGCCGTGCAGGCCAGCCGGGCGGCAGAGGCAGATGGGACACGTTGAAGGCTTGGTGAGAAACGATACGGGAAGTGGGGAGTTAAGAATAAACCCAAGGTTTCTGTCCTGATTACAGAGGAAAGGACTTGGTGTCTCAAGATGACAGCAACTCGGAGAGCAGCGCCTGGGGCGGGGCCACGCGGCGCTGGGGCCACGGGCTCTCGATCTCGGGGAAGAGCTGGGGCTGGAGGATTCTGGGGGTGGCCAAGTCACAGGTAATCCCGGGTTTCCTTCTCACAGAGGAGGGTTTTTTTCCCCTTTTCTTTTTAAAAATTTATTTCTCCCCACCCTGCCTCGCTGTTTTGTGCTCAGTCTGCTCTCTGTGTGCTCTTCTGCGTCTGCTTGTCCTCTCCTCTCCCCAGGTGGCACAGGGAACCGATCCTGGGACCCTCCGGAGTGGGACAGAGATGCCCAATCCCCTGTGCCACCCCAACTCCCTGGTCTGCTGTGTCTCCCATTGTCTCTCCTCTGCGTCTCTCCTCGCTGTGTCATCTTGCTGTCAGCCGTGTGGGCCAGCTCACCTTGCACCAGGAGGCCCCGGGAATTGAACCCTGGACCTCCCATATGGTAGATGGGTGCCCAATCGTTTCAGCCACATCCACTTCCCTCACAGAGGCGCTTTTAACTGATTGGCAACTTCTACATGAAAATACGATCTTGTCGTGGTTATACGACAGTTATACAAAGATTATCTGCCTTTTAAATGATTCAGGAAGCTTTCCCTTTTTCTCTGTGTTCTGGAACTGTTCATATATTTCAGTAACTTTTGGTTGCTTGAAAATTAAAAGGAAAGAATTAAAAATAATGAAAATGTGGATATTAAAACAGGTCTGGAGGAAGAAAAAAGCATAGTGTAAGTTTGTGATTCTTACTTACTCAACTGGGACATAGCCAAGAAGTTGGGAAATTCTTAAAAACACTCAGAAAGAAGGCCCCGATAAAAATGGCGAATGAGACGCTTTAGGATGCTGTCACCCCATACAAGCTTTGAACAACCAGAGAAAACTGGCAGAAACATCTTTCTGGAGGACTGCAGTACCTGGGCAAGTGCAGAAATGAAGAAAAGGCCACTAGAAAGTGGGAGGAGCCTGGGGTGTGGCACCCTGGCTGGCTCCGATCTGGGGGTAGGCCAGAGGAATGCTCTCCCTACTCCCAGGGAGCATGTAGTCTGACCCAGTCTGCCTGGGGGTGCCCCGAGGGACTCGCCGGCCCAGAACCTGCTCTGCGCGTAGAAGGCGACTCACAGAGCTCCCCTACAGGTGCTGCGGGGAGCAGGCAGGGGCAAGGGACAGCTGGCTGCAGGACACAGGGCAGTGCCCGGGACCTGAGGAAACTGCTCCCTGGGGAAGAGGGGCCGTTCCTAGCCACGTAAACAGGCGATTCCTAGGCCAGAAGCCCAAGACAAGACACAGGCCAGGCACAGAAAGGACCAGGGAGGCCCCTATGCTCTGGCCTGGAGCTGTTCTCCAAACTCATCGTTCAGCTAAGCCCTGAAGGAGAGCACTCAGGTCAACCTGCAAAGACTGGGGCGGCTCTTGTCTCCTTTTCCATGGGGAGTTTTCTGGTAGCTCCTGGCGTTCAAGGAAAGCTCTGGTAGCACTAGCTGGATACAAGCTTAAGGAGCAGACACATCAAAGTCTAAATTCCAGTGACCACACATTAAATTATCAAAATGTCCAGCTTTCAACAAAAAATTATGAAACAGACAAAGGGACAGGAAGTGAGAGCCAGGCAAAGGAGCAGTGGGGCAGTCAGAATATTCTAACAAACAATGACTGAAAGTTTCCCCAATTTAACAAAAGATATTAATAGAGACCAAGACGCGCCATAGCCTCCAGACGTATAAACCCTGACAGACCTCACCGCGCGTGCTGGAATCAAACCATCGAATGCCAAGGATAAAGAGGATTCTGAAAGCCACAAAAGAGAAGCAACGTGTCACACACAAGGCGCCTCAGTGGGATTAAGTGCTGATTTCTCACCAGAAACACGGAGGCAAGAAGGCAGGGGGATGACGTGTTTAAAGGACTGGAAGCAAAATATTGCCAACCAAGAACTCTACATCTGGCAAAAATGTCTTTGAAAAACAAGGAAGGGATCGAGACATTCCCAGATGAACAAGAGCTGAGGACTGTCACCAGCTGAATGGCCCTACAGAGATGCTAAAGCGAGTCCTGCAGGTTGAGAGGAGAGGACACCAGACACGTGGAGAGAGAAAGTGCTCCAGTTACGATCACGGCCTGGGCAAATACCAATGCCAGGACTACTGAACTTCTCATTTGTGACTCCACTTTTTACTTCCTACAGGGTCTAGAAGGCAAATGCATAAAATGTAGCGATAAATCATGGTTTTGGATTCGTAGCGATAAATCATGGTTTTGGACTCATGATGTAGAAGTATGTGATCTGTGACAAGAACTACCTAAAGGTGGGGAGACGGAGGGGTATAGGGACATCGTTTACGTATGCTGTTCAAGTGAAGCTGGGGTCAAAGCAAAGGGATTTCTATAGTTTCAGGAGGTTAAAGTTAAGCCTCACGGTAACCACAAAGAAAATACCACAGAAAATGCAACTCAGAGACAGGAAGTAGAGCCAGGCTGGGGGTGTGCAGGGGCAACAGGGAGTTCATGAAAAGTGAGTGCAGGGTTTCTGTGTGGGGTTAAGGGAAAGTTCTAGTAAGAGCTGGCGGTGAGGGTGCTGCTACACTGAACGGGATTCATCCCACTGAATGCTGTGCTCCAGAGGCGATGGGATGGGAAGATTTATGCTGCATTTAAGTTTCCACAATTAAAAAAGGAAAGAAAGATAGTGGCCACCAGAGGTTCTGAGGGAAGAGAGAGGGGAGAAGAGGTGTAGCCCGGGGCCTTTTGGCGACACTGGAATTGTCCTGCATGACATTGCAATGACGGATACAGGCCATTATACATTTGGCAAATAAACTACAGACCATGCTTAGCAGCAATGCTTCGACATGTGTCCATCAATTGCAACAAATGCACCACACTAAAGAAAGATGTTGTTAATGCGGGGAGAGGGGGAGGGGAGGAGGTTCTTTTTGATGTAACATTTATGCCATCTAAAGCTTCTTTAAAAATTAAAAAAAAAAAAAAAAGGAAGGGAGGAAGGGAAACTAAAGAGATAATGACAATTGAATGTAATACACGATGCCAGATGGGATCAAAGAATGGAGGGGAAAAGCTCAAAAGGACATGCTGGGACCTAAGAGAAAACCGGGATATAGACCGTAAGCTTTATATTGACGTTAAATTTCTTGCCCTCAGTCATTCACTTGAGGCGGCCACCGGAGTGGACGTCGTGCTCCTAAGACGCGCTCATGGAAGTAGTGCGTGTTCAGCGGTGTGAGGTGTCCAGCCTGCTCTTAGGTGTTGAGAGCGAGCAAGAGAGAGCGAGTACAGCGGCAGAAGGGGCAAGCGCTCGCCGTGGGGATCTGCTATCTGAGGGGGTAGGCTGCAGTGCTCTGTATGGGTTTTTTTTTTTTTTTTCCAACTGTCCTGTAAGTTTGAAATTATTTCAAATACGAAGTAAAAAGATCCCCTCAGATTGAGGAACGGAAAGGAGGGGTCGCCCTCCAGTCATTTCTGGGTGCTCACCCTCCTCCCTCGGCCCGGCCCTGCCAGCCTCCCCCCGGAAGGCGCCCAACGCCCAGCCAGCGTTGAGGAGGGGGCTCACAGGGGCAGGCCCCAGGGGCCGCGGGGTGTGGGCAGAGCCGGGGGGTGGGCACTCACAGGCCAGAGCGCAGGTCCGACTCTGCCTGCGTGTCCTGCGTGGGGGCCAAGCTGCTGGCGTCGGCCAGGGCCTGGCGGATCCAGTCTTCATCTGGAGGGGGCGGAACGTGTCAGGGTGCGGGGACCCACCCACGGGGCCCCCTGCCCAGCCCAGCCCGCGCACCTGAAGCCGAGAGGCCGTCCGCCTCCAGGCCCCGCGGGCAGCCCCGCACCAGCTGCTGCAGGGCGCTGCCCATGATGGACGGGTCGCTGAGCAGGTCCGGCCAGCTGAGCGTGCTGTGGGGACACAGTCGGCACCAGGGGCCGGGGGCACGTCTGCATACCCCCAACGTGCCCGGGGCCCGGCACGCACGCCGGGGTGAGCCTCGCACAGGCTCACACGGACACGCGGTTTCAGAACAAGGGCATCCACGAGAGTGTGGCCAACAGCAGAGGGGACCCAGGGGGACCAGGCACAGCCACCAACCCCAGGCCCACGGAGGCTCTAGGGACCCACCTTTTAGAATCATCCAGATACAAGTTGCTTTTCACTTGTCCTGCTAAGGCCTGCTGGGAAGGGCAGAGAGCCTCAGAATCCGGCAGGACCCAGTCCAGGAGGGGTCCAAGCCTGTCCCTGGGCCCCGTGCAGCCTCACCTGGGCACGGAGCCTGGAAAGCGTGAGGAAGGAGCTGTCCAGCCCTGACGAGTCCAGGAAGCTGTCCACGTCCAGTGCCGGCCCCATGGGAGTGGGGCTTGGGCCCCCAGCCACCTGCAGAGAAGGCAGGTGCTCAGGGGGGCATGAGCTACCTCCTGAGCAGACAGAGTCTGCATCAGTGCCGTCCAATAGACCATTCTGGAATGCAGGACATGTTCTCTGCATGGGCTGTTGTGACAGCCACGTTACTGCCGAGCACTTGCAAGGCGGCGAGTGCAGCTGAGAATTTCTAAGAAGCTTGAGTAAAATATAAACAGGCACCAGACTGCCATGCTGGATCCCGGGGACGAATGCCCTTGGGCACAGCACATGGTCTTCCACGGGCTGGGTTTGGCATGCAAGTACTTTATGGAGGATTTCTACATCTGTGGCCATTAAGAACTGGCCCCAGTTTCAGCATCATAGAGTGAGTCAGGATGCGCTTCTGATTTGTGGAAACGTCTCTAAAGAGCGCGTTAATTCTTCCCTAAGTGTTTGGTGTGATTCAACAGTGACGCCGTCCAGTTCTGGGCTTTTCTTTGTGGGTAACTTTTAATTACTAATTTAGTCTCCTTCCTTGCCGTAGGTCGGTTCAGATTTTCTTCTCGAGTCAGTTTGGTCATTCGTGCGTTTCTGGAAATGGGTCCACCTCACCAGCCTGTCCAGCTGCTGGGCCTGGAGTCCCGTCTCCGCTTCCATTCCTGATTTAGTCATCTGAATCCTGCTCTTTTCCCTAGCTCCGTCGAGCTAAAGGTTTTGTTGTTCTTTTCGAAGAGCCACCTTTCCCTCGGTCATTTCCTTGTCCAGCTGCAGTGCTGGGCAGTGACCCCACGGGGCCCGCCCCAGCCCAGGGCCCTACCCACCTGGCTCCGGGACATTCGGAAGAGGAACAGGACGACCAGGTAGAAGGGGTAGACGAGCAGGCTGGACACCAGGCCCACGGCGACTGCGTCGACGGTCAGCGGAACCAGTCTGGACACGGGCCGCATGCTGCACGGACAGAGACCCGAGCGTCCATTAGGTGGGGAGGGGCAGGCGGGGCAACGGGGCCTCCCTGAGCCGGGAACCCACCTGGAGGCAGCGTCTGCCACAAGCCCATACCACGCGGCGTTGGCGCCGAGGAAGAGGCACATGAGCAGCACACAGCACGTGGCCCTCTGGACGCGCGTGAAGCAGCTGCGCGGCGGCCGGTCCCAGATGGACAGCCAGATGTGCTTGTCGAAGAAGCCACGCTGCAGCTCGGCCACGAGCAGGCGCCGGAACCGCCGCAAGACGGCGTCGCCTGGAAGGGGCGGCAGGGGCTGCAGGGGCTGCAGGCGGAGGCAGGCCTCGGCCCGCCCCGGGGCGGCAGCCCCCGCTGCCTTACTTGCGGCCAGCACCTCCTTCTCCACGCGGCCCCCGTGGGCCTCGGCGTCCACTGAGAGCCAGTCGTTGACCAGGAAGAAGGTGCTGCGGGCACTCTGCAGGTCCCTGACGATGACGTGCTGCAGGAACCAGGCTGGGCTGAGCCCTGCGGGGGCGGGCGCGTTAGGGCCCCACGGGGGCGCAGGGGCAGGGGGCACGTCGGAGCCCCACGGGGCGCCGGGGAGGGGCGGGGCAGCGACCTTTGTTGTCGTGCCACACGCGGATCTTCCACACGCGACCCAGGCTGCGCGGAGTGGCGATCTGGAAGACGTCCAGGCTGTTACGGTGGAAGGCCCCCTGCCCGTCCAGGTGCCGGTGGCCGCTGCGGCTGGCCGCCCCGTACAGCACGATGCCCACGTGCGCCGTGGTGCCTGGGGGAGGGGAGGGGAGGAGCCCCAGGCTCGTTAGCACAGGGGCCGCTGCCTGCACGGCAACCTTGGCTCCCTCCACGAGAGCTGGCGTCCTCTTCTTACATGCAGTGCGGTGACGACAATTTCTTAAACATAAGCCCCCCGACAACATAAAACAAATTCCAGTTCCTTATGGGGGACCCCGCCACGATCAAGATGCTGAAGTGAGAGGCTTCAGGGCTCTGTCTCCCCACAGAAGCTTTGCACAACCGGCAAGAACTGGCAGAAAGAGCTTCTCCAAGCCCCGGAAGACAGCTGGAGGACTGCAGTAACCGAGTGAGCACCGAATCAAGAAAAGGCCATTTGAAGGCGGCAGGATCTCGAGGCCCCCTGACCGGCACCTCTGCCAGCCCTCGTGGGCTTGGCATGCACCCAGCCCGTGCTCCAGTGCGGATGCCTGGTCCTGGTCCTGGTTCTGGAGGAGGCAGAGTGACCCCTGAGCACATGTGGAAGCACGCAGGTCTGACCCAGTCTGCCTGGGGGTGGCCTGGAGGACTCGCCGGCCCAGAACCTGCCCTGTGCGTAGAAGGCGGCTCACGGAGCTTCCCCTACAGATGCTGCGGGGAGCAGGCAGGTGGCTGTCTGGGGCAAGGGCCAGCTGGCTGCAGGACACAGGGCAGTGAAACTGCTCCCTGGGGAAGAGCGGCCACCTAGAACCGTGTAAATGGGGTTCCTGGCCACGCACAGAGGCCAGGGCCTGAGGCCCGACACTCTGCCTGGGAGCTGTGCCCCAGGCCCACCATCTGTGTGAGCTCTGAAGGCCGGCACTGCCACAGGCAAGCTGTAAGACCGGGACAGCTGTTTCCTTTTCTCTTTCTTTTTTTTGTTAGCGTCTGGAAGTCAAGGAAAGCTCTCATAACACTAGCTGGATAAAGGCTTAAAGAACGTATGCCTCAGAGTCTAAATTTCGGCAAAAATACAGTAGAACATCGAAATGTCCAGGTTTCAACAAAAGATTATAAAACATACAAAGAAACAGGAGATGCTGGCCCAGGCAAAGGAGAAGATGGAAGCATTAGGAACCAAAAATGAGAAGAACTGAGAATCATTCCAGAAAAAAATGTAAAAATATGACTCTCAACATGCTCAAGGAGATAAAGGGCAATACGGAGAAAGAACTAAGGAATAGCAGAAAACCGACGAATGAACAATGTGAGAATCTCGATAAAGACAGATTTTAAAAAGAAACTAAATACTGGAGTTGAAGACCATAATAATTAAAATGAAAAACGTCCCAGAGAGTTTGAACAGCAGATTGGAGCTGGCAGAAGAAAGAATCAGTGAAATAAAAGACAAGACAATTGAAATGCTTCAGGCTGAGGAACAGAAAGCAAAAATGTTTTTTAAGCGAACAGAGACTAAGAAATCTGTGGGACATGCTTCGTGTACCAGTGTACGCATTATGGGAATCCCAGAAGGAGAAGAAAGAGAGAAAAGGGGCTGAAGAAATAGTCAAAGAGAAAAGGGCAGAAAACTTCCCAAAGTTAACAAAAGACACGAATATGCACGTTCAAGAATCCCAACAAACCCCAAACAGCATAAATTCGAAGAAAACCATGGCCCAGACAAACGGTCAAACTGTCAAATGTCAAGGACAAGGAGAGTCCTAAAGCTGCAAGAGAAAAGCAGTATGTTATGTATAAGGGAATCCTGGTAACTTTAAGTGCTGGTTTCTCTCCATCAGAAACCACAGAGGAAGAGAAACTGACATTAATGTGAGGCCTGCCAAGAAGCACTTCACAATGGAGAACACAGAGGACTGTGGGGACGGGCTGCCAGGCAGAGCTGAATGCCCTCACACAAACAACGGAGAAAGGGCCAGAAGCTGTCCAGGAGAGCTGCCGTGGGGGTCAGCAGACCAGGACAGCGCTACACAACTGCCAGGAGGGTGAGGGGCAGGGACGAAGAAGCCGACACGACAAACCTGAGTTACCAAGTCCCCGTGGCAGCCGGGAGGGGCTCCCCTTCCCCGCCCCCCAGGTACCAAGCCCGGGTGAAACCCCTGGATCCCTGCAGCTGACTGAGAGGGGAACAGACGTCTTCCTCCCTGTCAGCTGTTCCAAGGGAAAAGGGGGCAGCGTTTCTTCAGTGAACTCGGCCAGCAGAGCCCCCTTTGAACAGGGAAGCTGGGGCGGAAACACCTGCATGGACAGGTGCGCCGACTAGCGCCATCTGCTGGCCGGTCTGGAAACTGCATGGACAAAAACCTCTCTATGGATCCAACCCCTGGGAGAAAATCTGCTCCACTAGTGAGTCCCGGGCCCGATTTTGAAAACTTAAGCTGGGTGATTTTTTTTTTTTTTTTTTTACCGGGAGGTCCCGGGGATCGAACCCAGGTCCCTCCATATGGGAGACGGACGCCCAACCATTTGAGCCACATCCGTCCCCCAAGCTGGGCAATTTTAAAGACTGAGAATAAGTTGAACCAAATATCAAAGAAAAGCTGTGGGGAAAAAAAAAAGGCAATAGAGAGAAATTGGCCATCAGAGTAAATACACCAACATAACAATTATCCAAATACACGCACCTAATGGCAGAGCCGCAATACGTTTGAAGCAAATATCGCGAGACTGGGTGGGAGTGATGCAGGAGACGTCGATGTAGCCCTTCAGTAGCGGGCAGACCCTCCAGACAGGGTCACGGCGGCAGCAGAAGCCCTGGACGACACGAGACCAGCCAGGCCTGATGGACAGGCAGAGCCCTTCCCAACAGCAGCAGGACACACGGTCTTCTCGAGCACATGGGCCGTTCTCCAGGACAGACCACATGCTAGGTCATGAAGCAAGTCTCAATAAATTTTTAAAATTTTGAAATGATACCAGTGTGTCTTCACTGGCCACAATGGAATGAAACTAGAAATTGGTAACAGGCAGAGAACTGGAAACTTCACAAATATGTGCAAATTAAACAACATACTCTTAAACCACCAATGGGTCAAAGATGAAATCACAAGGAAAATTAGGAAATACCTTGAGGTAAATGAAAATGAAAACACAACATACCAAAGCTTATGGGGTGCAGCAAAGAGCACTGCTCAGAGAGAAATGTATAGCTCTAAATGCCTGCATTAAAAAAGAAGAAAGATCTCAAATAAGAAACCCAACCTCACAACTGGAGGATCTAGGGGAAAAAAAGGAGGACACTAAACCCAAAACAAGCAGAAAGAAGGCAATAACATCAGAATGGACTTAAAGAGAATAAAAAACAATAGAGAATCAACGAAACCAAAAGTTCATTCTTTGAAAAGATCAGTAAAATTGACAAACTTTTAGCTACACTGACAGAGAGAGAGAGAGAGAGGGAGGACACACAAATAAATAAAACCAGAAGTGAAAGGGTGGTCATTACTGCCAACCCCACAAAAATAAAAAGAAGAATTTTACCAAACATTCCAAGGAAACTTAATACCAATCCTGCTCAAACTCTTCCAAAAACTCAAAGAGAAGGGGGCGGAGGTGGCTCAAATGGTTGGGTGTCCATCTGCCATATGGAGGGACCTGGGTTCGATTCCTGGGACCTCCCGGTAAAATAAAAAATATATATATATATATATATATATAGAGAGAGAGAGAGAGAGAGAAGGCGCATGGACTGCCAGGCTCTGTGTGCCGGTGAGCCGCCAGGCCCCGGGAGCCATGCAGGAAGATGATGACGTAACAGGAGAGAGACGCAGGGGAGAGACAAGACGAGATGCTCCGAAAGCTCTGAAAGCCAGGAACCAAAGTGGCGCAGGTGGCAGGACACCCCTCTCCTACATCGGAGGTCTCCAGGATCGAATCCTGGTGAAGACTGTAGGAGGAAGAGGAGAAGAGATGGCAGGAAACAGAAACAGAGAACTGCCCAGTGAATGGACACAAAACAGCAAATGGGGAAGGGGGTGGTTAAAATGGATAAAAAGTAAATAAATAAATCTTTAAAAAAACTCAAAGAGAAGGGAACACTTCCTAACTCCTTTTATGAGGCCAACATCACCCTAATACCAAAGCCAGATAAAGACACCACAAGAAAATAAAATGACAGACCATTAGCCTTTATGAATATAGATGCAAAATCCTCAATAAAACAATAGCAACCAGAATCCAATAGCACATTAAAAGTAATGTGGGATTCATCCCAGATATGCTAGGGTGGCTCAACATAAGAAACTCAATTAATGTAATACAACACATTAACAGAATGAAAGAAAAAAAAACCTGATTATCTCCATCGACACAGAAAAGGCATTTGATAAAATCCAGCACTCTTTCTTGATAAAAACACCTAGGAAGCTAGGAACAGAAGGAAACTTCCTCAACATCATAAAGGGCATATAATGAAAAAACCTATTGCTAACATTATAGTCAACGGGAAAAGGCTGAGAAGGCTGTAATCTCCCTAAGATTACAAACAAGACAAGGATGCCCACTGTCACCAGTTTTCTCAACAATGTACTGGAAGATCTTGCCAGAGTAATCATGCAAGAGGAAGAAATAAAAGGCATCCAAATTGAAAAGGGAAAATAAAACTTTCCCCATTTGCAGATGGCATGATCCCATATAACAGAAAATCCTGAAAAGTCCACAACACAGCTACTGAGCTTATAAATGAACTCAGCAAAGTGGCAGGATACAAGATCAACACACAAAAATCAGTAGTGTTTCTATATGCTAGTAACAAACAGTCAGAAGAGGAAATCAAGAAAAAAATCCCATTTACAAAACCAACTAAAAGATTCAAATATCTAGGAAAAAATTTAACCAAGAATATAAAGACTTATACACAGAAAATGACAAAACATTGCTAAAAGGAATCAGAGAAGGCCTAAATAAATGGAAGGACATTTTGTGTTTATGGATTGGAAGACTAAATATTGTTCAGATCAACTTTACCCAAAGCAATTTACAGGCTCCATGCAATCACAATCAAAATGCCAATAGTGTTCTCTGCAGAAATGGAAAAGTCAGTCTTCAGATTTACACGGAAGGTGCCCAGAACAGCCAAAGCCATCATGAAAAAGAACAAAGTTGGAGGACTCACAAGGCCCAATTTTAAAGCTTATCACAAAGTCACAGTAATCCAAACAGCATGGTGGGAAGTGGCTGTGCAGTTGGGTGCCCGCCTACCATGTGAGAGGTCCCGGGTTCAGGTCCTGGTGCCTCCTAAAAGAAGACGAGCAGATGCTGCCCCCCGCCGCAAAGAGCCGGACACGGCCCCCGCCGCAAAGAGCCGGACACGGCCCCCGCCGCAAGCAGATGCCACAAGCCAGCAGACGTGGCAGCCCGTAGGGAGTGGATGTGGCTCAGGCCATTGGGTACTCGTCTCTCATGTGGGAGGTCCTGGATTCGGATCCTGGTGCCTCCTGGAGAAGGGGAGTGGGCAATGGGCAGACAGATGGGAAGGCCATCTGGCTGGGGGTGGGGGGGCGGGGTGGGGATAAATAAATAAACCTTAAAAAACAAACAAACAGCATGGTACTGGCACAAGGACAGACATAGAGACCACTGGAGACAGACTGACAGTTCAGAAACACCCCCTCCCCCAAAAGAAAGAAAGAAATCCTCCCATCTTTGGCCATTTTTTTTTTTTTTTTGAGGTACTAGAGTCCGCGGATTGAACCCAGGACCTTGCATGTGGGAAGCTGGCACTCAACCACTGAGCTACACTGGCTTTCCTGAGTTAGTTTTTTTACATTTGTTTTGTTTGTTGTTTGGTTTTGTTTTTCCAGGAAGCACCCGGAACTGAACATGGGACCTTCCACGTGGGAGGTGGATGCTTCTTGCCCACCTGATTTTTGACAAGGGGTACAAGTCACATGATTTGGGGAAAAATAGTCTCTTCGATAAATGGTTCTGGAAAAACTGGATCTCCATATGCATGAGAATGCATTTGGGCCCGTACCTCACAATAGTCACAAAAAATAAAAAAATAAAAAATGGACCAAAGGCCTAAATATCAGAACCAAAGCTATAAAACTCCTAGAATAAAACATAAGGAAGCATCTTCAGGAGCTTGTGTTTAGCAATGATTTCTTGGATTTTATACCAAAAACAAAACCAACAAAAGAAAAACTCAGTAAACGGGACTTCATCAAAATTGAAAGGTTTTGGGAACAGATGTAGCTCAAGAGGTTGAGCCCCTGCTTCCCACATACGAGGTCCTGGGTTTGGTCCCTGGTACCTGCTAAAAACAAAAACAAACAAACCAAACACCTTGGGAGAGCCAGTGTAGCTCAGTGGTTGAGCGCTGGCTTCCAACATATGAGGTCCCAGGTTCAATCCCTGGCCCTTGGTACCTAAAACAAATCAAAAGGAAAAACAACTTTTGTGCAAAGGACTTCATCACGAAAGTAAAAAAGACAACCTAGAGAATGGGAAAAAAATATGTGGAAACCATATATCTGATAAGGATTTAATATCTGGGATACGTAAAGAGTTCTCACAACTCAACAACAAAAAGACAGACAACCCAATTAAAATATGAGCAAAAGACTTCAACAGACATTTCTCCAAGGAAGAGACACAGATAGCCAAAAGCCTTATGAATAGATGTTTGACATCACTACCAAGAGGAAAATGCAAATCAAAACCACAATTCACATCCACTAGAACGACAGCTGTTTAAAAAGCAGAAAATAACAAGTGCCGGAGAGGATGCAGAGGAAGAGGATCACTTGTTCTTTGCTGCGGAGAGCGTAAAGCGGTACAGCAGCTGTGGAAAATAGTCTGGTGGTTCTGCAGAAAGTGAAGTATAGAATTACCACACAATCCCGCTTCCCACTTCTAGGTATGTACCCTGAAAGTAATGGAAGCAGGGACTCAAACGGTTATTTGCATACCGAAATAATAGCGGCATTATTTACAATTGCTAAAAGATGGAAGCAACCCAAGCGTCCATCAGCAGAGAAATGGATAAACAGGATGCAGTGCATACGCAATGGATTACTATTCCACTGTGAAAAGGAATGAAGTTCTGACACCTGCAGCAACACGGACGAACCCTGAAGACATCACGTTGAGTGAAATGTCAGACACAAAAGGACGAATATTGCATGATTTCACTGATTATAAAATCATTAGAATGAGCAAATTCATAGAGCCAGAAACTAGAATACAGGTTACCAGGGAGCGGAGTGAAAGTAGGGAATGGGTAGTTAATGGTTAAGTGGTAGGGAAGCTCTTTTTGGGGTGATGGAAAAGTTTTGGTAATGGATAGTGGTTATGGCAGCAAGTTTTGGACATAACACCACTGAACTGTTTATCTGAATGGGGTTAAAAAGAGAAATTTTAGGTTGCATATACGTTATTAGAATAAAAATTTCATCTCATAACTTTTTTGCTTTTAAAGTCTGTTTTGTCTGATATTAGTATAGCTACCCCTGCTCTTTTCTGTTTACTATTCACATGGAGTATCTTTTTCCAACCTTTCACTTTCAGCCGGTTTGTATCCTTGGGTCTAAGGTGAGTTTCTTGTAAGCAGCATATGGATGGCTCATGTTTTTTCATCCGTTCTGTCAGCCTGTATCTTTTGATTGGGGAATTTACTCCATTCACATTCAATGATATTACTGAAAATGCACTATTTACTTCCTCCATTTTATTCTTTGGTTTTCATATGTCATCTTATTTTTGTCTTTCTTTTTACTCTTTTGGTTATCCTTTCTGCTATTCTTTCTTCTATCATCTCCCTCCAAGCCTCTCTCTCCTGTTTTTTTTCTTTCAGGTTCTAAAGCTTCCTTTACTATTTCTTGCAAAAGTGGATTCTTTTTTACAAACTCTCTTAGTTTCTGTTTGTGGATATTTTATACTCGCCTTCATATCTGAAGAACAGTTTTGCTGGATAAAGAATTCTCAGCTGGCAGTTTTTCTCTTTCAGTTTGCTAATTGTATCATGACACTGTCTTCTTGCCTCCATGGTTTCTAAAGAGAAAACTGTGCTAAGTCTTACTGGACGTCCCTTGTACATGATGGTTTGCTTCTCTCTTGCTGCTTTGAGAATTTTCTCTTTATCTTTGACATTTGACATTCTGAGCAGTATGTGTCTTGGCATAGGTCTATTTGGATTTATTCTGATTGGGGTACGGCATGCTTCTTGGACACGTAAGTTCATTTCTTTCCTGAGAGTTGGGAAATTTTCGGCTATTATTTCCTCAAATACTCTTTCTGCCCCTTTCCCCTTCTCTTCTCCTTCTGGAACTCCCATGACACGTATGTTGTTGCGTTTTGTGTTGTCATTCAACTCTCTGAGCCCCTGCTCAATTTTTTCCATTCTTTTCTCTCTTTGTTCTTTTCTCTCTTCAATTTTAGCTGTTCTGTCTTCAGTATCACTTATTCTTTCTTCTGTTGTTTCGAGTCTGCTGTTGTAAGCCTCAAATGTGTTTTCTATCTCACTTTATTGTGTTTTTCATTCCCATGAGCTCTGTTACTTTTCTGTTCAGGATTTCAAATTCTTCTTTGCAGTCGCTCAATGTCTTCTTGATGTCATATATCTCTTTAACTATATTATCTTTCTACTCATTAATTTGATTTTGGAAATTTGTACCCATCTTGCTAATTAGTTCTCTCAAATTCTGCATCTCTTCTGGGACTTTGATGTATTCCTTTTCTTGGGCCATGTCTTCTATTTTCTTAGTATGGCTCGTAATTTTTTGCTGGTGTTTAGGCTTCTGGTTAGGATGTAGTTTACTCAGATGCTCAATCTCTTTCTCTTTCGTAGGGATTTAGTGGCAGGAGGCTGTGAGTTACCACAGCTCTTTGATTTTTGGCTTGACCTGGATTGTTAGGATTGTTCTGCTGGTTGCTCAAAACTGGGCACTGGACCCAGTAATTGGTTGTAGAGTCGTTTCCTAGGGCCTTGGGCAGGGAGGCTATAGAGGCCAGAAAAAGCCTCTCCTCCTTTTTTTTTTTTTTTTTACCGGGAGGTACCGGGGATCGAACCCCGGTCTCTCCATATGGTAGACGGACACCGAACCTCTTGAGCCACATCCGTTTCCTCCTACTTATTTTTAAATTTTCTTGCATGCACTTCTTTGATCAGCCAGGAGATGACGCTTGTTGGCAGCTCTCAATTCAATGCCTGGTCGGAGCGTATTTGTTGTGACACAGACCAGATCAATGTGGTAGAGCTTCCTGTCTGGGGGGCTAGGAGCCCTGTGATTCAAACTTTCTGAGACAGTTCTCCAGACTTCTCTCGTAGCGCCCCCCTTTTCCCAGCTAGGAAATATTTCTGCTCCCTTCTGAATCCTCAACAATCAGTCCCTGTTAGTAGAGGAGGAGATTGGGAGGTTTGTATATCTTTAGCCCCTTGCAGGCTCCAAGGCAAACAATGGTGCAGCCCCACCCGGCCTGGAAGGGCTCTCGGGACAGGGCAGACCAAACCTGGAAGTCAAAAGCTGAGTCCACCTAGGCTGTGTCCCTCTCTCTCCCCTTTCCTGGGGTGGTAGATCCCTGGAACCCCCTTTGTATGTAGTCGCAGGCCCAGAGGCCCGAGAATTCTAAACTATCTGTAGTGTGGGGGAGGGTGCCGGCAGCAGCAGCCGCTGGTTTCAACTCAGGGTTCTGTCATTGTGATTTCCCTCCTTTGTCCCTCTCTCCTCTGGGTGGTATCCAGCCTTCACCTGCTGCTCTAAAGCCTAGAAGGTCTTTTCTGGGGCTGTTTCAGCCTGTTCTCTAGCTATTTTTCTGGAGAAGAGATTCCCATGTCTTACTAGTCTGCTATCTTCCCGGAAGTCAGAATAAAAATTGTAAAAGTCGTAGGATGCACAATACAAATAGGACACCCCAACGTAAACTGTGGACTAGCTAGTAGTACAAGTCTAATAGTCTGTCATCCGTTATAACAAGCACCACGCGCCACTGCAAAGCGTTAGGTATAGGAGGGTACACGGGAACTCTCTATTTTCTGCATGACTTTTCTGTAAACCTACAAGTTTTCTAATAAAAAGATTTATATTAAACCAGACAACTCCTGGAGGTGTTCCATGACGTGGAAAGCACAGAGGTAACACGGTGGGGGCTGAGACAAACTTAGGAAGGAGCGCGATGGCTTGCCGAGGCACAGGAGAAAAGCGCAGTGAGAAGCCAGGGCTCTCACTCCCCACGGCAGGGTTTTCGCAAAGGAAGCGAGCCCCAGGGCTCGGCATGGAAAGGCTTCCAGTAACGGGGTACCGGAAAAAGGCCAGAAGGTGAAACATTTACATTTCCCTACACATTTTCCTTCCTACATGCTTGTAACTAACAGTAAAAGGGTTTTTAACATTTTGAAGAAATGTTTAAAGGTCACAGAAAGACTGTAACTTTCCCTGTTAATGAGCCACACTGCCCTGCCCAGCTGCAGCGGCTGTGCTTGGGCCCACGCACCTGGCAGGAGTGGAAGTTGGGCGGACAGGTCCCCTTCTTGGGGCAGATCCACCCACTCACCTTGAAGGGCCGCGGCCGTCCAGCCCCAAGGCGCCCCAGGCAGGGGAGGTAGTGGGCGCTGTCTCAGCACTCTCCAGAGGCCGTGTAGGCAGTCACCTGCCCACCTCGGG
Organism: Tolypeutes matacus; assembly: GCA_026826555.1. Lineage (NCBI taxonomy): Eukaryota > Metazoa > Chordata > Mammalia > Cingulata > Chlamyphoridae > Tolypeutes > Tolypeutes matacus. Next base: position 637,965 of record JAKSZT010054579.1, read on the forward strand.
GCGCCCAGCACGGGTTGTGGCAATTGATTCGAGCGCAGGTCCCAGGGACTGGGAGCTCTGTACCAGTTTCATCCTGGCAAGGCTGGCACTCAGTCCAGCTGAGGAATGAAGGCACAGCAACACCAGAGGGCAGCAGGGACCAGCTGGTGAAAAGCGCCATCTGCTGGGCACCTTAGGAAAGTGAAGGTCTGGGGAGACGTCAAAGAGAAGGTCCCCTCCCCCCGCACACTGGCTTTGAGCTACACCTCCTTCATGGGTCCCTGGGCTGCCTGTGTCTGGGAAATCTGACCTAGGTCATCTCCGGGCGACACTCCTACCAAAGTTCACCCTCCAGGTAGGAGAAGCTAGAGAAAACAAAAGGACTGTTAAAAATACAGAAAGGCTGGGAAGCGGCTGTGGCTCAATCAGTGGGGCTCCCATTTACCATATGGGAGGCCCCGGGTTCGGTTCCCGGGGCCTCCTGGTGAAGGCAGGCCCGCCCGCACGGCGTGGTTAGCTGACCCAGCGAGCACAAGCAGCAAGGGGGGGATAAATGAATAAATAAATAAAATCTTAAAAAAAAAAAAAAAATACAGAGAGGCAAATAAAAAACAAACAGAACAGCTTAGCATTCCTGGGGGAGGTAGAGGGGAAAGAAAGTTTTCTCCTGGGGAAGAAGTAAGTACACAAATAGTGCAATCTCAAAGAGCATACTGTATGATCAGGGTAAGAATCAGATGAAGAAAAGCTAAAAAGTATATAAGCACAAGCTATTAAAATGGTTCAAAAGAAGCTGAACCAAGTGTCAAAGAGGAGCTTTAGCAAAAGGCCAACCAGTCAGAAAACCACAGGCTGAAGAGAGAAACTGAGCACAGAATAAACACATCAAAAAAATCAGATACCAAGACACTAACAAAAAAATTACAAGCCATATCAAGAAACAGGAAGGTATGGCCCCATCAATGGAACAAATTAAATCTCCAGATGAAATATAGGATTTGAGATAACTAATAACAGAGGTCCAAACAATTCTCTTTAATAAATTCAATGAGATGGCTAAAGAGCTTAAGGGTATTAAGAAGACACTGGGTGAGCACAAAGAAGAATGTGAAAGCTTACAAAGAAAAGCAACAGATCTTATGGGAAAGAGAGACACAAGGGACGAGATTAAATATACCAGAGGCATATAGCTGCAGATTTGTACTGGCAGAAGAATGGATAAGTGAATTAGAGGACAACGCATCTGAACTGGAAAAGACAAAACAGACTGAGAAAAGAAGAGAAAAAATTGAACAGGGTCTCAGCGTGAAATGCACAAACATATGCGTTATGGGTGTCCAGAAGGAGAAAAGAACAGAAATGGGACAGAAAGAATATATGAAGAAATAAAGGCCGAAAATTTCCTAACCCTTATGAAAAATATAAATATCAATATCCAAGAAAGACAACGTACTCCAAACAGAATAAATCCAAACAGACCTACTCCAAGACACCTACTATTCAGTCTGTTAAATGCCAGAGATAAGGAATTCTGAAAGCAGCAAGAGGAAAACAATTTCTCGCATACACAGGATGCTCAGTTAGACTAAGTGCCCATCTCTCATCAGAAACCACAGAGGTGAGAAGGCAGTGGTATGACATATTTAAGGTGCTGAAAGAAAAAAACCTGCCAGCCAAGAATTCTTTATCTAGCAAAATTGTCTTTTGAAAATGAGGGTGAGTTTAAAGTCTTCACAGATAAACAGAAACTGAGAGAATTTTTCACCAAGAGACTGGACTTGCAAGAAATATGAAAGGGAGTGCAAAAAGGAAAATACAGGGGAGAGAAGCCTGGAGAAGAGTATAGAAATGCAAATTATTAGTAAGGGTAACTAAAAGGGTAAAAAGACAGATGACAGTAAGATATGGCAATGGAAAGCCAAAGGATAAAATGGACAGAGTAAGTAATGCCCTTCTATAATAACATTGAACGTTAATGGTTTGAACCTCTCAATCAAAAGACACAGGGAGCAGATGTGGCTCAAGCAGTTGAGTGCCTGCTTCCCACATGGGAAGCCCCAGGTTCAGTTCCTGGTGCCTCTTAAAAACAACAACAAAAAACAACAACAGGGGAAGCGGCTGTGGCTCAATCAGTAGGGCTCCCGTTTACCATATGGGAGGCCCCGGGTTCGGTTCCCGGGGCCTCCTGGTGAAGGCAGGCCCGCCCACACGGCGTGGTTAGCTGACCCAGCAAGCACAAGCAGCAAGCGGGGGATAAATGAATAAATAAATAAAATCTTAAAAAAAAAAAAAAAAAAAAAAAACAGCAGCAGCAACAAGCAAACAGATGAAAGATCCAACTCAGGGGATCCCAGGTGGCTCAGGGGTTGAGCACCGGCTTCCCATATACAAAGACCCAGGTTCAATCCCTGGCCCTGGCCCTTAAAAAAAAAAAAAGACGGACAGAATGAATGAAAAATATGAGCCATCTATATGCTGTCTACAACAAACTCACCTCAGATATAAGGACACAATCAGGTTGAAAGGAAAAGGTTGGAAAAAGATATTCCACACAAACAGTAACCAAAAAGGATCTGCAGTAGCAAGGTTAGTATCAGACAAACAGATTTTAAACGCAGAACTGCTGTAAGAGATGAAAGCCATCCTGTATTAGCAAGGGGCAATTCACCAGGACAGCACTGATCCATGCACCTAACCTAGGTGCCCTGAAATACACGAGGCACACGCTGGCACTGAAGGAAGAAAGGCACATCTCCACAGTGAGAGTTGGAGACTTCGACACACCACTCTCATCACTGGGTAGAACGTCTGGACAGAGGGTTAATACAGAATCAGAGAGTTTGAATAATATGATAAATGAACTAAACCTAACAAACATAGACAGGACACTGTACCCCAAAACAGTAGGATACACCGTCTTCTCAAGTGCTCATGGATCATTCTCCTGGACAGACCACATACTGGGTCACAAAACAGATCTCAATAAATTTAAAAAGATTTAAATTATATAAAGCACTTTCTCATAATGGAATGAAGCTGGAAATCAATCATGGGCGGAGAACTGGAAAATTCCCAAGTAAATGGAGGTTAAACAACACACTCCAACAATCAATGGGTCAAAGAAGAAATTGCAAAAGAAATTAGTAAACGTCTCAAAAATACGAGTGAAAATGAGACCATCACATCTCAAAACCTATGGGAGGGGGCCGGATGTGGCTCAAATGGCTGGGCGTCCGTCTCCCATATGGAGGGACCTGGGCTCGATCCCCGGGACTTCCCGGTAAAAAACAAAAACAAAAACAAAAACAAAACCTATGGGATTACAACCAAAGCACGTGCAACAAAAGAAAAACTAGATAAATGGGACCTCCTCAAAATCAAACACTTCTGTACCTCGCAGGACTTTGTCAGAAGGGTGAAAAGGCAGCCAACTCAACGGGAAAAAATATTTGGAAATCACATACTGATAAGGGTTTAATACCCAGGATATATAAAGAGATGTTACAACTCAACAATAAAAAGACAAACGACCCAATTAAAAAATGGGTGAAAGACTTGAATAGACATTTCTCCGAAGAAGAAATACAAATGGCAAAAAAAAAACACATGAAGAAATGCTCAACATCACTCATGATTAGGGAAATGCAAATCAAAACTACAATGAGATATCATTTCACACCTATCAGAATGGCCACTATTAAAAAGACAGAGAACTACAAGTGTTGGAGAGGATGTGGAGAGACAGGAACACTTCTTCACTGTTGGTGGGAATGCAGGATGGTACAACCACTATGGAGGACTGTTTGGCAGTTCCTAAAGAAGTTGAATATAGACTTGCCACGTGACCCTGCAATACTACTACTGGGTATATACCCAGAAGAACTGAGAGCAGTGACACGAACAGACATCTGCACACCGATGTTCACAGCCACATTATTCACCATTGCCCAAAGCTGGAAACAACCCAGGTGTCCATCAACAGATGAATGGATAAACAAACTGTGGTCTATTCACACGATGGAATATTATGCAGCTGTAAGAAGAAATGAAGTCGTAAAGCATATGGCAACATGGATGAACCTGGAGGACATTATGTTGAGTGAAGCAAGCCAGACACAAAAGGACAAATACTGTATGAATGTGTCACTATGAACCAAATATATTGTGTAACATATTGTTTGATTAAAAAAAAAATTATATGTATCCAGTACATTTAATTGAGAAATGTATGTATTTATTCATCTGTGTTTACTTTTTAGTTTTTAACAGTTTGTATTTTCAATTACTAAATGTACAAAATAAAGTGGAAAAAAAAAAAAAAAAAAAAAAAAACTATGGGAGGGAAGTGGATGTGGCTCAAGGGATTGGGCTCCAGTCTACCACATGGGAGGTCCTGGGTTTGTCCCCAAGGGTCTCCTGGTGAAAGTGAGCTGGCCCGCGCAGAGAGCTTGCACAACAAAAGGAGACAAAGAGGAGAGACAATGAGAGACACAACAAACCAGGGAGCTGAGTTGGCTCAAGAGATTGAGCGCTTCTCTCCCACATCGGAGGTCCCAGGATCGGTTCCCAGTGCCTCCTAAAAGGAAGACGAGAAGAGAAGACGAGCAGACACAGAGCGCACACAGTGCATGGACACAGAGAGCAAGACAGCGAGTGCAAAAACAACAGGGCGGGGGTGGTGGTAATAAATAAACAAAATAAATCTTTAAAAAAACACAACAAAAACCTGTGGGAAACAGCGAAGGTAGTGCCAAGAGGAAAACTTACAGCTCTCAATGCTTACATTAAAAAAGAAGAAATAGAGGGGGAAAAAAAGGAAAAGAGCTAAAATCAAAGATCTAACAGCACACCTGGAGGAACTAGAAAAATAACAGCAAACTAATCCCAAAGCAAGGAGAAAAAAAGAAATAACAAAGATTAGAGCAGAAATAGAGAACAAAAAAATGATAGAATCTAAAAAACCGAAAGTTTGGTTCTTTAAAAAGATCAACAAAATTGACAAACCCTTAGTTAGACTACTGACAAAGAAAAAAAGAGAGAATACGCAAACAATTCAGATACAAGAGGGAGACAGTACCACTGACCCCACGGAAACAGACATCGTAAGAGACAACATCGACGAGAGAGACAAATTCCTAGAAACGCACAACCTACGCTGACCCAAAGCCACTGCAAGCCCTTTGCAAATTGTGGCTCCCCCAACGGAGGAAACGAGAGCAACCTGGGGGTCCTGGACAAGGGGCTCCCGCAGCCCCCACCCCACAGCCCTGCAGCCCTCACCTGAGCCACGGCCCCAGCCAGTCTTGACCAGAATCTCGTACTTGAAGCGGCCACCCTTCCCACAGAAAGGGACGGCGCGGACCCGGCTGACGTCCAGCTGGTCCAGCTTACGCAGCACCACAGCCATGACCACGTACGTGGCCAGGCACACGGCACACGTCAGCAGGACCACGTAGTTCATGCCAGCGCCTGGCTCCTGGGGGCGACAGGGCCGTCAGGGCAGGGGCTGTGAGCCTCCCCGGGACTGCCCGCCCTGCGTGGGAACCCAGAAGCGTGGCCCCACTCACGGGGAAGACAAAGTGGACGTGGCTGGGCGGCACAAAGAGGCTGGCGCCAAAGGCAGTGAGGTGGCGGGTGAGGCAGACAGCCTGGCTGGGCGAGGTCTCCTCCAGGGCCACAATCCCCTCCGTCCTCCACGTCATCTCGTCCTCGCTGAAATACTGGCACAGGGATGTGTACAGGCCCACGGAGACCTCCAGCACCGACCAGTGGAAGTGGCTCGTCAGGTTCAGGTAGTAGCTTCTGCCTGGGTCTCTCGTCCTGGGTAAAGCGTGGCCAAGTGTCACAGCAGGACCCCTCCAGGCCCCTGGGCTGAGTCCGCATGGGTGTCCTGGTGCAGTGAGCTCTCGCCCCACGACGCCCTGTCCGTGGACCCCAGTCCGCAGTCTCTGCCCTACGGTCCCCACCTCGGCCCACAGCCACTGCCGCAGCCTGTTCCCTGGCCTCCCAGAGCCATGCTCTCTCCCTCCCTCGGGCAGCCCAAGGGCCTGTGCAAGTAGACCCGACCACGCCACCCCTTCCCAGCCCCGGCTCACCTGCCCCTGCCCCTGCCCCTGCAGGGCCCTGCCCTCTGCCCCGTGGTCCGGCGGCAGCGGCGCTTACCCCGGGGAGATGAAGAAGGTGTAAGGCCTGTGGTCGCTGCCTACCAGCGCCTCCAGACTAACCCTCTTGCTGGCTGAGCAGTTATGCTCATTGGGCCAGGGCGCGGAGTGCAGGTAGACGGCCAGGTAGGGCTCAGGCTCCTCGGACAGGTAGCGTTCTGGGGATAGAACGCGCCTGGTCAGATGCTGCCCGGGAGCACTAGCAAGTCCCTGGAGGCCTGTCCCTACGGAGACCCAGGGAGTGCTCCACGCTGGAAGTGACACGGCTTGGCTTCTCCGTGGCCCCGCTCCCCACTCCACCTGGACCGGGGACCCTGCTGTGCCGTCTCCCTGGGCCTTGCGCCCCTCCTCTGCCCACGGGAATCCTGCACCACGCCCTGGCCTCCTGGGCATGGGGTCTCTGAGAAGCAGCAGACTAACTTTGCCAAAGACACACCCGTGGGGTGTTTGTGGAATCGCCTGCCTGCAGCCCACCCCCGGCCACCTCCCGCAGAGAGGTGCCCGCGGCAGCACACACCATCCAGGACCGTGTATGTCAGCTGCAGGTGCAGCCCCGCTTCGGGGTTGCTGTCCTCTGTGTTGACCACGGCCCCGACCGAGGCCCGGGGCGGGACGAAGGTGGAGCCGGCAGGGGTGCTGTGGCGCGGGGCGGCCTGGCCCGAGCTGCTGGGCACCTTCACGGTGATGGCCCGCTCGGAGGCCAGCCGCCGGATGGGGATCTGGGCCCCGGCCTGCGTCTGGAAGGCCATGGAGGCCACCTTGGTAGAGACGGTGTAGTTGCTGATGTAGCCGAAGGGGAAGGGGTTGGAGTCGACGAGAAAGATGAGCTGCACGACATCGCCGAGGCCAGACAAGGCCCCGCTGAAGGCCGCGGGGATGGAGAAGTGGCAGCCGGAGCCCGAGGCATTGCCGTAGCACAGCAGGCTCAGGGGGTCCGAGCGCTTGCCCTGCGCCACGATCTCCTCGCCCACCAGCGTCAGGGGCTCCTCGCCGAGCACGCGGGAGCGCATGAGCACGCGCATGAGGGCGGACGACAGGTTGTAGGCCCTGGACGCCACCATCAGCGAGGGCGGTGCAGCCCCCGGCGCCTGCAGGCCCTGCACGTCTGAGCTGGCCAGGTGGATGAGGTCGCCTGTGGGCGCACGGCAGGGGTCAGGGCGGCTGGCGGGAGCCTGGTGCCCGGGCCCAGCTGCCCGGTGCCGCCCAGCCCACCCACCCGTGATGTTGAGGATGCTGTCGGCAATGGCGGTGGGCGTCGCCGTGCCCTGGGTGGTCTCGTCCTGCAGGATGCGCACCATGCCCTCCAGCTTGTGCAGCGTCGTCTTGAGGCACGAGCGGCACACCAGCTCCCTGCGGGACACCTGGGGGGCGCAGCCGCCTCACTGGCAAGACCAAGAACCCACCCTGGGGGCCACCGTGCTGCCCTGACCCCCTCAGCCCAGCTGGGCAGCAGCGAGGAGGCGAGCTGGGGAGGGGCCTGGGGGCCGGGAGGCCTGGCCGCCTTGGCGGCGACTCCTGTGCGTGGGTGCTGGGGGCCTGGCTAGGGGGCTCGGGTGCGGGCCGGGGGGCGAGCAGTGGGCCCGGCCGCCCTACCGTGCACTGGGCCAGCGCGGCGGCGATCTGCTGGATGTCGTCCACGGTGTCAACACGCAGGGAGACCAGGGTCTCGGTGATGTTCCTGCGCATCTGGGCACGCAGCTGCCTCTCGGGGCTGGGCTCCGCGGCCGCGGCCGGGGCCTGCTCGTGCTGCGGGTGGGTGGGCAAAGGGGCCGTCAGCCGGGCGGCAGGGGCACCCACAGCCAGGGGCACCGGCCGGCCCCGCCTCGAGCACCAGAGCCACTCCTCTGAGGGCAAGCAGGGCGTGGGTGCCGCCCTCCACCAGGACATGGGGGCGCGGCCGGGGCCAAGTGCTGGCCTCAGGGGCCCGCTCCCGGCAGCTGCTTGTGGCAGAAGCACGGCCTTCGGGCAAACGGGGGCTCTCATCGGCTGGGAGCCAGCGGACAAGCTCGGTGCCTCCACGAGGCTCTCCCCCTGGCCTCACTCCCCAGCCCCGTGCAGAGGCAGGCGCCTGAGCGCGCCCGCCCCCCGCCCGGCCCCCGCCCGGCTGACCTCGTTGAGCACGGTGATGAGTGCCAGCGAGTACTCAATGACGTGCTGTGGGTCCGCCTGCCTCAGCAGCCCGGGCAGCACGCGCTCCGTCAGGTTGTGCAGCCAGCGCGTGAGGCCCGGGGGCCCGCCGGGGGGCTCCGGCAAGGGGACGGCCAGAGACCTGCGTGGCAGAGGCCGGGCTATGAGCATGCCCAGCGCCCGCCTCCCGGCGCCCGCTCCCGCCACCCACCTGTTGAGGGCGACCACGGCGGCGCCCAGCTGGTCCTGCACGACCACGGCCAGGCCCACGCTGAAGCGCGGCGGGAAGCCCGGGGGGAGCACGGCCCCGTAGGCGGAGAGGCTGCCCTTGTAGACGCAGAACTCCTCGCAGTGGCCCTGGCGACAGCGCCGCAGCAGCAGGGCGTACACCAGCGGGGCCTCCGCGTCCTCCGCGTCCCGCCAGCCTGCAAGGCCCGTGGCGGTCACTCGGAGCCCGGCCCCCCCCAGCCCCCATGCCCCAGGGGCCACTCACCTGCACACTCGAAGTACACCTTGGTGGTGAGGGCGCGCACGGCCTGCAGCGGGGAGAGGTGGCAGGCGCCCCCGAGCGGCGGGCGGTTGGGGAAGAGGCGGATGGAGGCGCAGCCCTCCTCCCGACCCGAGAGGCCCAGCACGGTGAGCGTGAACGTGTAGCCCTCGCCGTCGCGCAGGACTCCACGCCGCACCACCAGCCGCATGCCCGAGCTGCCCGTGGACGTGGTCGTCTCGTCCAGCACCAGCGTCTTGTTGCTGAAGCTGCGTGCCGCCCAGCGCTGCGGGGCCGGGGGCGGTGAGGCGGGCAGGCGTGGGGCCCCCACCGGAGGGACCCGGCCTCCGGGCTGGCCGAGCCCACCCCGAGGGACCACCCCCTGCCTCCCTGCCCCGCCGACCTCCCCTCCCAGCGGCTCACTCACCCCCTGCTTGGAGCCGCTGCTGCAGTTGAGGCAGCGGCCCTCCAGGTACACGTGGGAGCTGCGGCTCACTTCGTACACGGCCTGCGCCTTGCAGGACACACACTCCAAGGACACGATGGGCACCCGCCCACTCCGGATCAGCACCTGGAGGGGACGGGGTCACCGCGAGGCCACGCCCAGCTATGTCCCACCACCCGGGGAGGGGGCCAGGCCGCGCACTCTGCAGGGGAGGCCCCCCAGCGCCACTTCCTCAGCAGCTCCTGTCCTGTGCAGGTACGTCTGCCGTCCCCACGCAGAGGCGAGGGACCAAGTCTGGTACACAGCCCTCTCCAGGGTAGGGGCCAGGGGCCCCTTTCCTCACCGCCCGCCTTCTGAGCTGCCAGGATACACGGTCTTTACGTCGGCTTAAGACCCCAGAAGTTTTGTCGCTTCTATTCAGGACGCAGCCGGTAGCGGTTTGGGAGGGCACGAAACCCAGGCGGGATAACTGCTTACATACGACTTACATCAAATGCAACCAGAATTCAGAAACGACCTGACAACCGCCAGAAACACTGAGATACAGAAAACCTTTCACCAAAATAGCGGTGAGCGCCGGGGGGCTACCTGCTGGCGTGAGGAAACGGCCTGTCGCGCCACCCCTGCCGGGTGCGAGGCCCAACAGGCTCGTCCCACCCCCGGGCCCGGGCCCGGCCAGCACCCACCGTCTGGTTGGTGGCCTCCTCCTTCCGGCCGGCCTTCCACACGGTCAGGTCAAAGGTGTACTCCACGCCAGCCTCCAGCCGCTCCCGGGGGATGGTGAGCACGCTGCTCGCGCGGGGCCCGAAGGCCAGTGCGCAGCTGCCAGCCTCGCCCTGCAGCAAACAGGGTGGGAGAGCCTGACCGGCCTGCCAGGGGGCCCAGCGAGTGCCCCTGACCTTGGCCGGAGCACTGAGCACAGGGCCAGGCCTGCTGATGCGGCGGGGGTGGGCACGAGGCCGTGCGGGCGGACCTGGGACGAGGCCGTGCAGGCCCAGTGGAAGCTGAGTGGCGTCTGCTCGCCGTCCTCCAGGTTGGGGTCATAGGACTTGCTCCCGTCCAGCACCAGGTCCTGCGTGTCTGACCACACACGGTACGAGCCCCCCGCGATGATGGGCACGAGCCTCTCGGGAGCCACCGTCACGTTGGCCTGAATGCGCCGTGCCAGCGGCGTGTCCCCAAACGACACCATGAACACGAAGCAGTAATGGCCCACAGGCAGCGCCAGCCGCGGCACCACCAGCTGGGGCCGGCTCACATCCACGCCAGGCAGGGCCACGCGGGCCGCACGCCCAGGCCGCTGGCAGCTGGAGGCGCGGTACACCTCCCAGCGGTACTCGGTCTGGTAGGAGACGCAGCCGCGCAGGTCCACGTGGGCTTCCAGGTAGTTGCGCTGCGAGCGCCGCATCAGCACCTGCAGGGGCAGGGCCACGCCCACCCAGGGCTCCTCGCAAGCCAGCACGCGCACGGTCACCGTGGCCTCTGCCACGGAGCAGCTCACCAGGTTGGACGCGTTCACCGCCACGCGGAAGTCCCCGTCCCGCAGGTAGGTGTGGTCGGCCCAGGGCTCCTGCGTCTCCTGGACGGGGGCCCCGTCCCCAAAGTCCCAGCTGTAGGCCACATGCCAAGGCCCAGGGAGCGTGACCGCCTCGAAACGGGCCGAGCGGTTGGCGAAGCAGCTGCCGCTGCGCAGCTCCACACGCTGGATGACGTCCTGCACCTCCAGCACGCGCGTCAGGTTCTCGCCCCCCAGGTCGTTGAAAGCACGCACCTGGATCTCCAGCCGTCCCGCGGCCACAGGCGAGTAGGTGACGTCGCGGCCAGAGAGGATGACCAGGGAGTCGCCCTGCACCTTCTGAAGCGCAAAGTACCAGGCGTAGGCGACACGAGAGCCCCGCTGCACCCGGGCTGAGAAGTTGTGCTCGGCACCCGTGGCGATGGCCGGCTCGCAGCAGCCGGGCACCTGCAGCCCGCCGACGGCCTCCAGCACCGACACGTGCACCTGCGCCTGGGCCCGGCTCACACGGTTTTCGGCCTGCACGCTCACCACGTACTCCCCGACCCGGGGGAAGCTGCGCGAGAAGTATGGCCCGGGCAACACCTCCAGACCGGCCCCGCCAACAAGCAGGCGGAAGGTGACGTCCGAGCCGGCGGCCAGCAGGGCCCGGAAGTGCACCGGCTGTGCGGGCTCCACCGCCTTGGTGCTGGCCCACAGAGCCAGGCCCACGATGGGCTCCTCCACCACGAGGCTACGCACAGCTGCAACCCAGCTGACTGCATTGGAAGCGTTGAGCTGCACGGAGAAGGTGCCGGCGTTGGGGAAGGCCACTGTTATGTGCTGGCCGTGCCTGTGGCCACCAGGCACAGCCCACCTCCAGCTCACGTTCGTGCCAGCGGCCACCTGGCCCCAGAAGGGCACGGTGGAGCCAGCCGCCGCGAAGCTGCAGTCCGGCTCGCCTGCCCTGACGCTCAGGCCGCTCACGGGCACCTGCACGAACACCCTGATGGAGGCGCTGGCCGAGCCCAGCTGGTTTTCAGCCGTGACGCTGACCAGGTGCAGTCCGGGGGTGGCGAAGGTGTGGGCAGTGGCTGGCTCTGAGGTCTCCCAGCCGGGTCCTTCCTGCAAGCGCCAGGTATACGCGACGCCACTGCCACCCGCCAGCTCGGCACTGAGGGTGACGGTCTCATTGACGGCAGCTGGGTTGGGGGTGGCGGTGGCGGCCAGCCAGCCCACGGGCTCCACGAAGTCCACGGTGCGGTTGACCGAGGCGCTGCCCAGCATATTGGTGGCACGCAGCTGTATGCAGTAGACACCGGGCTCGAGCGCGGCGAGCAGGAAAGCCTTGCCGCTGCCTGCCAGGGCAGGGCCGCCGGCCCGCTGGGCGGTCCAGCTGTAGGAGACGTTGGTGCCGTCCCTCACCACGGCCTGCAGCTGCAGCGTGCGGTTGGTGGGGAAGCAGCAGCCGCTGCCGCCGCCCACCACCCGCAGCCCCTCGATGTGCTGCAGGACGTAGACAAAGATGCTGTCCTGGACGGAGCCCACCTCGTTCTCGGCCGTGACGATGATGTTGAAGGTGCCCACCGAGCGGAAGGTGTAGGAGATGGTGGGGCCCCCGGGGATGGGCGTGCAGCGGTCACAGAGCACCCAGGAGTAGCGCACGCCGCCACCCGCCTCCAGCGCTGTGCTGAAGCTCACGCTGCTATTGAGGGGCACTACCGTGCGGCTGGCGTTGACCACCAGCCCCTGCGGCCGCCGCCTGACGGTGACGTTCAGCCGGGCCTCGCTGCGGCTCACCTCGTTCCAGCCCAGCACCCGCACAGTGAAGTCGCCCGTGCTGTTGTAGGCGTGGGTGACCGAGGGGCCCTCCAGCCGGGCGCCGTCCCCCAGCTCCCACAGGTAGCGGGCGGGGCTGCCACCGCCCACGGGGGAGAACAGGTAGGGCCGCCGCAGCTCCAGCACGCCCGAGCTGTTCACCTGGACGCCAGCGACGGCCACGGGCTCCTGCACCTCCACCTGCGCCGAGGCGTTGGCGGCGGACACATTGTTGGACACGGTGACCGTCACCAGGTAGAGGCCAGAAGCCCAATAGGCGTGTGTGGCCTCAGGGCCCCTGGTGCGGACGGTGGCGGCCTTGGTGCCAAAGTCCCAGGCGTAGCGGTAGGGGAAGGCGGGCCAGGCACGCGCCTCTAGGCGGGCCTCGTCCCCGAGCTGCACGACCTGCCTGTCAGGCTGCAGGGCGACGCCGCCGAGCTCGGGCTCCACGCAGACGCTGGTGAAGTAGTGCGCCTTGTTCACGCGGCTGGACAGCAGCAGCGCCAGGGGGAAGGTGCCGGCCCGTGTGAAGTTGTGCGTCACCTCTGGGAGCCCCCGCACCGTCACGTTGGCCGAGCCGTCCCCGAAGGTCCAGTCGAAGACGTAGTGGGCGGGGTCCCCGGGCACGCGGGCCGTCAGCCGGGCGTCGGGCCGCGCAGGGATGCAGGCGGCAGGCTCGACCCGCAGCACTTCGAGCACGAAGACGCGCAGGGGCCGGCTCTGGGCCAGGCTGCCAGCGGGGCTGCTCGCCCGCACGCTCACTGTGCAGCTCTGCGCGCGCAGGTACACGTGCTCCGCGGCGGGCTCGGGCCCCGTGTACACCGTGCCGTCCCCCATGTCAAAGGTCCACGTGACGTTGTCCCCGGACTCCAGGGAGGCGCCGACGCGCACCGGCGCGCCCTGCTCCACGGCCGGGCTCAGGTGCACGTGCAGGCCGCGCAGCTCCTCGAAGACGCGCAGGTCAGCGCCCGCTGCCACGCTGCTCACTGTGTTGTCGGCCCGCAGGCGGACATGGTACGTGCCCCGCACGGCATAGGTGTGTTCGGCCTCCGGCTGGCACTGGGGCACGACAGGGGAGCCGTCCCCGAAGTCCCACATGTACAAGACACCGCTGGGCGCAGGCAGCGGGTGCGGAGAGAAGGTGACAGGCTGGCCGGCCAGCAGGACACGGCTGCTCATGGCCACGGCCAGGGCGGGTAGCAAGGCCCGCACGCTCACAGGCACCTGCTGCGTCAGGTTCTCGAAGGGGCTGGACACCAGCACGGTCAGGTTGTACTCCCCTGCGGAGGCGGTCCAGGCGGGGCGTGGTCAGGGCCAGCTCCGAGCCCGGCCCCTGCCCCAGCCCTGAGCAGGGCGCCCGTGGTGTCCACGCGACACCCCCAGCCTCAGTGCCACGCGGGGGATGAGCCTAACGAGGAACAGGCCTTTTCAGGTCCACTGTGCTTTTTCTTTCCCTCCAAGCATGCTTAAGTGTGTGGGAAAGCCGGGCCTGGGGAGGCGGCCGCGGGGCCGTGGCACTCCCTGTGGACGCTCTGCACCCGTGACCACCAGGATTTGAGAAACAACCAGGAAGTGACCCCACCCCCATCAGAAAAACATAAAAGCTGGCGGCAGGGGAGGTCCGGGGCAGTGGACTTGCCCCTCGTGCCCAGGCACTCCCCGCTCTCCCCGCAGGAAGGGCCAGGTCGAAGGCGGGTGGGCACCAAGGGGGCACACCCGGGAGGCGGGTGGCGAGCGCGCGCGCGGGCTCACCCTCACCTGGGGTGGCGTAGGTGTGCGTGACGTTGTGCTCCACCAGCACCTGGGCCACCGTGGGCTCCGGGACCTGGAAGGACTCATCGTACGGAGGCTTGAACTGGCCAAGCACCTGCTCCCCGTCCCCAAAGGTCCACCTACCAGGGCAGAGGGTGGAGAGCAGCTGGGGGAGGCCGGGGGAGGCGGGGGGTAGAGAGTGGGCGGGAGGGGAGGGGGCAGGGCCGGCCACTCCTCAGGGAGGCCGGGCAGGTGGGTGCACGGCCCCGCCCGTGCTGCCTGCCTCCCAGGGCCTCCCCGCCCCCCCACGGCCCTCACAGGGTCCCCGTGCACGCAGCACCTCCTGCCAGACGAGCAAACCGACGCTCAGACACACGCCTCCGGCTGGCGCCCACAGCTGGGGCGTGAGCCTGGCACCAGCCCCCAGCCCTCCCGCCCCGGCCAGGCGGCACTCACAGAAACGCCACCTCCAGGGCCGAGTCCACCAGCACGGCAGCCGCCAGGGCCAGCGTGCCGTTCCGCGGCAGGGCGGCGGGCACGGCCGACACGCGCAGGCCACGCAGCTTGTTCATCTTGCCCACGGTGACGTTGTAGTCCACGGTGACATTGCTCACGTGGTTGGAGGCCGTCAGCTGGGGGGCGGGCGGTACTGGGTGCCGAGCCGGGCCAGGGGCCCTCCCCACACGCAGCCCCTCCCCACACGCAGCCCCCGTCGCTGCGGCGTCCTCGGGAGCAGAAGCCGAAGCAGAGCAGACGGCGGCGACGAGGCCCCAGCGCCCTCCGCCCCCCACCCGCTGCCCCACGCACCGAGAGCTTGAAGACTGCGGCGCTCTGATAGATGACGTTGAACACGACGTTGTGGAAGGTCAGGGACTGCTTGTCGTCGATGGTCCAGCTGAAGGCCACGTCGGTGCCGGCCTCCACCACGGGGCTGTACCTCTGTGGGCACCGTGCGCAGGGCGCCGCGGTCAGGCCAGGCCAGCGCCGGCTGTGAGACCCCCCCGGGGAGCACCGAGGCCCCCCCGTGGAGCACCGAGCCCCGCCTGCGTTCCCCCAGCATGTTCCAAGCCAGTGTGCCGGCACCTCGCGGAGGGATGGGTTCCCTGGCCAAGCCCTATGCCCACCCCGAGGGACTCCAAGACATCATGGGGGGAAGGCTCAGGTGTGGGAGAGCGGGGATAATGCTGGGCCAATGCCCAGCTCCACAACCCCCAGCCAAGAGGCCTCAGCCTCAACAGGCCTTAGTTTCCCCATTTGCAAAATGGACCTAGTGCCAGCGAGAGTCAGCCCCCTGAGCCCTTGCCGGCCCCTCTGCCAGGGCTCCTCTGGGCCCCCCAAGTCGAACAGCAAAGGGCCTTCTGGGAACAACAAAGTAGTGTCTGGGAGCTGTGCCAGGCTGGCTCGAAGGCCACCAGGGCAAGGGGCACGCCTAGAGGCCAGGACCCCGGCGGCACGGAGCTGGGCAGCGGGCATGTTCCTGTCCACGCTCCAGGCCCCGCCTCTGCTGTGGGAAGGCCGGGGGCGGGTGGAGAGGTGACTCAGGCTCAAGCGCAGAGGGACAGGGATGAGTCTGAAAACCACCTGTTACGCGAGCTGCGAGACAGCGAGAAACCGCTTCAGAGCAACTGCCTCAGCTGCAACTCAGGGCCCAGGCAACAGGCTGAGGGACTGCTCCTGGGGGCCGCGTCCCTACCCAGAGACGGGCCCGCAGAGGGGCCCCAGCTCCCGCGGCCACCACACTCACCACCAGGACGCCCTGCAGCACGCGGGAGCCAGGGCTGGGTGAGGCATGGAGGCCGCGGACAGGCTGCTCGGCCATCACCTGCAGGCGGAGGTTGGCACGGCTGGCGCCGTTCTCCGCCGCCACGTCCACCACGTGCTGGCCCTCGCTGAGCCCGGGCAGCGTCAGCACCGAGAACAGGCTGCCATTGGGCGCGTGGGCGCAGCCGGGCACCAGGGCAGCCCCCACAGCAGGGCAGGCGGCCTCGAAGGGTGCGCTGGTGTTGCCCCCGGACCAGTGTGCCGTGGCCGTGGCATTGGCTCCCGAGTCCAACCGGAGCACCAGGGCCGCGCAGTCCGTCGGCACGTACAGGCGGCCGTCGTGGGCAGCAGGGAAGACAAGCTGGAGCCCAGCCACAGGGGAGACCACGTCGAAGCTGCAGGACAGGTTGTATGTGGACACGTCATTGCCCACCGTGGCCCGGACCACGTAGCTCCCGGGACGCCGCAGGCCAGGGTTGGGCCTGGGGCCCAGCAGGGGAGTCAGGTCCTCGGTGGCACTGAGCAGCCGCAAGGCGCAGGCGGGGCCAGCTGGAGCCGCCTCCAGCAGAGCAGGCAGGTGGCCCAGCCAGGCCGAGGTGTTGGCAGACAGGTAGGGGGCCCCAAGGGCCGAGGAGTTGAGCACCACGGGGCAGAGCAGCAGGGCCCCTGGTCCGGCATCGTGCTGCAAGCCGAGGATGTCACCAGGGAGCAGGGGAACATCTTGGCTGTGGAAAGTGACCTGTCGGAGGGGGTGGGGGCTGGCTGGGGCTGTGCTCCAAGGTGAGGGCCCCACTCCCCCACAGGGGCCTTCATCATGCACCCCACGCTCAAACCCGTGTCACCAGGGTCTCCCCAGCAGGGCCGGGGTCCTGCCCTCCCCGTGCTCACGGGTGGGGACAAACAAGCTGCGTGCATGCCGTGAATGGCACCATGGGGGGGTGGACAGAGAGAAAACCACAGGCAGGGGTTTCCCTGGGTGGGCAGGGCCTCTAAGGGGACCCTGCGGCTGAGCCTTGAAGGACACGAAGGAGGCAGCCGTGCTGTGGGAGGGGAGGCAGCCTCCTCAGCTGGCATGGCAAGTGCAAAGGCCCCGGGGCAGGAGTGTCTGAAGCCAAGGGGGGCATGACTCAGGCTGGGGCATAGCAGACTTGGGGAGCCGGCTGGGGGCTCCCCGTACCCCAGCAAGGGCACACACCGAGTACTGCATGGGGGGCCCCGCCGGCACGGAAAAGAAGAACTCCCTCCACAGGGTGTAGGCAGCGCTGGGGAGTCCAGGCCCCGGGGTGGACCCATTGGCCCAGGCCCGAGGGTGGCAGGGGGCGTCCAGTGGCATGCAGACATTGGCCGTGGGGCACCAGCGCCCCCCTGGCACGCACTCGGGGGCCAACTCAGTCCTGTTGTCTGGGGGCCTGCTCTCAGGCTCATGTTCTTCTGAAGCCCCTGCAAGGAGCAGAAGGGGGACTGGGTGCCCCACTTCACCACAGGCCACGTCCAGGGACCCCCGATACAGTCCCAGGACCCTCCCAGCTCCCACCATCACCTCCAACCCCCCAAAGCTGGGCCCAGGTGACGGGCCTGGGTGGGCACCTCCAGGCAGGCCCCAGCCAGTCTGCACTGGGAACCCGAGGGCGTCAGTGGCTCTGCAGACGCCCAGTCTTCCCGCGGACACTGCTCTCGGCCCACCGAGGCTAAACCCCAAATCAGGTGGCCAAGGGCATAGAGAACACGGGAGTGGGCCGGGCCGTCCCAGCCTGAGTCCCACCTGCTCCCATGGGCCGGAACACCTGCAGCCGCAGCTGGGCAGGCCGCCTGAGCTCCCGGGTCCCAAACTCGGCAGCGGTGAGGAAGGCTTCACGCTGCGGGCTCAGGCGGGGGAACACCATCACCTGGAGGGCAGAGTGCGGCCACCTCAGCCCCCAGCCCCGGCGCCCGGGCAGGGTGGGAGGAGGCCCTCAGGGCCCAACGCGGCCGCCAAGTGCCTGTTTCGTGTCAAGGGAGACGCTGCCACTTGGGGAAAAGACCAGCACGGAAACCATCTACGAGCAGCAAGTTCCCCGTGTTCTTTTATTTTTATTTATTTATTTATTTTTAAAGATTTTATTTATTTATTCATTTATCCCCCCCTTGCTGCTTGTGCTCGCTGGGTCAGCTAACCAGCCCCGCGTTCTTTTAAAAGGAACCAGCGACACCCAGGGCAAAGCGTGGGTGGCGGGCAGGACTGGCCGCCACTCGTCTCCGGCACACTGTGTGGATTTCCTAAACTGTCTGCGCTGGGTGCGCACAGATAAGGCAAGGCCCGGGGAAAACAACCACTCATTTTTGTAGAGACAGGCCATGGCCAGGTAAGGCAGGGCAAGGCAGGTTCTGGAACAGAGGGCCAGCCTACCTCCACAGGCTCCCTGGGGGCAGAGAGAGCCTCCTGCGGCGCCAAGGGGGCTGGGGCACCCTGCAGGGCCCTGCCAGGCGCTCCCACGAGGAAGTTCTCGGCATCCCTCACGTGGCCTGTGGAGGTGAGGGTGCGCTGACGGCAGAAGCCGGGCCGAGCCGCCGGGGCCAGCCCTCCCGTCCTGCTCTGGCCTCGCGCACCTCCGGGCCGCAGCTCGCAGACGTAGCTGTGCGGCGCCGAGCACAGGTCTGTGTTACACTGGCCGGCGGGCCCCAGGCGCAGGCAGTGCTCAGCGGTGGCGGGGTGCGGCTCCCCGGGCAGCCAGTTCTGGCAGCTCTCCAGGCTGAAGGCCTCGGCACGTGGCGCCACACCCGCCTCCGGTCCCTCCACGGCCGAGAAGCCGATCCACACGTCCAGGTTCCTGCAGGCAGGCCGCGGGCCCTTGCTGGGGTGCAAGCTGCCTGCTGGGTAGGGCCCCTGTCCTCCCAGCTGCCCACCTGGGGAGTCCTGTCATTGTCCCATTTTCCAGATGGGGAAACTGAGGCTCAGGGGCGTGACCTGGCGGGGGAGGCCACAGAACCATGCCTGGTGTGGCCTTGGCCCCTGTCCCCTGGCAGCCTCTGAGGCAGCGGGAGGCCGGGCAGAGCGAGAGCAGGCGGTGCGCCCTGCCCCCACCGTGCTAAGGGAAGCGCGAGCCCACCAAATGGCAGGAGAACGAGGCCTGCGCTCTCCTCTGCAGAGGCGGCTCTTGGCCCTCTGCCCCCAAGGCCAGCATCCAGGGCCAGGGGAGGGGGGCAGCGAGAGAAACAGGAACACGGGGCAGTCCCCACGGCCTGCCAGGACTGGCCCTGCCAGGGGGTGGTGTCCCTGGGGCCCAGGGCCCACCCACCCCCAAGATGCCTCCCCATGGACGGCCACAACAGGGATGGACTGGAGGCAGGAGTCGGGCCCCGGGTGCACCTCGCACGGCTGGCGCTTCCCCCAGTGCCTACAGAACCCCCGGCCCCTGCATCCACATCTGCATCCAGAGCGCCAGCAGGGACAGTTGTCAGCCGGGCAGGATGTGCAGCCTTGTCCCCAGAGTTGGGGCAATGACAGCTCGGTCAGGCTGGCTAGCCAGACACAGCCCCTCTGCCCCCCAGCCAAGCACTGTCCCCACGCTCCTCCTGCAGGCCTTGGGCTCTGACCCACCCCATGCTCTGGAGACTCCGTACCAGTCACCCTGGAGCCCCAGACAGACCTGGTGACCTGGGAGACGAGGAAGTGCTGGACGGCAGGGCTGTCCACCATGGCGAGGGCGGCCCCAGCCCAGGCCCGGCACTGCTCCTGCGCCTGCTGCCAGGCTGCCTTCTCTGCCACTAGGCGGTAGCAGTGCCCATTGCCAGGAAAGATCTCCGTGTCCGAGGGGCAGAGAGGGTGCACAGCTGGGGGGTGGCAGAGAGGGGTGGGGGGGCGCAAAGGGAGGAGATGCCAGAGAAGGGTCCATCAGCCTGTGTCCACTGCACCCTCCCCACCCCCACCACCTGGGACCCTGTGAGGACACTGTCCGAGAAGCCCTGGGGGAGACACGTCCTGGGGGATACAGAGGCCGGGGGACACCCGGGGGGCCGTCCTCGGGGGCCACACACCCTGGGCAGGCCCCTCGCCCAGGGCCAGGATGTTGTAGGAGGCCTCCAGGCCCGTGCCGCCCCGGTTCCGGACGCTGAGCTGGAGGCTCTCTCCGCTGAGCAGGGAGGCCGGGCACGCGAGCTCCAGGGCCACCGGCGCCGCCTGCACCCGCACCTGGGCTGCCAGCCGCAGCGCGTGCGCCCCCAGGGCCAGCAGGGCCGTCACGCGGTAGAGCCCGGGCAGCGCGTAGCGGTGCGAGGCCTCCGGGCCGGCAGCGCCCACCTCTGGGGAGCCGTCGCCGAAGTCCCAGCGCACGGAGCCCACGGGCCACGGGGCGGTGACCTGGAAGGCGGCCGGACGGCCGGAGGCCAGGGGCCCGCGGGGCCCCTCCAGGGCGGCCCCCGGGGAGGCGGGGAAGACGTGCTGGAGGAGGGTGGGGGCCCCGCAGGCGGGCCCGGGGGGCGGCGGGGGCCCGGGGCAGAAGCGCCGGCAGGCGGCCGAGGCGTTCGGCGGGGCCGCCCCGCACAGGCAGCGGCCCTGCTCCGACAGCGCCGCCAGGCCCTGGCCCGCCGCGAAGCAGAGCGCGCCGCAGGCCTCGGGCGCCAGCGGGCCCCCGTGCGCGGCCGAGAAGACCCCCAGCGCCACGGCGCCCGAGCCGGGCTCGGGGAGGCAGGCCAGGTACTCCTCACCTGCAAGCGGAGGCGGGGCTGGCACGGGGCTCCGCCCAGGCCCCGCCCCGTTCAGCCCCGGCTCCAAATCTCGCATCCGCCCCCCAGGGGCCCCGCGCCCCCACGGCCACCCCGCAGGGCACCCCCGGCCTCCTGCTCCCTGCTGGGCAGGGCCTCGCCAGGCCGGACCACCCCCGCGGCGCGGCCCCCAGCCCTCACCGCAGCCGCCGGCCAGGAAGGGGACGCTGAGGAGGGGCCGGCCGGCCAGGGGGCTGGGCCCCGCGCACGTGGCCCCCTCGGGCCGCGCCAGGTGCACCCGCTGCTCCTCGGCCCAGCGCGGCAGCCAGGCCAGGCTGCAGTCACACAGCCACGGGTTCCCGCTCAGGTTTCTGCCGGGGATGGGGGAGCGCTCAGGGGGTGGTGGCGCAGGGACTCCCCCCAGGAAGGTGCAGGCAGCTGGGGTCATCCCATCTCAGCCCGGGGAGGTCAGGGCCCTCAGGCGGCCCCCCACCACCCCTGCAGGCATCTGTCCTGGGTGTGGGCAAGAGCAGGGAGCAAACCACCCCCAGGGCCCCGGCCCAAAGTCGGGAGGGAGGTGTGGAGGCCGGGATGGGGGTGCACAGCCACTGACACCAAGAACAACCAACTTACATCTCAGTTAAATTAAATAAATTAGCAAATATCCCTTCCTCTAAGGAGGAAATCTTGTTGTTGCTTATGTCCCTGGAAGAAAAGGGGGTTTGGGCAGCATCTGCTGGAAGCCGCCCATCACCAGACGGGGACGGGCAGCCTGCTCATCCCTGCAGCCCACAGCCGCCCCGGACAAGAGCGGGACCAGGCCAGGGCACTCACAGCTCTGTCAGTGCCGAGAGGTTCGCCAGGAGCCTGACATCCAGTGCCCGGAGCAGGTTGTGGGAGGCATCCCTGGGGGAACAACAGCCGCAGGTCAGCACTGGAGCCCGACAGGGCAAGAACCGCCCCCTCCACCCCCCAGGCAGGGGCACAGAGCCCCCTCTGTCCCCGTTCCCAGAAGCTTCACAGGCCCAGAGCTGCAGACAACCACCCTCTGAGCTGCCTGTCCCCAGGGACCAGAAGGGGACCTGGTCTAACACAGGATATGCATGAGCTCTCATCTGGGGAAACCAAGGCAGGAGAGTGTTGGGCCCTGCAACACTCGGCACCCCATCTCAGCCCCATGTTGGGGTGCCTCAAAGCAGAGCCACGCGGCAGACCTGCTGACCCCTTGCACGTATCCCCCACCCCCACACTGCCCGGCAGAGCCCACGCCCCTCCCACCCACCCCCACACTGCCCGGCAGAGCCGCCACCACCGCCACAGAAAGCAGACTTCACACCGCCCTCCCCGAGAGGCCCTGGACAGTTCCAGTTCCCTTGTCACGCCACAAGTTTAACACAACCCTAATAAAAACCCCAAGTGGATCAGCAAGAATTCAAAGTTTCTTCGGGAAACATAAGTAAGAACAGTCAAGAAACGCTGAAAAATGAAGGTCCAGTATTTTACAGTAGGCAGAAGCAAAGCCACACTAGGCCACCAGAACCACCAAGGAGGTGGCATGCAAAGATGCCACGCCGCTCCAGGCACCGAGCCTGAGCAGAGCCCAGGAACCTCCAGTGCAAGAATATTCCAGAAAGCACTGAGAGAGCAGACCTAGGAGAATATTCACACATCCCTGGGAGAGTTTTCAAAGCACGAAACTAAGAGCAGAAATAAAACATCAAGGACTAATGGAGTCAACTCCATAAATACTTGTAACTGTCACCCAAAGTATAGAAAAAAATTGAACAACTACATGCTGGGAAAAGTATTAGCAACTTAGGAGACAGGTTAAGGGCAAAAACACCCTTGCCACATGCACTGCTGTAAACCATAAAAAAAAAAAGGGCACTACTCTAATTTTTCAGAAAAGCTAATGTCAAAAATGGGCAACTAGGAAAAGAAATACCAATGGCTATGGACATATGGAAAAATATTCAATTTCAGTAACAAGTGAAGAAAATACCAATGGAAACAGCGATGCACTTTTTTTTTTTTTTTTAAGATTCCGGGGATCGAACCCAGGACCTCGTACATGGGAAACAGGTGCTCAACCACTGAGCTACATCCGCTCCCCAAGCAATGTGCTTTTATCTGTGAGCTGGGAACGTTTTGAAAATGGTAATGCTCGGCCGGTGATGCCGGGGAAATGGGCACTGGCTCCTCAGCAAGCATTCGTTATGATCTGGTGTAAGCATCAGAAACCTTCCGGACTACATGATCTTTAGCCAACAATGCCACTTCCAGGAATGTATTGGAAGGAAAACATCATGCAAATTATGTACACACAAGGATGACCATCCCATAACGGTTTGTAAACATAGAAAGAAAAAACAAAGTGTCAAAAATAAAATGTGGCTGACAGATAAAAATACAAGAAAAAAAAATAACAGCCCAATTTCATAGATGCAAAAATCTTCAACAAAATATAGCCAACTGAATCCAACAACACATTAAAAGAATTAAACACCATGATTGAATGGGATTTATCCCACATATGCAAGGATAGTTAACATAAGAAATCAATCATTGTAAATATCCTCGCTGTCCTGATTCTGTGATAATCAGGGCAGGCTAAACATTCGCTATATTAGAAACCATGCGTGTGTCCCCAGACCTGGTTTTTCTCCCTAGGTCTGGCTTTGAGAATGCTGGTGATGAACTAAGCCTGATTTATTATATGACCATCCTGTATGGGAAATGACTGTAACTCTAGGTGTCTTTGGTCAACCTTAAGAGATATAGCAGGGAGGTGGATGTGGCTCAAATGGTTGGGCGTCCGTCTCCCATATGGAGGGACCTGGGTTCTATCCCCAGGACCTCCCGGTAAAAATTAAAAAAAGAAATACATAGGTGTGTGGGCTACCAGGTCCCAGGTGCGGGTGAGCCGCCAGGCCCTGCAGGCCACGCAGCAAGATGATGACGTAACAGGAGAGTGACACATGGGTGAGCCAAGACAAGATGCACCAAACAACCAGGAACTAAGGTGGCACAGGAGGTAGGTCGCCTCCCTCCCACATCGGAGATTCCGAGGAGAAGGATGAGAAGAGAGGGCAGGAAATGGACACAGGAACAGCAAAACGGGGGGGTAGGGGGTGGTGAGTGCATTAAAAAACGGATAAAAGTAAATAAATAGATAAAACCTTTAAAAAATGTATAGGGGAGGAAGATACAGACTATAATTAGTGGCAATACTTTGACGATGCTTTCATGATTTGCTAACAAACGTTTCACAACAATGCAGGGTGTTTTGGGGGGGGTGATGTGTGGGAGCCCTGTGTGATGTTATGCATGTTTGTTTTGTAAGTTCATGATGTTTACTGAACGCTTATAGTTTATGTATGTTATTTATTTCAATAAATTGTTAGAAAAAAAAAAAAAAAAAGAAAATCAATCAACGTAACAGACCACATTAACAAAACAAAGGATAAAACCACATGACCATCTCAACTGAACCAGAAAAAGCAACTAAGAAAATCCGGCATCCTTTCTTGATAAAAACTCTTTGAAAATCAGGAATAGAAAGAAACTTCCCCAACATGATAAAGGCCATATATGAAAAACCCACAGCCAACACTGTACCCGATGGTGAGAGGCTGAAAGCTTCCCTCTCAAGGCAGGAACAAGACAAGGCTGCCACTGTCACCGCTGTGTTCAACACCGTAAGGGAAGTTCTAGCTGGAGGACTTGGCAAGAGAAAAAGAGGCATCGAGGTCGGAAAGGAAGTAGTAAGACTTTCACTATTTGCCGATGGTAGGATCCTAAAGAGAGAAAGTCCCAAAAAACCTACAACAAAGCTGCTAGAGCTAATAGACGGATTCAGCAGCGTGATGGGGCGCAAGAGCCACACTCAAAAGCCAGAAGGGTTTCTACGCACTAACAGTGCGTAGTCTGAGGAGGAGATCAAGAAAAAAATTCCATTTGCAATAGTAACTAAAAAAAAACAAATATCTAGGAACAAATTTAATCAAGAATGTAAAGGAGGGAAGCGGCTGTGGCTCAATCAGTGGGGCTCCCGTTTACCATATGGGAGGCCCCGGGTTCGGTTCCCGGGGCCTCCTGGTGAAGGCAAGCCCGCCCGCACGGCGTGGTTAGCTGACCCAGC
>JAKSZT010054579.1:677810-690781 GCA_026826555.1 Tolypeutes matacus
CCTCCCCGCCCGCGCGGCCTCAGGCGCAGTCGCGTGCCAGGCGCCCGGCGCAGCCCCGACGCTCGTCCGCACCGCGCCGCGTGGGGGCGCTCGCGGGCGCTGGGAATGCGGTCCCCGCGGTCCTGCCGAGGACGCCGGCGCGACGCGGGAGGCGGGCGCCCCTGGGCGCGGGCCCCGCGGGCTCCTGGCGGGCAGGAGTTCGTTGCGAAAGTCACGCGCGGCGTGGGCAGAATTCAAGCCCGGCTACGTGCGTGGACCTTGATAGCGTGCTGCGTGACAGCGGCGGGACGCAAACACCGCTCGCGTGACTGCGGTACACGGGTTTCCAGGCGGGCGGGGCGCGGGTTCTTCTGCGGTGAAGGAAGTGTTCTGGAATTAGATGGTGGGGATGGCTGCCCGGCCTTGTGGATGTGCTAAAGCCTCACTTTGAACGGGTGAGTTTTTATGGTGTGTGAATTATATCTCAATAAAATAACAGTACGTATCGAACGGTTTTTTTTAAAGAATTAGGGTGTTTAAACAAAAAAGTGGACAATACCCCTCATTCGTGCCCCATCACCCTGTTAACTCAGAGTTTATTGTGGGGACTCCCCTATTTACATCTCGGCTTGTACAGAGTCTGGGCAGCGCCGGCCAGGCACCCCATTCTCCGGGCCCTCACATGCAGGCCCCCCAAGAGCTTAAAAGGACTCAGGAGCAGGCAGAGGTCCTCTAGCCAGAAGCCCAGAGCAGGGGGCGGTGGGCTCCAGGGCCGCCAGGCACCTGTGTCCCATTCCCAGGCCGCCCTACAACCTTCCTTGTCTCCAACTCTGAGCACCCAGGAGCAGTTGCCTACTAGACAGGAAGACCCTCCATCCTGATGGAGCAATTACAGACCTCAGGAACATTTTTATGCAGACTCACAGCGGAGTGCTCGGGATCCAACACTGAGAATGCTGGCCTGGGCTGGAGGTGAGCTGGAAGTTGGGGTCTAGGTGAGGGAGGAGAAGGCCTGAGCCCAACTGGGGCTGATGGTGGGCGGGGAAGAACAGGAGGCCTGAGCAGGAAGGAGCCTGAGGACTGGATGTGGGGACCTGGAAGAGGGGGTACTCAGGTGATCCCATACCTCTAGGCTGGGTGCCAGGATGGGCGGAGGGGCCGTGTGCTGGGTGGGAACACCCTGGGGAAGAGAGGTGTGGAGGGAAAATGTGAGGAGCGGGCCACTTGACAAGGTGTCCAGAGTGCAGCTGGTGGTAGGGGCAGGGGTGTGTGAAGGGGTGAGCTCACCTGGGGCAGGTAGAAGACTCCAGAAGCAGGGAACCCCAACCAAGAGTTGGGGAGGAGACAGACCTGGGGAGGGGTCGGAGAAAGAGAACTAAAGAAGTAAGAGGAAAAATACACACAAAAAATTTAAAAAAGAAAAAAAAGCAGTAAGAGGAAACTGAGCATGGTATGTAGACGTCAAGGGAGAGGC
Organism: Tolypeutes matacus; assembly: GCA_026826555.1. Classification (NCBI taxonomy): domain Eukaryota; kingdom Metazoa; phylum Chordata; class Mammalia; order Cingulata; family Chlamyphoridae; genus Tolypeutes; species Tolypeutes matacus. The sequence continues at coordinate 679,264 of JAKSZT010054579.1, forward strand.
AGCATGTGCTGCAGGAACAGAGCAGGGCCTGGCACTGGGGCTGGGGCAGGTGTGAGCTCCTCTCTGGCCCCCCCTCATTGCACACAGGCCCACACTTACCCCAGCTTGGGGCAGTCTCCCCCATTCCCTTTGTCTGCAATGCTCTTCCCCATTGCACACTTACTCCTACAGATTCAACTGAGGTGCCTCCTCCTCCAGGAAGCCTCCCCAGTCCCCCTCTCGTGTTTTCATTCCAGGGAAATATATTCATGAAACCTCTACTTGAGACCTGCCTCAAGCAAGTCTATCAGTGCCATTCTTCCAAAGGCAGAACTTTTATCCCTGCATCTGCCAGTCCCTCCCTCTGGCCCTCATTCCTGCCACGTTGCCTGCTTGTTGCCAAAGGCATGGCACCCACTGATGACCTTTACCAAGTGTGCAGTGAGTGGAGGTGTTGGTAAGAAGCCAGATGCCAGCAGGTAGCAGTGGCAAGTAAAGAGTATAGACGTGACATGGGGTCCACTCGTTCTAGAAGATTGGCTATGAAAGGAGAGAGAGAGAGAAGCAGGGGACAGGAGAGGGGCACAGAGCAGTGCTTTCTCCAATGGCAGAGAGCTGAACAGGTTTCCAGGCTAAGGGAAGTGTGCCAGCAGAGAGGGAGAAGCAGACGAGAGATCAGAGAGGAGGATTGGTGGAGAGAGCTCCCTGGGAGAGAGGAAGGAAAGGAGGCCCACACACTTCACTCCCCTTCCATTCCTTCATTGCCTTATTTTATTGCATCCTCCCTTTATTTAAATGAGACACAGAGAGGTTAAGTACCTTACCAGGTCACACAACAGGTAAGTGGCAGGGCTAAGACTTCATTCCAAACCCAAAGTTTTAATTCCAGTCAAATGACAAACCAACGAGATTCAAGAACTCAAGATGAGAGAAGAAGATACACCCTCAAGAAATAGTGGTGCAAAATGAGCAAGCAGATTAATCAGGTCTAAATGATTGTTTCAAGGTGGTTGTAGAGTCAAAAGCAATTGTTTGGAAAGGCTTTCTAAAACAGAATAGACATATATAGACATATGTTTAGAAAAGAACATTAATGATTATCTGGAAATGAAACATTAACCCCTATGGTGAGGCAGAGAAAATAAACTATGCCAAAGACTTTGTATGGTTCAGGGAGGGGAACATTGAAGCAATGTCTAATTCCTGATGAAATATAGATTTAAAGTTTTCTATTAACTGTTTTTTTTTTTTTTAAAGATTTTATTTATTTATTCATTTATCTCCCCCTTGCTGCTTGTGCTCGCTGGGTCAGCTAACCATGCCGTGCGGGCAGGCTTGCCTTCACCAGGAGGCCCCGGGAACCGAACCTAGGGCCTCCCATATGGTAAACGGGAGCCCTACTGATTGAGCCACAGCCGCTTCCCTCTATTAACTGTTAATGATGAATATTAGCATAAAAGAAAGGAGAAAACTAGAGCAAGGGTGTGGAAGGAAATAAGAAAACCTGATCAGTCCGAGAAAAGATTAATAAAGTAAATAATGGACCAATGTATTAATCAGAACACATAAAATAAAATGATAGATATAAGGGAAGCGGCTGTGGCTCAATCGGTGGGGCTCCCGTTTACCATATGGGAGGCCCCAGGTTCGGTTCCCGGGGCCTCCTGGTGAGGGCGGGCCCGCCCGCACGGCGTGGTTAGCTGACCCAGCGAGCACAAGCAGCAAGGGGGGGATAAATGAATAAATAAATAAAATCTTAAAAAAAAAAAAAAAAGATAGATATAAGACCAAGCATGTGAGTGATCATAATAAATGTAAATGAGTTAAATTCCTCTATTAAAGGACAAAGATTCTCATATTTAGAAGATACACTAAATCTGGGTAAGTGCTATTTATAGGGACACAGCTAAAACAAGCACAGGCATACCTTGTTTTATTGTGCTTTGCTTTTTTTGTACTCTGCAGATATTGCAGTCTTTACAAAATGAAGGTTTGTGGCAACCCTGCCTCAAGCAAGTCTATCAGTGCCATTTTTCCAATAGCATATGCTCACTTCATGTCTCTGTGTCACATTTCAATTAAGGTATGTACATTATTTTTTAGACATAATGCTATTGCACACTTAAACTACAGTACAGTGTAAATATAACTTTTATATGCACTGGGAAACCAAAAAATTTGTGTGATTCACTTTTTTGCAATATTGCTTTATTGATGTGGTCCAAGGTATGCCTATTAGCCCAAAAGGCTGAGAATAAGGAAATAGGAAAATGCAAATGCCAAGAAGGTGGGAGTAGCAGTACTAATAGCAGAAAATCTAAGGCATAAATACCAAAAGGGGAAAAGCCAGGTTTTTTTACACTAATAAAAGGTACAACCAATGGTAAAATAGATAACAAACCTCTGTGTTCTCAAAAATAGAATGTCAACACACAAAGCTAAAACTATTAGAAATACACAAAGAATTTGTCCAAACCAAAATCATTGTGAAAGACTTTATTACATCTCTCTCTGAATTTTACACATATTGTAGACAAAGAGGAAAGTCAGGAGGGATTGAGAATTTGAGGAACACAGTTAACAAACTCTGTTGTACACAACAGTATTTTGGTAAAGACAGAGAAAAGGGTCAGAATTTTGGCTTTAGGCAACACTGCTCCCTAGAGGTTCTCCTGGGTCTTGCACCTCCTCGACTGGACACACCTGAAATCCAGGCCATTCTATCCTGGGATTCCCACCTGGGAAGAGGACTTGAGCTGCCCACAGAGGGCCTTGGGACAAGACTGGACATCCTGACAGTTAGGGGGAAACCTAGATAATTGAACAGTAAATGTGATTAACTATATAAAGGTTGTAATTCTTTTTAAATGTTAGAACTTTTTTCGATGAATCGTATATGAGGCTTTGAAGTAAATCTCTGTAAATTCCTCCAAAGTAGAAATCTGATGGCCACATTCTTCTATCACAATCTAATACAACTAGAAATTAATGTCAATTTTTAAAAAATCTAACTACTGGGGCTTGAGGAGACTTTTGTGGGTGATAGTTCGACGTTTTGATTTTGGTGATGGTTTTGTGGGTACACACATATGCCAAAAGCTGTCAAATTGTACATTTTATTTTTCTAGTTTTTTTTTGTTTTTTGTTATTCTCTCTGTACATTTTAAATATGTGCTGTTTTTGTTTTATTTTTATTTATTTTTATTTTTTTTTATTTTTTTTATTTTACCGGGAGGTCCCGGGGATCGAACCCGGGTCCCTCCATATGGGAGACGGATGCCCAACCAGTTGAGCTACATCCGACCCATATGTGCTGTTTTTGGATGTCAATTAGACCTCATTAAAAGAGGTGTTGTTTTTTTATCTAACCATTTATAGTGACAAAAAGGTGGTCTGTGGTAGCCAGAGACAAGAGATGGGGGGAGGGGGTCACTGGAAAGGGGCCTGAGGGAACTTTCTGGGGTGATAAAAACATGTCATGCCATGACTGTGCTGATGGGTACATCACTATATTGGTCAAAAGTCATCAACTGTACACTTAAAGTTGGTGAAAGTTATTGTATGTAAATTACACCTCAGTAAAGCTGATTTTAAGACTTTTAACCATGTGGAAATTTTTTTTTTTTTTTTCTTCTTCCAAAGATCCCACCCATTCATTCATCTATCCCCCCCTTGCTGCTTGTGCTCGCTGGGTCAGCTAACCACGCCGTGCGGGCGGGCTTGCCTTCACCAGGAGGCCCCGGGAACCGAACCCGGGGCCTCCCATATGGTAAACGGGAGCCCCACCGATTGAGCCACAGCCGCTTCCCACCATGTGGAAATTGAAATGCCCTCTTTCAAATAACTCTTGGGCAAAAAAATAAAGTTAAAATTAAAATCAGATTACATAGAAATGAATAGATTGTAAAATGGCGAGGGAGGAGTCCTTGGTATTTACAGATGTTCCTGCTGTTGATAATGCTGACACATGCGTCTTTGGGACATAGGTGATAACTGCCAGATCAGAAACCTCATCCTCACAGGTGACACCAAATGTAGTCAGAAATCATGTGACTGGTGAAGAGGTATTTTGAGCCCTGCCTGTCCCAGTGAGGTAACTAGGGAATTGGGAGAGACTCAAATCAGTGTCCTGTGAATGGTCATCAGCCAGTGAAGTCTTGGCTGAATTGTGAAGGATGTTTTTGAAAAGTGTTTTAAAGAGGCCATTAGATCTTCCATGTAAGTGAACTTGCAGCAGAAGAGGGAGGCTCTCTCAGCTTAAGGTATTTGCATATTCTAGATTTTCATGTACGTGGACCATAGAACACCTGTCATTATGTGTCTGGATTATTTCACTCCACGTGATGTCTTCAAGGTTGAGTCCATGTAGTGAAGTTAAAAGTGGTGTACCCTCAGTGGAGTATTGTGCAGCTGTGGGAAGAAATGAAGTCATGGAGCATGTGACAGCATGGATGAACCTGGAGGGCATTGTGTTGGGCGGGGCAGGCCAGGCACAGGGGGACGGATATTGCATGGATGTGTTACTATGGGCCGAGTATATTGTGTAACATATTGTTTGGTTCGGGGAAGTTTTTGTATGTGTCTAGTGCATTTAATTGAGAGGTGTGTGTATTTGTTTGTCTGTGTTTACTTTTTGCTTGTTTGTATTTTCAATTATTAAATGTACAAAATAAAGTAAAAAAAAAAAAAAAAGAAAAGAAATGAATAGTAATGAGTCTGCACATAGACAACCCATTAGGGAAGCGGCTGTGGCTCAATCAGTGGGGCTCCCGTTTACCATATGGGAGGCCCCGGGTTCGGTTCCGGGGGCCTCCTGGTGAAGGCAAGCCCGCCCGCACGGCGTGGTTAGCTGACCCAGTGAGCACAAGCAGCAAGGGGGGGATAAATGAATAAATAAATAAAAATCTTTAGAAAAAAAAAAAAAACAGAAATTAGTTATTTTTATGATTTTAAAGAGGAGAATTGATTAATAAAATCAAGAGCTATTTTTAATATGTAGAGCTATTAAGATTTTTTTTTTTAAGGTTTGTTTTTATTTATTTATACCCCACTTGCTGCTTGTGTTCACTGTGTTCATTTGCTGTGTGTTTCTCTATGTCTGCTTGTCTTTGCTGCATCATCTTTCTGCACCAGCTCAGCACACCCAGCTCACCGCGCCACCTGGTCTGGCTTGCCTTCACCAGGAGGCCCTGGGAATCGAACCTGGGACCTCCCACATGGTAAACGGGAGCACAATCAATTGAGCCACAGCCATTTCCTGCTATTAAGATTTAACATGAAGAAAATAAAAAGATTTAACAGGAAAAAAACTTTGTGGCAAGTGTGACCAAAAGAGAGAAAAAACAGAAAAGAGAAAGCTAAAATATAGAGCATTAAGTTTAATGAAGGTCAGTTCACAAAAATGAAAAAAAGTTGGGGGGCGGATGTGGCTCAAATGGTTGGGCGTCCGTCTGCCATATGGAGGGACCCAGGTTCGATCCCCGGGACCTCCCAGTAAAATAAAAAAATATATATAGAAGGCACATGGGCTGTCAGGCTCTGTGTGCTGGTGAGCCGCCAGGCCCGGGGAGCCATGGAGCAAGATAATGATGTAACAGGGGAGAGACAAGATGAGATGCTCTGAAAGCTCCGAAAACCAGGAACTGAGGTGCCGCAGGTGGGAGAACACCTCTCTCCTACATCGGAGGTCTGGAGGAGGAGGATGAGAAGAGATGGCAGGAAACAGACACAGAGAATTGCCCAGCGAATGGACACAAAACAGCAAATGGGGAAGGGGGGGTTCAAAATGGATAAAGTAAATAAATCTGAAAAAAAAAAAAGAAAAAAGTTAAGAATTATAAGAGAAAATTGCGGGCAATTGTTTGCCTACATTTTCTGAAATCTAGATATATATACACACGCACGTGCAAACACACAATAAAAACTGACTCAGAAGAAGTAGAAAATGTGAATAGACCAATAACAAATGAAGGAATTGAAAATAAATCAAAGAGTCATTCCTGGAAAAAAAAACACTTAATCCAAGTTGTTTCATGGGCAAAGTCCATCAAATGTGGAAGGCTGGGATCATTGTGATTTCCTTTCCGTACTCTTAAGAGAAGCAAGGGGGGCGGGGCAGGAGACTTCTCACCTAGTTTGTGAGGGTACCGTTACCTTGATACTTAAACTAGACAGAGAACTCAGCCACAGAACCCGTTTCAAACAAAATCCCAAAACAGAGAAGCTGAGCAGGGTCAGGGCACGCTGCATAGTGACCCCGAGGGTGTCCAGGGACCTGTGGGCGTCACCTTCTATGGCAAAGGGGACTTTGCAGATGGGATTAAGGGTCTTGAAATGGGAGATTCTCCCGGATTGTCCCAGTGAGCCTTAAACATCACCAGAAGGATACTTTTAAGAGGGAGGCAGAGGGAGCGTTGACAACAGAGGAGAAGGAAACGTGACAGCGGAGGCAGAGGTTAGACTGGGGTGGCACACCCCAAGGATTGCGAGAAACCACCAGGAGCTGGAAGAGGCGAGAGGTGGAGCCTCCCTGGAGCTTCCAGAAGGAACCATCTCTGCCAACACCTGGATTTTAGCCCATAACGCCTGTTTCCGCCTGCAAAAGAATGCCCTGGTGTTTTTTGTTTTTTTTTTCATTTATTTACTTGTTTGTTTTGTTTTTCGGAGGCACCAGGGACAGTACCTGGGTCCTCCCATGTGGGAAGCAGGGGCTCAACCGCTCGAGCCACATCCACTCCCGTTGGCGGTGGTGTGTTTTTTTTAAAGATAGATTTATTTATCCACCCCCTTTTGTCTGCTCTCTGTGTCCAGTCACTGCGTGTTCTGTGTCTGCTTGTCTTCTGTTCAGGTGGCATTAAGGTTGTGATCATTTGTAAGAGCCACAACAGGAAATTCATACAAATGCCATTTCCAAACCTAACAGTGGGTACCCCCGGAGAAGGGCATCCAGGTGAGGAGGACAACTTTCATCCTTGCCTGTACCTGTTGCGTTGTTGAAATGTTCACCATAATCATATATTAGTTTTATAATTAAGAAGAAAACAATCAAGTGCAGCCCTTGGCCCAGTCCAGGGGCTGGCATAGCGCTGGTTATTCTGGTTACACCAGGTGTGCATTTTATTACTCTCCACCGGTGCATGTACCTGCCATGAAGCCACTCAGAAGCTGCCTGGAGAGCAGGAAACAGTGAGGCAGGCAGGGGACGCTGTGCTGCCCAACTCAGAAGGGGCGCTGCTGCCAAGAGCCCCCTAGAGCTTGGCCAGTCTTGTCCCTTCGACCACATTCTCCTCTATCAAACACCCCCAGTCGGCCCCCTCCGATGCCAAGGGGTGCCTGCTTAGGAACTGGAAGCTGGCATTGCCGGAAATAGGCTCCTGGCACCTTGGGAGCGGGGCCGCTGCTATGACAACCAGCAAGAGACACAAATGACTTCTGCATCAGCTCATCTTCCTTTGTTGTCTGAGCACCTCCGCACCTTTCCCCTGTCCGTGTGAATAACTGAGCTGTGGTAGCAATGATAAATGGGGGGTCACACCTGCAAGGAAAACGTCCCCTGCCCGGCTCTCGCGGGACTGATCTTTCCCTCTTCAGAAGGGATGGGCGCCCAGGATGACCCATTACCCTCTGTCTGGCAGGGCCTCAGTGGGATGAAGGTAGTCAGTTGCAGGTGGGGTGTGTCCTCTCAGGAACAGGACACTCAGCGTGGCCTCCGTGCACCTGGGCACAGGGAGGGCACCTGGGGGGTCACCTGGGCATCCAGGGGATTGCACTTGTGAGGTCACGGCTTTCCGGTGACTCGGTTCCTTTCTCTTTTGGGTGAGAATCACATTCCGTGCTGCTGCAGATCCTCTTCTGACATCTCCATGGCAACGTTCACGCGTATTTCCTGGAACATAAGGTATTTGCGCTGGAAGGGACCGCAGAGATCAGCTCCTCCCACCCCCTCATTTCAAAGGGGAGCAGGCCCAGAGAGGGTCTGCCACAAGCCCAGGGTCACACAGTCAGCCAGGGACTCAGCTGGGGCCTCCGCCCTCAGGAGCCCTTCCCAGCTTGGGGCCCTTTCCCCTGAGAGCACAGCTGGTTTGGGGGACTCGCTGCTGCCTTGAGGGCTTTGCGCCCCTCCCCGCTGCATAAAGGACCCCCGAGGTCCCGCTCCTCTGACTCCTGTGTAGCCCCAGAGCTCCCCATCTGGTGCTTGGTGGGTGCTGGCCTGGGGAGCAAAAGTGGGGGGTGGGAGCCAAGGACAACTCCCTGGAGGAGGGGACTCTGAGAACTCTCATTCCTGCTGGACCCCTCTCCTGGCACACACGGGCAGCTGAAGGGCCAGACCCTGGGGTGGGGTAGGGGGTGGGGTGAAGCTGGAGGGCTGGGACATGGGCGTCCAGAGAGAGAGCCTGCCCTAGGGCCTGGGTCCCAGGGCGTCGTCACAGCTGAGGACTCATGCACAGGTCACCTGGAACCAGGAGTGACCAGAATAACCAGCAGAGGGCAGGAGCTGGAGGCCATGGCATGAGGAGAGCACGGGACCCAGGCCATCCTGGAGGCTGGAAAAGGCCTGGGGTCTCCCCGTCCTCTTGCTGGTTCATGGTGGTGTGTAGATCCTCCGCTGGCCAGAGGGGTGGAGGGCTGTGGGCACCCATCTCCAGAGGGGCACGGTCCTCACTTCCCACCTCTGGCACAGCCCCAGGGTTCACCTCAACTGCAGACCCTGCCTCAGGAACCTGCCCTGGCCTGCAGGGGGTCTTCTCCTGTCCTGGTCTGGAGAGCCTGAGAATCTGGCCCCTTTCTTCTCCTTGCTGGCGGTCTGTTCTAGTTGTCAATAGCTGTGTAACAAACAGTCTCCAAATGCTCACGAATCTGCAGTTTGGGCAAGGCTCTGGGGCCGGGCAGGGCTGGAACATCCACTGCCAAAACAGCTTCTTTATCCCCACGGGCAGATGGGTTCCTCGCCACGTGGGCTTCTCCAGGGCCACATGCGCTTGCTCGCAGCGTGGCAGCTGTGTTCCAAGACCAAGCGTTCTGGGAGACAGGAAGGGGAATCTGCCAGGCTTGCTAGCTCTGGGTCCAGAAGCCAACGTGAAGTTGCTTCCTCAGCAGAGCTGTTAGTCAAAGCAGGCACAGCTCCTGCCCTGAGTAAGGGGAGGGGGCAGAGCCCCACCCCTCCTGGGACGAGTAGCAAAGAACCTGCCATCTTGAATCCAGTGCGGCACCCCCTGTGTCTGCACTGTGGGCTCTGGCTCTTGCTTCCCTCACCTCTGGCCTGAGGATCCTGTCTCTCATGGAGGCTTCCTCTGCCCCGGGTGACTGCAGTCCCCTTCAAGCTCATCTGCCAGCCCACAGGCGCCACCACCCACCCTCTCCCCACCCCTCAACAGTAGGTTCCCCGAGCGCAGCGTCTGGGCTCTGCTGCTTGGCCACAGGCAGACAAGGTGCATGCCACCCTACTTCCCCCTGAACGATTTCCAAGCTCATACACTCAATTTCCCTTACTGTCTGCCCCCCACCCGCCTTACTGACTTGATATCTCCCACTTCCCTCGAAACAACTGGGCCACTCTTGGGCCTCTTCAGCTCAGCACCCCACCTGCTGGTGCTGCGAGCCTTCTCTGCCTGCTCTCCGGTTGGGCTCCTGCTCAACCTTCACCGCCCAGGGCAAATGCCCCTTCTCCACAAAGCCTTGCTCTCAGTACTTAGCCACACTCCTCTTGCACCCACTATGCCTTGGGGGCATGTTCTGCCTTAAATCCTTGTTAGCAATGACATGTCCTCCTGAAGTAGGGCCTGTGTTTCTAACTAACATTTCTTTTGTCAAATTAATAACTGTTACTGAGGCCCGAAGCCAGCTGCTGGAGATACGGCAGTGACTGAGACAAGCTGGTTCCTGTGCCCAGAGAGCTGGCATTCCAGAGGGTGAGAGGAAATGGAGGAACCAGGAGACACGATGATCAAAGATTAGGAGGATGGCTGCAAGGCAAAAGAGTGGGGTGCCGTGAGGCAGAGGCACAGATCACCCTGTTTTCAAGAGGACTCTCCTTTGTGAACACTCCTGATTTTAAAGGTTAAAGAACAAAGCTTTCTCCTCTGTTGCAAGCCCCCCTCCCCTCCTGGCCTTCCTCTTTCTTCTTGGTTGTCTCCATCACACTCTTCCCCTGTCCCCAGACTCCTCTGGGGCACCCATGCCAGGCAGCTCCTAACAGCTTCAAGCAGGATGAGGTGGGACACGCACTGCCCAGGACTCCTGGGCCAGCAGGCTCCGGTGGGGCCAGCCACTCTGAGCCCACCATACACACATCTGGGATCAGCTTGGCAGAGGTGGGAGGATGGAGGGCCCGGACAGGGAACAGAGGTCTGGGCTTGCACCTCCTGGCCGTGACAGACACCTGAGGCACTGGTCTCCAGGGGCCCATGGCTAACCCTGCCAGGGGACATTTATGATCTCTGGAGCCAGAGTTCCCACAGGCAAATTCTGGCTCAGCCACTTCCTGGCCTGGTGACCTCAGGCAGCTCCCCTCTCCTCTCCGGTTCTCAGTGGGAACAATAGTGGCACTCCCCTACAGTGTAGCACGACACAGGGCAGCGCCCTCCGTGCCTGTGTGTAGGGCGCTGCCAGGTCCTCTCGAGGAATTGCTCTGCCAGGCATTGTCCTGTGTCTGTGCTCTGAGCCTGGCAGCACCTAATTGCTTGGGCGCTGGGCCCTGCTGGCTGTCATGCCTTGGGGGACGGCCAGGCCATCACTCCAGCTCTCAGAGGAGCAGCGAGCAGGGCTGACCCCTGACTATAGTCCCCTGCCTGCACCCTGCGTGGGGAGGGGAAGCCAGGCCCTGGAGAGGCAGCCGCAGCCTCGGGTGGGGGTGGGGGCTCCCTGAGGGCAGAGCCCCTGTGGAGGGGGTCCCTCAGAGGACCGGCTGCCCCTGTGACATCGACGGTCCTTTAGGCGTGGATCTGGGGTCCGTGGCCCAGCAGCTGTGTCCACCCAGCTGCCCACCAGGTCGCTCCGGGTGTACGCCAAGCCTGCCTGGATGTTGGGGTGATGCTGGACCAAGCTGCAGTGCAGGGGCAGGATGGGGCATGGGGAGGACGGAGGCCACTGGAGAAGGAACAGAACTCCAGGGTGCCCACCCCGCCAGGCCCACTGCCCCAGTTGCGTTCCAGACCCGGAGCGGTGCAGTGCGGGTCAATGGGCTGGGGGCGTTGCGGGCACGCAGAGTGGCCTCCCTGCGGCGGGGGCAGGATCCAGGGGTGCTCCCCTCACCCGGGCACTGCCCGAGCCCCCCCCCCCGCCAGGCACGCAGGCGGCCAAGGAGGGGCAGGCATCGCGGGGCCGCAGCCGGCCCCACCGGGCAGGGGGTCGCGGGCAGCGTGCCCAGGGCAGTGCCCGGGCCTCCTCGCCCCGCCCCGCAGCGGCGGGCTCATTTGCATGGCCCCGCCCCCGTGCGCCCATTGGCGGCGGCGGCGGGAGGCCGGGCCTGAGTGGCTGCGGGGCCCGCGGGGCGGCGGGGGCGGGGCGGGGCTGCGGCCGCCGCGGGCGCGGGACGGGGCGG
>JAKSZT010054580.1:42357-76744 GCA_026826555.1 Tolypeutes matacus
TAAAGAGCAATTTTTTGAACTGTCTTCTGAGCCATGGAAAAATATACATATTAATGTATATATGTATGCATGCATGTATGTATGCATGCATGTCTATATTTGGGTGTATAAAATTTATAATCATGCAGTACTTCAGAGATGCTGATGGCTATTCTCCAGTATTGCAGAGAATGGAATTCAGTCACTGCTCATTTCCAACGAGTTTAATGAATGTGCAGGATTATTTTACAAACAGAAATCCATGATTGTGAAATCCAAAGATTTAATAATAGGGCTACTACTTATATTTGAGTATGTGTGTACTGCACATAGACCCTTGGAGAGGGGTTTGAGAAGGGCTGAAATCCACTCCTCACTCTACAGGGCAGTGGATGCCTCTGAACTGGGAAGGATTTTATAAAACCCTTGCTCTGTTTGTTTTTTTCTTCAAAATGTTCACACACAGAGGGAACATTTTCTCTAATTTGCACCAAAGACTCTTATGTACTAACTGTAGTCTTGCCTAACATGCATGTAAGACTTTTTTGACCTTCAAATCTTTATGTCAAATCATCCAATCATGTATTACATTATTGATCCCCCAATAAACAGTTATGATGGAGTATACAAAACTTTTCTTCATTTTTCTTCTTCCTATATTATTCTACGGTATCTTCTGTCTACAAAGAGAATACAATTCCTTCTAAAACATCCAACACCAATTTAAATCCTTTTTATATTTCCTCAGATCACACATTTAATCATTAATTACCTATTTTAGGTCCATTTACTAATCTATACATTCTCACAAAAACATACATACATATTTTTAACACTTTGCACATAGATGACATTCCACGTTTCATTCCTCTTTTATAATTATCTATGCTGAGAGCCAAATAATTGTCTAATTCACCTTTGAAATATCAACATTCAGAAGAGTAGTATGTATTATGTGATTAAAATTTTGATAAATGAGGAAATGAATTTGAATGAATAGAAAAATGAACAAAAGAACCAAGAAAAGGAAAAATTAGATCTTTTCTAATTCTGGCACTTTTAAAGAAAAGTAAAATTTGGTATGCTTAAAGATCTTTCTGAGAGAGAATTCCTAATGAAATACCCTGCTAGTTAGGTTAGAATGCTTAAACATAATATTGTTTGAAGTTATCATCCATGTAGAGTCTTGAGTTTGAAGTTAAAGAGCTATTAAGTCAGATATAATATGATGGATTCAGAAATAATTTATTTAGAAATAAATAACTGTGTCTTATGGGCAAGTTTTGAGAAAGGAGATTGCATGTGTTAGCAACTTTGAGGGGATTGTGATATTTATACTATCTATCTAGTCAGAATAGAAGAGCAATGGTTGTCAATGGGGATTAGCCGAATTCCTTTTTTCCTCATTTGACCACAGGCATAGAAAATTTGCAGATGCCACATTATGAAAATGTGCCTTATGAAAGAATGTCCACCTTAAGTTTGAGTTTACATAGAGAAGGCAATATACCCACTATAAGTTTTCCTAGAATTCCCAGGAATTTAATTTTCTTCCATACGTGGCTTAATGCAGTCTTATTCAATATGGATTTTTATGTATCTCCAATCCACACTCAATCATTCCATATCTGACTTATAATGCTTCAAATTCCAGAATTACACAATTGATCATTTGTGAGGTACTGCTCAACACTGTTTCATTTTTGACTCTGCAAATAAATTTTACATCACTTAAAAGCAAGTGTCACAATTCACATGTCCTCCATTCTAATCACAAAACACAAGGCAGAAGAAAAATAAAATGTAGGATCAATTCCATAAAGCATCACAGATTCATTTTGAAATAGCTAGAGTGATTCCCACACAATTTTAAATCAGGAAAGTTCTATGAATAGTTAATTATAAGAAGAGCAAAACTACCTCCACTACAAAATGAAGATTATAATTAAATAAATTTTAATGAATTTAGTCTAAATTATGACCATTTGCCTTAGTTTCCTAGGATTTTGTAAAAAAGTACCACAAACTAGATGAAACAACAGAAATAGATTGTCCACATTTTTCTGGATGCTAGAAGTCTGAAATCAAAGTACCAACAGGGCCATGCTTCCTCTGTAACTGTAGGAGAGCTTCTGATTGTTTGCTGCCAATCCTTGGTGATCCTTGGCTTGCAGTATTTTAATCTCAGTTTCAGGCATCAAGTGGCATTCTCTCTGTGTTTGCTGTATCTCTGCTTGGATTAGGCCCCTTCCTAATCCAGTTCAGCTTCATTTTTGCTAATTACAACTTCAAAGATTTTATCTCTGAATAAGGTCAGATTTATATGACTGAAGGTTAGTTAGGACCTCAACATATTACATCAGATTTTTCCCCAATATTATACCAATGTATTGATACCACATCAGTTATTTACAATATTATTATCAATGCCTTCATTCATCAGCAGGAGTTTCTGAAAGTTGAAGAAGAATTTACCAAATATTATAATTAGTGCCCCCATTATACATCATAAATGTCCAAAACTGAACCAGTGTCCTCATCCGTCACCAGAAGTTTGCAATATTACAATGCCCCATTTTATCAATAAAATGTTTTTTGTTTTTCTATACTAGATAAATTGTTAGTTTACCAAGCAATTATGCATAAATTACAGGATTTCCATATACTACCTTATTAACACTTTGCATTGCTGTGGAATATTTAAGATTGATGATAGCACTTTCTTTATAATTGTGTTATTAACTCTTGTCCATGGTTTAACTTAGGGTACACAGTTTGTCTAGTGCAATTCCATAGATTATTATGAAATTTTTATTTGGTTACTGTATATAGAATCAAACATTTCCCCTTTTAATCACATTCAGCAATATAATTCAGTGCTGTATATTACATTCACAATGTTGTGCTACCATAACCACCATACATTACCAAAACATTTCTGTCTTTCATGTAGGAACCCTGTACATTTTAAGTCTTGACTTCCCATTCCCTATCCCCACCCAGTCCCCTGGTAACCTATATTCTAAATTCTGCTTATTTAAATTGTTTCAAATCTGTGAGATCATACTATATTTGTTCTTTGTACCTGGCATATATCACTTAACCTGATGTTTTCAAGGTTTATCCTTGTTGTCAAGTGAATCAGGACTTCATTACTTTTCACAGCTGAATAATATTCCACTTGTATGTGTTATACCATGTTTAATTATCCATTCATTGATTCATGGGAACTTGGGTTGCTCCCTTTTTTGGAAGTAATGAATAATGCCGCTATGAACATTGGTGTGCAAATATCTATTTGAGTTCCTGCTTTCAATGATTTTTTGTACATACTGAGTTGTTGGATTGACAACTCAAATGACAGTTGTGTACTTAGCTTACAGAGGAAACTTCAGTCTTCCACAATGGCTGCACCATTTTTGCATTGCCACCAGCAATGAATGAGTGTTCTTATTTCTTCACATCCTCTCCAAACTTGTTATTCTCTCTCTCTCTATTTTATAGTGAACATTCTAATGGGTGTAAATGATATCATATTGTTGCTTTGATTTACATTTCCATGAGGAATAATGATGTTGAGCATCTCTTGGTGTGCTTTCTGGCCATTTGTATATCTTTGCAAAGATGTCTATTCAAGTATTTTGACCATTTTTTATTGGGTTGTCTTTTTATTGTTAAGTTGAAGGACTTCTTTACATATTTTGAATATTAAACCTTTATTGTTTATGTGGTTTCAAAATTTTTTATCCCACTATGTAGATTGTTGTTTTACTTTCATGGTAATATCATTTGAGGCACACTTATTTCCCCCTCCATGAGATGGCTCCCTCTTCTGTTTGCTTATTCAGTATTTTTTGATCATTTTATTTTTGCTTGTTGTTTGTACTCATTGACTGCTCATTGCTTTTGCTCGTGTTCTTCTCATTGTCTGTTTTTTCTTTAGGAGGCACCAGAAACCAAACCTAGGACCTCCCGTGTGAGAGGTGGGTGCTCAACTGCTTGAGCAACATCTGTTCCCTGCTTGTTTGTTTTGCTCATTGTCTTCTCATTGTTTTACTTGTTGTCGTGCTTGTTGTTTTGCTTGTTTTATGCTCATTGTTTTTTCTCATTATCTGCACATTGTTTTTCCCCAATGTTTGCTCCTTGTCTGTTTATATTTTTGTTTGTCTTCTTTAGGAAGCACCAGTAACTGAACCAAGGACCTCACATGTGGGAGGCAGGTGCTCAACTGCTTGAGCCCCATCCACTCCCCACATTTATTTTTAAATTTGATGAAGTCTCATTTAACTATAAAACCTGTACCTTATTGAAAGTATCCCATTGCTATATAGGTAACTCAATTACACACTGAAAAATGCACATTATACCATGTCCTCCATTCTTCATCTGAAGTTTCCCAATGTTATATGTCAGTTCTTTCATTTTTCACTAGATATTTCTTATTGTTCTATGAGTGGGTTCCTTTCCACATAGAATGTTTCTCAATATTATATGAACACTCCAATTTCTAGTTGAAAGTACTCCATTAGAATATCAGTTCCCTATTACTCCTTAGAATGCCCCCAAATTATACTAAATTTGCCATTCTTCATTAGAAGTCCCCTACTATTTTACCAGCACACATATTACTCATTTAAGTTCCCCAATATTTTGGCAGGGATGCAATTCTAATAAAAGTGTTATTCCAGAGTTCCCATTTTTCATCAGAAATGTTTCCATATCATAACACAGTAGTGCCTCTACTCACAGGGAATTTATCAATAATAAATTCCTCATAAAAACAATATTAATATTTCAGTATCCCCATTCCACATCAAAATTATACCATGCCATAGAAATGAAAGCATTCTTCAACATATTTCCAATATTTTGCCATCACCCACTTTCAACATCAGAGATTTCTCTGTATTAAACATTATCCCTTAATCCTTATTGTAAGTTTCCACATGTTTATACAAGTTCCTAATTCATTACAGTAAGTTTCAAAATATTTCATTATTGACACAATCATTGTCAGAAAATTACAAGTATTATATTTCAGTGCACCATGAGTCCAGGAAATTTCAAAAATATTTAACAAGTGTTACATTATATTTTTATACCATACTTTACAAATTTTTATTGAAATATCATTTATACATGGACATACATAAACAATAAGTATATAGTAAGAGTTGTTAACTTAAAAAACAAACCTGTGTAAAATCCTGCATGATTCCCATACATCAACCCACCACGAACACCTTGCATTGTAAGACATTTGTACAAACTATAAAAGAATATCATCAAAAGCTTACTAACTGTAGTCTATATCTTACATTTGATGTATTTTTCCTTCAACCCACCCTATTATTATTTTAACCATATTTTTATTACAGAAATTGTGAACTTACAAAACAATATTGCTCATGCACAGAATTCCCACACAATACCCCTCCATCCACACACCATTGTGGTGGAACATTTGTTACAGATTGTGAGATAATATCATCAGACTGTTACCACTAACTTTGGCCCATAGCATAAATTTGGCACACTTTTTCCATACTCCCCCATTATCAACACAGTACATCTTTGGCATAGATATATGAATATTACAGTATTGGTGTTAATCACAGTCCATAGGTCACACCAATTGTACTTTTTCCATGCTTCTCCACATTCCCACCACCCTGCAATAATGATGAACATCTGCTCTATCTCACAGTAGGACACTCTTGCATCTGTACCATCAACCACAATTTTCATCCACCTCTGTGTTCACTGAGTTATTCAGATTATTCCCTAGCTTTCTTGCAGTTGACATTTGCATCCCTAGACTACCCTTTCCATCCACCTTCCCATTTATAAAAGAGCTGCTACTAACCATAATGTGTTACCATCAACTCTATACCTGTCCACACTTTTACAGTAAAGTTAAATGAACTTCTACATACATTAAGCATAAGTAGTCCTTCTCAGCCATGCTTTTGTCTCCTAATAACTTATACTCTATGTTTTAACTCAATGAGTTTACTCTTTGTATTTAGTTCATATTAATAAGACTACACCATATTTGTCCTTTTGTGTCTGCCTTACCTCACTTAGCATAATGTCTTCAAGATTCATCCATGTTATCATATATGTCCCAATTTCATTTCTTGTTATTGCAGCATAGTATTCCATCATATTTATATATGTTATTTTGCTTTTTTATTCATTGATTAATAGACATTTAGGTTGTTTCCATCTTTTGGCATCTGTGAATAATGCCACTATGAATATCAGTGTGCAGATGTCTGTACTTCCACAATTGCACAAATAACACAAAGCTTATACATAAACTCCAAACCCCCCCACCCAGATAATCAGATATACTAATTTTAACATGTTGCCATATTTAAAATATCATTTTATCTGTCTATCTATCTATCAACTTCCAATATTTGAGGGTAGAAAGTATTCATAATTTTCCTTCAACACATCACTTTCACTTACATTTCTAAAGAACAAAGATATTCAATTAAGTGACTACCTAAGGTACAGTTATCAAATTAAAGAAACTTAGCATTGAAATAAAATTTAGAGAATCTATTCCAGATTTTTTCATATGTTGCAATAATGTGCTAAAGAGCTTTTATTCTTCCATTATTGGATCCTGTGAAGGATCTTGTGTTTCATATAATTTTCATTATCTCTTTAGTTTCTTTCCTTTTTTAATTATGGAAACATATACCATATAAATTTTCCAATATCAACCACTCCTAAGCATATCATTTGGTGGGATTAACCACATTGAAAATATAGCACCAATCTCACCACCATTCATTACCAGAATATTTCCATCACCATAAAAGTAGCTCTGCACCAATTAAGCATTAACTACTTATTCTCCTTCCCAACCACCCTTCCCAAATTGTACCTGATTTTCTGAGTTTGTATATTCTAGTTACTTAAAATAAGTAGAATCAGAATATATCTGTTCCTTTCTGTCAAATTTATTTCACTTGAAATGAAGACTTAATGGTTCATCCATTTATTTTTATGTACCAGAACTTCATTTTTTAAGGCTAATTAACATTCCATTGTGTGTATATAGCACATTTGCTTGTCCATTCATCTGTTCAAGGATGTTTGGATTGCTTCCACCTTTTGGCTATTGTGAATAATGCTGCTATTAATATTGGTTTACAAAAACCCACTTGAGTCCATACTATCAATTGTTTTTGTTATTTACATAGCTATGTGATTGATGACTCCTATGGTAGATCTGTTTAACTTGTTGAGGAATGGTGAAAATATTTTCTATACCAGCTGCAACATCTTATATCCCCCAAAATAATGTCAAATTCTTTCCATTTCTCCACATCATTATCAGCACTTGTTATTTTCTTTGTTTCTTTTTAAATAAAACCATTCTACAGGGTGTAAGATAGTATCCATTGTGGTTTTAATTTACTATTTCCTGATGGCTAATAATGTTAAATATTATTTCATGTATTTATTGGCCATTTATATATCTTCTTGGGAGAGTGTCTATTCAAGTCCTTTCATAACCTTTTTTTTTTTTTTTTTTTGCTGTTGTTGATTTGAAGGCCGTCTTCATATAATCTGCATATTAAATCTTTTTCAGATATATGGCTGCCCTATATTTTCTCTCATTCTGTTAGTTGCCCTTTCTCTTTCATAATAATGTACTTAAATACACAAAGATTTCAATTTAGATTAAGTCCAATTTTTCTATTTTTTTCCATTGTTGCTCCTGATTTTGGTATAAAGTCTAAGAATCTATTGCTTAACATGAGGTTGTGAAGATATTTTTTCCAGGTCCCCTTAAAAGTTTTTATAATTTAGCTTTTTATTGTAGGTTATTTTTCCATTGTGAGTGTATTTTTGTTTAAGGCTTTAGATAGGAATCTACTTTCATTTTTTTGAATATAGATATTCTATTTTCTGACCACTATTTGTTGCAGAAACTTATATTTCCACATTGAGTGGACCTGTGTCCCTTATCAAAAATCATTTGACTGGGGATTGTAGAAAGATGACATTGGACTAGGTAAGCAGGGCTCAACTCTCTCACAAAACAATGGAGAAAGAGCCAAAGGCTGTCTGAGGGAACTGGTTTGGGGGTCAGCAGACCAAGACAGTGCTTGACAACTCCCAAGAGAGTGAGGGACAGAAAGATGAAGAACCCAAAACAACAAAGGTGACTTACCAATCCCCTATAGTGGGCAGGAAGGGTTCCCCTAGATATAATCTGGGGAAAATCCCTGGCTCACTGCAGCTGACTGAAAGAGGAATAGACATCTTCTTCCACATCAGCTGTTACAAGGGAGAATGGAGGAGAATGTGAGCCTTTTCTTCAGTGAATTCAGCCAGCAGAGTCTGCATTGAATCTTGGCTCTGGCCAGACAAAAACAACTGGAAAGCCAAGACTGAAATACCTCCAAGGAAAGGGTTTCAAAATAGTGCCATCTGCTGGCTATTCTGAAATTTGCATGGACAAAATCTGCTTTTGGTACTCTCTGTGTACTAATTCCTTGGAGAAATTCTGTGTCCTATTAATGAGTTGCTGACCCAATTTTAATAAATTAAGCTAGGAAATTTTAAAGACTTAGATAAAGTTGAACCAAATATCAAAAAAAGAGCTGTGAAGAAAAATGGGAAGATGGCAGCAGAGTAAGTAGCTCCTAGAATTAGTTCCTGCTACAGGGTAGTTAGTAATCACCCATAGCTATCTAAAGCACTTGTTTGGGGGCTCCAGGAGACCAGAAGTGCATCCTTCAACATCCTTGAAAGAATGGAAGGAGGAGACTGCCCATCTGCATAGAAGATTCCTAAGTAGAGCACTCCACACCATCGAGGCCAGTTCCTATCCTCCAGGTGGATAAGATGAAGAACCCAAAACAACAAAGCCACCTTGGGACCTATTCCATGGCTGGAATTGGAGGTTCCACTTCCCCAAAACAGGGAAGGAATAGATGGTTGGCACCAACTTCAGCTACTGATTAATAAATTCAGCGAGCTAAAATATAATCCTAAGAACAGTTAATGTTTGAATCTAGCCAAATCAGAAAGAGGCCAGTGGCTGCTACTTTAATTCCACACCTGATATGAGGGGAAGCAGAGCAGACTGAAAATCACAGTGTGGGTAGGGACCAGCTTCTTTCCATTTAGATCAGAATGCAGCTCTAGCCTAAGCCCCAGGCCCACCTCGGGCAGGGAGGAAGATGGGAGGAGCTGCACCAGCCTCTCTGGGAAACTACAGGCCATGATGCAGAGGCTAGTGATCATCCTACTTTGGCAGCACAAGCCACCCCAGGAGCTATTCTGTGGCAAGAATTGGAAACTACATTTCCCAAAAACAGGGGAGGAAGAGATGGTTGGCCACTGATTTCAACTACTGATTAGTAAATTCATCTGGCCATAGTATAATCCTAAGAACAGCTAAAGTTTGAACCTATCAAAATCAGAAAGAGGCTGGTAGTGGCCATTTTGACCCACCCCCAGAATGAGGGGAAGCCAGGCTGTCTGAAAATCAGAGTGATGGTAAAGATTGGTTTCTTTTACCCAGATTGAACTAGGGACCTAGCCTAGGCTTCAGCCCCATGTCTACCAGGGAGGAAGCTGGCGGGCCCTTCACCAACCTGTGCAGTTAACTGCAGGTACATTTGACTGGCATAGACTGAATAATACAGAAGTCTACCAGGGCAACTGTGACCATCTTGGACCTGCTCTGCATAGATTGCTGCCCACAAATACAGTTCCATCCCCTCCCAGGCAGGGGAGAAAGGTGTGTGAAGCTCCATCAGTCTCTCTGGGCAACTACAGTCTAGGCCTGCATGAGTTGGATTATTCCACACAGCTGTGGTTCTGTCCCTACCCCTGGCAATGGAGAACCTTGGGAGAAGCTTCATTTGTCTTGGCGCAATGAGAGCAGCTTGAACCTCCACAGCTATAGCACCAACTATATCCTTGGGTCCTACTACACAACCAGCGAGGGAGAAAGGGAAAGAAGCCCTAAACTAAAGAGAAAAACTGCACATAGAATAAGTACTCTAGTAAGCTAGATGCCAAGACTCCAACAAAAAATTATAATCCACACCAAGAAAAAGGAAGATATGGCCCAGTTGAAAGAACAAGATAAGCCTCCAGATGACATAAAGGAGTTGAGAAAACTAATCATAGATTTTCAAAAGAATCTCCTTAATAAATTAAATGACATGGCTAAAGAAATTAAGGATATTAAGAAGACATTGGATGAGCAGAAAGAAGAATTTGAAAGCATACATAGAATAATAGCAGATCTTATGAAATGAAAGATGCAATAAATTAAACTAAAAATACTGCAATCACATAATAGCAGGTTTGAGGAGGTAGAAGAGAGGATTGGTAAACTTGAAGAAATGGCATTTGAAAATGAACTTGCAAAAGAACAGATGAGAAAAGATTGGAAAAATTTGAACAAGGTCTCAAGGAACTAAATGACATCAAGGACATGCAAACATCCTTGTCATGGATGTTTCAGAAGGAGAAGAGTAGGGAAAAGGGGCAGAAATAATATTTGGAGAAATAATGGTAAAAAATTTCCCAGCCTTACTGAAGGACATAAATATCCATGTCCAAGATACAGGATGTATTACTATCTGAAAAAATCCAAAAAAACTGACTCTGAGACACATGCTAATCCAAATGGGAAATGCCAAAGACAAAGAGAGAATTCTGAGCGCAGCAAGAAAAAAGCAATGCATAATATATGAGATACCCCATCAGACTAATTGTTAATTTCTTACCAGAAACCATTGAGGCAAGAAGACAGTGGTATGATATATTTAAGATAACTGCAAGAGAAAACTTCCAATCAAGAATTTTATATCTAGCAGGATTGATTTTCAATTCAGGACAAGTTTATAATATTCACAAATAAACAGAAACTGTGAGTGTTTGTAACCAAGAGAGCTGCTTTGCAGGAAATACTAAAGGTTGTGTTAAAGCCTGAAAGAGAAAGACAGGAGAGACAGGCCTGGAAGAGAGTCTAGAAATGAGGATTATATCAATAAAAGTAACTGAAAATGTCAAAACAATGGTGAAAATAAAATATTACAGATAAATACCAAATGTTCAGGAATAAAGTTAACCAACCATGTAAAGCACTTATATTCAAAAAACTACAACTCATTGTTTAAAAAAAAAAACTTAAAAAACCTAAATAATTGGAAGAACGTTCCATGCTCATGAATTGGAAAACAAAAAAAATATCATTAAGATGTCAATTCTACTCAAATTGACATGCATATTCAATGCAATCCAAATAAAAATCCCATCAGCCTTTTTAAAATAAATAGAAAACATAATTATCAAATTTATTTGGAATGGTAAGGGGTCCTGAATAGTCAGAAACATCTTAAAAAGGAAAAGCAAAGGTGGAAGACTCTCATTTCCAAACTTTAAATCATATTACCTAGCTACAGTGGTAAAAACAGCATGGTACAGGCATAAAGACAGACACAGTGCAATAGAACCAAATTGATGTTTCAGAAACAGAACCTCACTTTTATGGTCAAGTGATTTTTCACTAGCATGTCAAACCCACCCAGCTTGGGCAGAACAGTCCATTCAACAAATGGTTCTGAGAAAACTGGATATGCATAGCAAAAGAAGGAAAGGGGACCCTTATCTCACACCTTATACAAAAATTAACTCAAAACGAATTAAAAACCTAAATATAAAAGCAAGAACCATAAAGCTTCTAGAAGAAAATGTAGTAAGATAACTTCAAGATCTGGTGGTAGGTGGTGGATTCTTAAGGAGATAGGAGGACAGTAATGGACTACTGATATTTAATATATGTACAAGTTTTAATTAGTTTTATTATAAAAGTGTGGAAATGTACAAAGTTGATGGAAACACATTATAGTGAATAACACTGGTTTATAATAGGGATGTGACTGAAAATGGTAGTCTAGGGTTGTAAATGCCAATTGACAGAAAGCTAGAGTATAATCTAGGGACTGAATTGCACAGTAAACCCAGAGGGGGATGAGAATTATGGTTGATGGTACAGATGCACGAATGTCCTTTGTGAACTAGAGCAGATGTACATCACTATTACAGGCTGGTAGGAATGTAGAGATGCAAGGGAAAAATACAACTGGAGTGACCTATGGGCTGTTGTTAACAGTAATAATGTAATCTTTCTGCATCTGTGCCAAGATGTACTGTGTTGATAATGGGGGAGTATGGAAAATGTGTGCCAAATATATGCTATGGACCTGGTAATAATAGGATGATATTATCTCAAAATCTTAACAAATGTTCAACCATGGTGTGGTATGTTGATAGAGGGGTGTTGTTTGGGAAATCTGCACATGTGCATGATTGTTTTGCAAGTTTACACCTTCTGTCAGAAAAACATATTAAAAAAATAATAATAAGTTGGGTTAGGGGAAAAATACACCAAATGTAAAATAAGGACTATAATTAGTAGTAAGATTTTGATAATAATATTTCCTAATTTGTATCAAATGTCTCACAACAATGCACAGTGTTAGTGGAAGGTTGATGTTATGTTACCCCTGTATGATGTTATGGATGTTTGCTTTGTAAGTTCACAACTTTTACTATATACTTATTGTATATTTATGTTCATGTATAAATGATAATAGTAATAGGGTGGGTCGGGGGAAAATATGTTGGTTAGTAGCAATATTTTGAGAATGTTCTTTAAACATTGGTTAGAAATGTTTAACAACAATGCAAGGTATGGGTGGTGGGGTGATGTATGAGAGCCCTGTATGATGTTATGTATGTTTGCTTTGTAAGTTCACAACTATTTCTATACACTTATACTTTATGTATGTTCATGTATGAGTGATATACTTCAATAAATTTTTTAAAAAGCTGTAAAAAAAACCTATAGGTGAGTGAGAGTAATTGGCCAACAGAGTAAATTCAACTTATTCAGATGCCTAGACATCATAAAATATTGGAAACCATAATAGGAAACAAGAAGATATGGCACAAAGAAGCAAACCAAATATCCTGAAGAAAACAGGACTTAATGCAATTAATCCATAATAATCACACAACTCTTAAATCAATTCAAAGAATTGAAAGAAAAGATGAGTAAAGAGATAAATGATATTAGAAGACACTAGGTGAG
The DNA here is from genome assembly GCA_026826555.1 of Tolypeutes matacus. Taxonomy (NCBI): domain Eukaryota; kingdom Metazoa; phylum Chordata; class Mammalia; order Cingulata; family Chlamyphoridae; genus Tolypeutes; species Tolypeutes matacus. The sequence continues at coordinate 55,481 of JAKSZT010054580.1, forward strand.
CATAAAGAACAATTTGAAAGACTGCAAAGGAAACTAACAGAACTTACGAGAATGAAAGATGTGATAGATGATATTAAAAAGGCATTAGAGGAAGATAAGAGCACATTTGAATTGCTTAAGAGCAGAATTAGTAATTTCAAAGGCAGAACAGCTGAACTGCACAAGACAGGAGAGTAGAAAGAAAAGAGAATGGAAAAAATGGAACAGGATCTCAGGGAATTTAATAACTATACGCAAACATAAACATTGTTTGTGTCCAAGAAAAGTGGCAGAATGAATATTTGAGGATGACTGAAAAATTCCCAACTCTTATGAAATACACAAATATCAACACTCAAGAAAGACAAAACACTGCAATCAGAATAAATTCAAATATACCTACCCTTAGAAACCAAATATTCAGGATTACAAATATCAGAGATGAAGAGAGGATTTTTAAAGCAGCAAGAGAAAAGCAAAGCATTACATATAATGGAACCACAATAAGATTAAGTACCAGCCTCTCATCAGAAACCATGGAGTCAAGAAGAAAGTGCTATGATGTATTTAAGGTAATAAAAAAGAACAACTGCCAGCCAAGAATTCTGTAATCTGGCAAAAAATTCCTTCAAAATTGAGGGAGAGTTCAAAGTCTGCACAGAAAAAGAAAAACTGATAACATATTTTACCAAAAGACCAGAATTACAAGAGACACTAAAGAGAGTTCTGCAGCCTGAAAGGAAAAAAAAAAAAAACAAAAAAAAACAAGGGCAAGAGACTTGAAGAAGAGTGTAGAAATGAAGATTATTAGGAAGGTAAACAAAAGGATAAGAAGACAGACAATAGAATGACATGACAAAAGAAAGCACCCAGGTCCTATGTCAGGGTGGATAGCTCCGGAGTTTGATGCCTTGCCAGTGGGCCCTGCTTTGGAGTTTGTGCTCCTGAGAGTGACAAAGTTGGATGTAACTATGTCTTCCCTGCACATGGTTCATCTGTTTCTTCTATTCAAACTTATACTTGGTGCTGGAATTTGTAGGTGTACATCCAGAGACTGGAGTCTTACGGCTGTCCATATGCCAGCCAGGCCCAGAACATTGGTGGAGCTGCAACTCCTATTCTACAGCTCAGTGGACTCACCCAGGACACCTGGTAGAGAGATGATGATGGACAATGGCCATCCTGGGAAATGGAGACAGTCTGCAGCTGCAGGCAGGATAGTCCCATGCAACTTCCCCATGGGATATAAGCCCCCTCTCAATTGGAGGTGGAGTGGACATCACCATCCCGACTCCTCAGGATTGGGGAAAGAGCAATGGACTAGAGTGGACTTACTGGTATTCTACTTCAAACATATTGTGATTCAACCAATGGAAGCAATTACAGCATTGATTTGGAGCCAGTGGCCACTGCATGCTCTGGGGGCAGGGAGAGGGAAAACCAGTTGTAATACAGGCGCTTTTTTGGGACTTGGGAATTGTCCTGAGTGACATTGAAATGACAGATATAGGCCATTTTATATCATCATATAACATGCAGAACTGTGTGGGAGAGAGTGTGGTCTACAATGTGAACTATGGTCCATGCTTAGTGGCAAAGTCCCAGGATATGTTTATCTGTTGCAGGTGATGTGCCACAGTAATGAAGGATGTTTATGTGGGAGGTTGTGGGAGGTGTTGGAGGTGGGGCATATGGGAATTCCTATATTTTTGTGTAACATTTATGTAATCTAAATATATTTTTAAAAAATAAAAAAAAGAAAGATGAGGGACGAAATGGATTAAGTAATGCCTTTACAATAATAACATGGAATGTTAATGGCTTGAACACCTCCATCAAAATACATAGACAGATATATCTCCTTGCTCTTTTCTATGTTCCTCTGAAGGAAAAAGATTAGGGCCACAGAAAGTAGAAAAACTAAGAAAGAAAGAGGATAATAATAATAATAGTATTCATAAAAATTAGAAGAAGGACTCTATAAGACTTAATCAAATGAATATTTAACTTATGCAAGCAGTGTAAAGTAATAGGAATAAAAAAGTGGAGTAGCTACAATGAAATGGGAATCCAAATACCAAAAAATATATAGAATAATTTAAAAGGCCAAAATGATGAGGAGAGAGAAAGAGTAAAAAAAAAGGACAAAAAGTAAGGAAGTTAATTAAAAAAAGAACACAGGATAGACAAGATAGAAATGGAAAATAGAAAAACTGAGGACTAAATAAGAAAAATGGAATGTAAGAACCACAACAGAAAGCAGAAGATAGAAGGATGAAAGCAGGAAAAGACATAGCATTGGTAGACCAAATCAGTATATACAGAAAATGGGAACACAGGGAAGAAGCAGCACAGCAAAGAATAAACAACCAGTAGCACCTAATTTTTAAAAAGCAGGGGGAGGAAAGAGGAAAGAAAAACAAGAAACAAAATACCAAACCAACACACAAGCAGGCATTCTAATGAAGACTTAAGAAGAACAGTGTTCCTTCTAGGCCCCTGTGGAGCATCTCAACTTGCTGGTGTTCATCAATCAATTACCCTGAAGGCTCTCTCTGCAGATTTTAAAGCAGCTTTCAGTGAGTAAACTAAGTTATATATATATTTTTAAAAACTAACCTTTTTTTTTTTAAAGGAAAAATAAGTGACCCAAGAGAACCTAAAACAAAAATAATGTCTATGTTTTCCCTGTCCTAAAGTATCAACTGGATGTTTGATATTCTGGTGGATCACTGCTCTAATAAGAGCTGGGAATTAAACTAGGTACCTCATATATTTAAGATGGAAACTCCTCCACTGAGCTAAACTTTCTTGTTGGGTCAGTTAGCTCTTCAGAAGCTATCCAGTCAATTTTGCTCAGGTTTGACTCTCCTAGGGCAGCAGTATTCAACAGGCTGTGTGAGGAGATCCTCCCTCCCCTCTCCTGGTCAGGTTGAGCTCCCTTTTGAAATTCAAATGGGACCCTGGTGACTGAATTCACCCCACACAGATGTTTCTCAACTCTCTTAAAGACCACCCCCTCCTACCAGGGGACCTTAAATAGGCTCTTGGAAACTTATTAAGTGCTTCCTAGTGCCTGGATCCCTTAGGGGAGTTGGAATTTTGATAGTTTTCAGTATGTAATTGGTCAGTTGCCTGACTCTGCCTTCTCACAGGCCAAGTTCTTCTCTCCCATGGTAGTTAGGTAAATCAGGCTTCCTCAGCAGATTTGCCTCTCCTCTCTGCCTGGAGCCACCATGAGCTGGCTGTTATGCACCCCAATGCTCAAGGGAGGTCCAGGCAACCAAGCCCACAGAAAGGAAACCCCTCTCTGCTCATGGTGAATGCTCCCTCTCCCTGGGTGGAGAGCCAGAGTCAGGACTCACCCTAGGCATTTGCCCTGAGGGTGGGGCTTAGCTATCTGTTGTTACCAGCCACAGGGCTAAAAACTCATGGTTTTATCTTGAGCAATCTATCTCCCTGTTTTAGGAAAAAAAGTTAAAAATATAATATGTTGTCTTCAAAAATCACACTAATCTTCCACTACTTATATGAATTTCAGCATTATATTGTCTGCATATTGTTTTATAATTATATATACACATAAACTCATTTGTCTGCTTTGAATTTAACTTTTAATATTGATATTACTATATATTCTAATATTTCTAAAGTATCCTCCCTTTTGATACTGTAACTTACATGGAAAATAATACAGATTTTCATTACACATTTTTCCCATTTTTGAACCCTCATTTAAATCTCTCTCTCAAGATTGAAAAAAAAATATGATCTATCTTTCAGTACTCAATCAAAATTCTCTATTACATTTCAGCTATATTCCTAAGGTTTTGAAGGCTAGTACCTACCTTTTTCAATGTCTTTGATGCCCTTTAACATTTGTGTGATGGATGATCATGGCTTCACAGAGATTTTACCTAGTTTAATCACCATGATAACGTCAGTAAAGAGTAACAGAAATGTAAATATGGCATGGCCTTGTGATTTGTAGTATCTGCACAATAATTTCTACTATAGGAAAGAGTTCTAGTTGTAACTTGTATGTGAACATTTTATATGCATGAGGTAAGAAAAACCTTACACCTTTAAACCTACATTTATTGTAAAAGGAAAACAAGTAATAACTAATTATGACTGTGATACTTCACTTTTAATATATTTTTAATTTTAAAGATATTTAATTTACATAAATGTTACATAAAAATATAGTCGATTCCCATATGCCCTGCTCCCTATACTTCCCTCAATTTCCCACATTAGCAACATAACTTCATGAGTGTTGTACATTTGTTACAATTGATGAAAACATTTTGAAGCATTGCCACTAAGCATGGAGTATGTAGCTTACGATACATCCTGCACGGTTTTGTAGGTTACGGCAAGATATGTAGTGGCCTGTATGTGTCATTGTAATGTCATACAGGACAATTCCCAAATCCTGAAAATCACCCCTTTTTCACCTGATTTTCCCTTTCCCTTCCCTCAGAATGTCCAGTGGCCAGTGCTACGACATCAATGTATAATTTCTTCTATTGCTTGAATCACAGTAAGTCTATAGTAGAATACCAGTAATTCTACTTTAGTCCATAGTTCATTCCCCAATCCTGAGGATTTTGGGATGGTGATGCCCACTAATTATGACTGTGAAATTTCTTAATTTCATTTACAAAGCTACACTGAAGAATTTACAAAATGCTATTGAATAGGAAAATGATTTTAGATCAATTAAGAGAAATTACCTGTAAATAATTGTAAAACCTTAGCAATAGTTTTCAGACTACATCTTAATTCTTATATTTCAAAAATATTTGTTTAATACCATTCACAGCATCTTTTTATACCTTAAATTTGTATTTACATCCAGTTGTGTCATTACATATCCATGATTAAGTGAAATGTCCTGTCAGGGAATATTTAATTTTATGATGACATATTAAATGCAGAATATATAATTTCACATATCAAGAAGGAGATGCATCTTCAAATTGATGTACAACAAAAAAAATGACATTGTCATTCAAGGTACGCTTCATGAATTAGTATAAAAAATATGAAGTGAGAATAAAATATTTCGAAAAATACCTTCATATTTTGTTCCTTTCTTCTTAAACTAAATTGACACAAAAGCCTTCTAAATGCTAATTGGGCTAAAAGAATTGGTTTTGTTCAAGTATTTGAATAGTTGCTGATAAAAAATTATAATAAATACATTATTTTAATTACATTTATTATAATATTAACTCTAGCTCAAACAGTCATCCAATGATGACAATATTCAGCCTTGACCTTGACATTAGTCAAAAACTGATTTTGATGTAGAAAATATCTGTGAATTTCTATGAAGTACTAGAAACATAACATATTGACTGCTTAAAGTGTTGATGTCTTGCCATACTGAAATTTTTTATTTTGAAAGATTGAAACTTTTAATTTTTGACCATGAAATTATTTGTATTTTTAATATGAATGCCACTAAATCACTGATAACTATCAGCCTGCCCAATATTCAAATATGGCAGAGCTATGTATATTAAATAGCATTTTGCAAATGTTTGTATGTATTGTGAGAATTTTGATTTTTACCACAATAAAAATAAATTAAAAATTAAAAAAAAATTAGTCAGGTAATTTAATGAATCACAAAAAATTAATTCATAAATAGCAATCAGATATGGCTAGTCAGTTTAAGAAAGTATGAGAATCACTTCTATTATATGAAGAATAAAATATCCTTAAGTATTTAAGTAAAAAATCCAATGAGAAAGATACATAAAAATAGACAAATCTGAAGAAACATTGAGGGATCCTTAAAAGTGATCTTAAAGAAAAATCCAAAATCTTCCAAGCAATTGCATAGCATTTTAGGAATATATACAATGTATTGGGAAATATTAAGTGAAGACTGGATGACAGAATAGAAGGTGTCTCAGTGGGATTCTAAACTCAGTGTATCTCCCCACAAATTAGTCTCAAATTACTAAAGGAAAAAGAGTAAGTGACAATTGAGAAACCTGATAGACACCATTTTAATAGGGTGATCAAAGTTAACAGCACCAGTTGTGGAACAAATTGACCTCATGTATTCCTTATTCTGTGCATTTCTTAGTATTCTTGCCAAAAGAATACTAATCAAGAGGAAACTCCAGAGAAATAAAAATTGAGGAAACTATACAGAATAAACAGCCTGCACTCTCTCAGTTATGAGGGAGAGAGGACAAAGAAAAACTGAGCACCTGCTCCAGAGTAAAAGTATGTATGCAATGTTTGATTGTGTATTAGATCTTAGAATACTGATTTAGACATTTATAATTTAGACATTTATAATCTATAGATATAATGTATATAACTGAGAAATTTGATAAGATTTGCTTCAAGTATGAAGATTATATAACAGTACTGAATTGAAAGTATTTATTTTTATGTTACCAGTATTTTGCTTTATGGAAATCAGCATATTTGAAGTTTTGTGTATTATTTACTGCATTTTTGTTACTGATGGAATGTGACATTAAATAATATGAAAACCCTTTAGTACTTTTTTGCTTTTTAGTTTTTTTTAATTCTATGGTATTAATATTTTTAAAACTGCATATTGGCAGCAGGGAGCTGCTATGATTTGAATGGTTGCCTCTGTTCTAAGTGTGTCAAAACAAGACATAAATAGTTATCATTGTCTTCACAGTGCAAAATACTTGAATAATAGTTTTTCAATCAATTTCATTTAAGATTTACAGTCTTATACTGTAAACAGTTGTCTCCTATATTTTTATTCATTTTGTTTATGGCTCTATGCAACCATTTACATTGAAATTCTATTTGTTCAAGTCCTTACTTTAATGTATTACAACATTAAAATATTTTTGTGCATTCGACAAGAAAAATACAAATTAAATAAAAGATGCTTTTGGTTACAATGACAAATTTAAAACAGACATTTATCACTACTTCCTCCATAAAGGAATTAAATGATATTGAATATATGAGAAAATTTTACAGCCATGAAAACAAAGAAGAGAAAATAAGCCACATCATAGGGGAAATATTAGGCACTTGGAATAATAAGAGAATTTCTGCAAAAAGGTATTAAAACTCCAGATCTTCTCTCCATTTTAGGATTGAGAAAATAACTTTTCTTCTGACGGGATCAGTGGAGCATAGAGACAGCCAAGTTTGAAGCAGAGCTACATCAGCCTGGAGAGAAAAGACACTCTAAAGAGTGAGGTGGGGGAATCCCTTATATTTTTTATATGTAAAATTTTATGTAATCTAAGTATGTTTTAGAAAACATAAAAAATATATTAAAACATTCAGTTAATATAGATATTATATATGTGAGCCCTAAATGTAAAAACTCATATCAAATTTCTCTTAAGGAAAAATAAAAAGACACAGAGAAATATAAAGCCTCCAATGAATAGTATTTAAAAGTATCTCATAAAACAAGAGCTGGTTATATATTCTAAAGTAGTATAAAAAATAAAAAATAATATAGAAAATTTGGAAAAAGAGATGAGGTTTCACTGTATTTGAGTGTAGTGTTTTGTATATGTCTATTATGTCCAGATCTTCTAATGTATTATCCAAAGTATTTCTTTCTTTATGAATTCTCATTTGAGATATTCTGTCTAATGGTGATAATTATGTATTAAAATCCCCCACTATAACTGGGGGACTATAATCGTAGATGCATCTATTTCTCCACTTAGTCTTTCCAGTGTTTGCCTCATGTATTTTGAGGTACCCTTTTTAGGTGCATAAATGTTTATGACTGTTCTTTCTTCTTGTAAGATTATCCCTTTTACTAATCTATAGTGTTCGTATTTTTCTCTTACAATAGTTTTGCATTTAATGTCTTTTGTCTGATATTAGTGTGGCTACTCCTGCCGTTTTTTGGCTATTGTTTGCTTGTAAGATTGTTTCCAGCCATTCACTTTCCACCTCCTTGGAACCCTGGGTCTAAAATGGGTTATTTGTAGACAACCTAAAGATGTGTCATATTTCCTTATAAATTCTGCCAATCTGTGTCTCTTGATTGGTGAGTTTAATCCATTAACATTCAGTGTCATTACTTTCAAGGAATTACTTACATTAGCCCTATTTTCTTTGAGTTTATATATGTCATATGTAGTTTTTCTTTCTCTTTTTGTCTATTAATGTGTTTTTACACTCTTCTCCAACTCTCTTTCTCCTGATTTTTCCTTTCAAATTGCAGAAGTCCTTTTAGTTTTTCTTGAAGGACCAATTACTTATTGGCATAGTATCTTAATTTCTGTTTATCTGTGAATATTTTGAACTCTCCATCATTTTTGAATGCCAGCTTTCCTGGATAGAGAATTCTTGTATGGATGTTATTTCTTTTAATACTCTAACTATATCATACCACTGCCTTCATGCCTCCATGGTTTCAGATGAGAAATCAGCACATAATATTATTGAGCATCCCTGTATGTGATGGATCTTTTATCTCTTTATGCTTTCTGTGTTTCTTTGTTTTGAGCATTGGACAGATTGACAAGTATATGTCTTGGAGTAGGACTGTTAGGATTTATACTGTTTGGAGTGTGCTGGGTTTTCCGGACCTGGACATCCCTCTCCCTCAATAAGGTTGGGAAATTTTCTGCTGTTATTTCCACCAACACTCCTTCTGTCCACTTTCCCTTCTCTTCTCTCTCTAGGGTGCTTATGTAAATATTTGTGTGTTTGTTTTGTATTTTCATTAAAATACTTAAGTCCCTGCTGGATTTTTAAAATATTTTTATCTCCCTGTTTTACTATGTGTTTGATTTCAGATGTATTTGTCTTCCACATCACTAATTTGTTCCTCTGCCTTTTCAAATCTGTTGTTATGTGCTTCCAGTGTCATTTTGATTTTTTGGATTGTGCCACTCATCACCATCATAACTGTTATCTTTTTATGTATGTATACAATTTCTTTAGTATGTTCTCCCAGTGTCTTTATAATATCCTTAATCTCTTCCTTCACTTCACTAAGTTGGTTCATGATGTTTGTTTGGACAGCTTTAATTAGTTTTTCAATATACTGCATGTCTTCCTGGTTTTTAGATTGTTCATTGGACTGGTCATCTTTTCCTGTCTCTAGTATGTTCTGTAAATTTTTGTTGCTGTCTCATGAAGTTTTTACCTTGTTGGCTTTTTTCTGTTGATTAACATCTCCCTCTACTCTAGGGTTTTATTTAGTTGTTTTGTGTGTGTGTGTGTTAAGTTTTCTCTTTGATACTGTGTTCCTCTTACTCTATGTCCTCATTGTTTTCTGTGTTCCCTTGAAGGAAAAAGATTAGGACCACAGAAAGTGAAGGAGGTAAGAAAAGAAAAAGTATAATAATAATAATAATAATAAAATATAGGAAAGTAATGTATATAAAACCTAAGAAAATGAATATTTAACTCATGTTTGCAGTGTATAGTAATAGGAATAAAAAAAGTGCTGTACCAACAATGAAATGGGAAACTGAATGGCGATATATTATAGAATGAATTAAAAGACAAGAATGATGCAGAGAGTGGGGAAGAGAAAAGAAAAGACAAAAAGAAAAAAGTTAATAAAAGAACAAAAACAGAATAGATGAGATAGAAATAAAAACCAAAAACAAAAATGAGGACTAAATAAAGATAGGTGGAATGTAAGAACAACAACATAAAGTGGATGATAGGAAGATGATTAGAGGAACAGAGATAGCATTGGTAGACAAAATGATTATACACAGAAAAGGGAAAATCAAGGAAGAAGAAACACAGCAAACAAGAAACAGTCCAGCAACACCTAATTTAAAAAGGGGGATTGGTGGGGGAAGGGAGAGAGAGATAGGAAAGAAAAACAACAAAACAAAACAAACAAATACACAAGCAAGCAGTCAAACAAAACTTAATGAAGAAGAGCCTTCCCTCTTAGTCCCTTCATTAGCTTCACAGGCTGCCAGTGTTCATCAATAAATTACCCTGCAGTCTGCCCTCTCCATGTTTTCAAGCAGACTTTAGTGAGTAAACTAAGTTAACTTTTGTAAAAAGAAACCTTTTTTTGGAAAGAATAAGAGACCGAAGAGAACTAATACAAAAATAATGTCTATGTTTTCCATGTCCTAAAGTATCAGCTGGATGTTTGATATCCCAATGGTTAACTACTCTAAGAAATGAAACCTATGCCAAGATAGAGAGGAATCCCTGAGATAAAAGCCTTATGCCACACTGCATCTGAGAGAAAGGAAGCCCAAAAGGGAAGGCTGAACCATCCCAGAGATCAGTGACCACCTTGCTTCAACACAAGGCAACTGATTTTGGTGAGAAAGCAACCTTGATTTGAACTCTTTAGGGCCTTGTAACTCTAAGCTTTTATCAAAAAAAATAAATAAATACCCTTTAAAAAGCAAACAGATTTCTGGTACTGTTCATCAGCACCCCTTTGGCAGACTACTAGAGTAGGGATGGAGATTATGCATAGGCTCAGAAATATTGACTTCCCTTCACCAAGGCTGACCTGGCTACAGCCACTGTGGAATGCCAAATCTGCTGACAGCAAGAGACCAAAAATCAGCCTCCAATACGGTACCATTCCCCAAAGTGATCAGACTGCTACCAGGTGGCAGGATGAGTATATTGGATTACTTGTATCATGGGAGGGGCAGCAATTTGTTCTAATTGGAATCGAGGCATACTCCAGATATGGGTTTGCCTTCTATGCATGCAATACTTTTGCCAAAACTACTGGTTATGGCTTTATTGAGTGACTTATATATTCTCATAGTATTCCACACAGCATTGCTTCTGATCAAGGGAATCATTTCATAGGAAATGAAGTGATGTAATGGACACATGCTGGTGGAATTCACTGTTCATTCTGTATTCCCCATTGTCCTGAAGCAGCTGGATTTATAGAGCTGTGGAATGGCCTTTGGAAGACACAGTACAGTAAAAAAATAAGAGGCAAAACCTTGTAGGGATGGGACAATGTTCTCCAGGAGGCTGTGTGTGCTCTAAAGCATTGTCAACTCTATGGTGTTGTTTCTCCCATTGATTCATGGGTCCAGAAATCAAGGGGTGGAAATGGGAGTGGCATCACTCACTATTACTTCTAGTGATCCACTAGGAAAATTTTGCTTCCTGTCCTTGCAAACTTAAGCTCTGCTGGTTTACAGGTCTTAATTCCAAAAGGAGGTGTACTTCTACCAGGAAAAAAAAATCGGAAATGTAAGCTAAGACTGGCTCCTGGCTACTTCATGCTCCTCATGTCTGTGAATCAACAGGCAAAAAAAGGAATTGTTAGATTGTCTGGCATGATCATTCTTGACTGTCAAAGGCAAATAGAACTGGTGTTACAAAATATCAGTATGGAAGTGCTTGCCTGCAATACAGGACAGCCCCGAGCATGTCTATAAGTACTACCATGTGGGAATAACATGCAGCATTACAATGCAATACTAACAATGTGGAAGAATCTTTAGAAATATAAGTTTGGGTCACCCTTCCCATGCAAAGAACTATCGCCAGTAGAAGTGCTTGCTGACAGTAAAGAGTACATGGAATATGTTGTAAAACAATGTAGTGATAAATTCAAGCTATGAACATGACAAGTTACAGAAATGAGCATTGTAATGGTTATCAATATTTCTTCCTCATTTTGTTATATGTTTTTATATATACATACAATGAATATCTTTGTTTTCTTCACTATTATTCCTCTTACTTTATAAGTTTTGTTAGTTCCATGTTGTAGTATTTAAGATTGTCAAACTTAAGAGTGAAAATTACCCAAGGACTTGCACTCTATTCTGGAGGGATTTTGTGCATTTGTGGTTGTATGCAGGACAGTTTAGTATTGTTAGGTCAAAAAAATGTCAGATATTATTTTTATTTAAAGATTAAGTATGGTTCAAGGTGATGTGTATGGCTGCCAAGTTGTCAAGGTATGTAGGGTGATGGTTCAGTTAATGTGTCTGATTGGCTAGGTAATGGTGCCCAGATGTTTGTTTAAGAAAGCACTGGGTAAATTGGAATGTAAGGACACTCAAATCAAGGGGGTTGATTATATCTCTGGCTGATTAAATCTACAATCAATGGAGGAGCTTGTCTTCAACAATGAGTGACATCTCATTCAACCAGTTGAAGACCTTAAAAGTAGAAGTCATTTCAATATTAAGAGAGAGAATTCCCTCCTCTACTTCAGACTGCCAGCATCTCCTGGGGACCTCATTAAGGACCTTCACTGGAGTTTCTAGCTTGCAGCCTACCCTACAGAATTTGGACTTGTGCATTCTGATGGTTGCATGAAACAATTTTTATAAATTCACGTACTATTTACAAATTTCTCCTGTTGGTGGTGATTCTGTAGAGAAACCTAATGAATACAAGTACATATTCATTTCCAAGTGGAAAACAAGACTTTCCCCGACAAATTTTTCTACCATATTATCTTTCCAGATTCCTCAGAAATTATCATGAAAACAGTCCTCTTCAATTCCTAGAATATCACCCATTTGTGCGTTTACTGTTCTTTTTAAACTGTTCTGTTTAATGTTTATTCCTCCAATCAGAAAATAAGCTCATTGAGATGAAAGAACTTGAATTTCTTATTCAAGACTTTAGTCCTACTTTTAGAAAATTACCTAACAGTGATACAAATAGAATTCCTTGTTTTCTTTTTCTGTGAGAGCTCTCTGAAGGTGTCATCAGTTACACTCACAACATACTGACTATTCTCATGTTCAGGATGTAGCTACTTCTTAAATCTATCAATGGAAGGAGAGTTACTTTTTCAGTTCAAATCTAAAAAATTCAGCTATGGAAATGCCTGGACTTATGTGAATTTCTCAAAACCAAAGACATGGCCAGAGGTGTAATGGCATGTTAAATATTTTAAATAATTTAGATGACCTAATCTGAAGAGGAGCAGAGAAGTAGAGGGAAGTAAATACTATACACATTCATGTGAACAGTCCTCAAATTCGCAATGGCTAAGGATTTTTCCACCAATCCTCCATGTATCCATACATTTAAAAAAATATAATTTACAATGACTAACAAGAAATTATCTTAAAAAGTTAAACAATGAATAAGATCCAATATGTTATAATAAGATTGGACAGACATAAATTGATATTGCAATAAATATAACAGAACAATCATGACACAAAAAGAGAACAAAAACTTTATATGCTGTTCTTTCAAAGTGTTTTTTGTAGGTAGTTCATAGACAATGTTTCTTATATATGTAACATTTTGTTTTTCTGTAATTGTATCTAGGTAAAAATATTCTTAAAGAGAAAAAGACATTCCTGTATTAATTTTGAGGATCCCATAGATTCTTATGCAAAACACTATATTTAAAATTCAGGAAGGCATTCAGTTTCTTAATATACTTATTTCTCTAACCCTCGGTATGAGAAGAAAGAATATTCCTTGATTCTGCTGTAACCTCATTTTTTTTCTCTTTGATTTTGATACATCAATTTAAAATTAAATTGTCTTGCTTTCATAACCCCTAGATGAAGTTCATATGATGAATAATCTAAAATACTGTAATATACTGCAGTTTCCTAACAAAGTATTGCAGTTTGATATTGTTTTTGAATTCCAAAAATAGATATTAGACTGTGTTTGCATACTGGTCTATTCTTTTGGGCGTATTAAATTGTATTAGAGTCAGATGTTTCATATTTACTTCATTGAATGAAGATTAGGACTTTTATTTAGCCACTTCATTAGGGCATGCAAGGTTGAGTCCTCACCCACTTGGTGTGGATACAACAGACTCTCATATGGGAGTAAATACACAGAGAAGGAGAACATACAGGCAGATATGCAGGAAGAGAAAGTGTCCATAGACAAGTCCCGGGAAGAGTGGTGAGCTGGACAGCTGTCCTTGTGGAGAAAGCATAGCAGCTGAGCCTGGAATGAAATGCGCCCTGGGGAGAGTGATGAGCCTTATGCCAGCCTACAGCTGAGATCAGAAGTAGCTGGGACTATGGAGGCTTAAGAAGAAGGAGAAAGGCTGAAACTTCACAGACAGTGCTCAACATCTTATGTCAACATAAGGCAATAGGCTTTTGGTGAGAAAGTAACTCTGTGAGTTGGACTCATTAGGGCTTGGTAATGTAAGCTTCTCCCTCAAATAAATACCCTTTGGAAAAGCCTACAGAATTCTGGTACTTTGCATCAACACTCCTTTGGCTGACTAATACAGAAGGCTTCAGGTTCACTTGGTATATATAAAAGAGAAGCATGTGAGAATTTTTTATTCATTTATTAGCTACCAAATCCGGTTTAGAAGATTTTGCTCCATCCCAAACCTACATTAAAATAGCTAACTTCCTCTTTCAGGGTTTCAAACTTGTGAAGGTAGGCTCTAAGAATCAATTTTTGTAATACTTTAATTGCCAGTGACAGAAAGCCAATATCAACAGGTTAGAAAGAAATGATTTTGTTGGCTCACAGAATCTGGTATGTATTATAATAAACAAGGCACTATCTTAGATGGAAACTCTATTCAAGATGTCAATGCTGAAAGCCTTTCCCTCTGTTTTCTACAATCTCTTGACCTTGGATCCACACTCTCTTCTAGCCAAACATTCTCCATACAGTGGGGGCACTTGGTCTCTGATGGAACAGGCATTAAACAATTCCCACTCAACCCACCAAAGGGCAACTACCTCTGAGTCTAAGGTACAGCTACGTATCCTAGGGGAAGTCATTGATTGGTCTGGATTAGGGTAGGTAATCCTCTGTTGGCAAAATATTCATATCCTGTGTAAGTGGTATAATAATTGTCTCTTTTAACTAGGTCCCATTTCACTGAAAGATTCAATAATTGACAAGAAATTGGCTTTTTGGTAAGATTGCAATATGAATTGCCATTTCAACTTGAAATCTTCATAGTTAACTGTGGCCACTTTAATGATTGGAACTGTCTAAATTTGTGCTTCTGGACCTTATTCAAAGAATACACAGTAACCCTAGTTATACTTGAACATATTGATGGAACAGCCCCAGGAGAACTTGGAGGTACATGTTAGCAGCTAATTAAATACTTCCCTTGCAGAGAAAATAAAGTCGTTACTTTAAAGTGATTGATGAATTAATGAAAACTGTTGCTAATACACAAACACAAAAATTGCTTGTTTATATGTTTTCTCAACTCAGTCTACTGGTTATAATGAAAATGATATCATAGACTTTAGATAACATTCTCATATTTGAATGCTATTTGTCATAAAATTTGAACTAAAGGCATCTTTAAACAAATGAAGAACCACATCACCACTAATATTTGTATTATTCCCTTAAAGAAGTCAACCACTGACAAGTGCTTTAACTTGAAAATGAAGGCATTTTATTCTTTATCATTTTAGCTTTTAGTTATGTTTTTGTAAATCTTCCCTTAGAAATTTAGTTTTGACATTTCTATTTTAGATATACTAGCACCTAAATTTAGTATTAAAATATCAATGTATATTTATTTGTTCCACATATACTGCACTATTTTACTAAATTAATTAGGATTATTCAGAAAAACCAAATGCTGACACTTATAATGAAGGCAGCAGTGCAAAAATTGATTAAATTGGAGAAGAAGGGAAATAGAGGAAAAATTAAGGCATGTTTCTTATATTAGAAAA
The DNA here is from genome assembly GCA_026826555.1 of Tolypeutes matacus. Taxonomy (NCBI): domain Eukaryota; kingdom Metazoa; phylum Chordata; class Mammalia; order Cingulata; family Chlamyphoridae; genus Tolypeutes; species Tolypeutes matacus. The sequence goes on from JAKSZT010054580.1 coordinate 71,086, forward strand.
AAAATTTTTTTCAGAACCCAGGAATTGATTGTTGAAATAGTAATGTTAAATATTTTACTTCAGTTAGGGAAATCCACCTCAGACATATATAAATGTGATCCCTGAAATGACATCCTGACACACTTTGAAATCTCTGGGCGATAAAAACTCTTTGCTATGTAATGTTTCTCCATTTTAGTCAGGGTGTTTTTAAAATGCATCATTGTTTGGTGCTTGTTATTAATCCATGTGTGCCAGAAAGGCTTATACCTGGGAGACATGTCCCATGCCAGGGGACATGTAGTGAGTTTATTTGCTGAGTTTGGCTAAGAGAGAAGCCACATTTGAGTACAAGGAAGTTTTCAGAAGGTAATTCAGGAAATAGACACCATTACACTAGTTTTCAATTTTACAATATTAAGGTTCATAAGAATAAAAATTAATATAAAGGGCTTGGTGTATTGGTCTGTTTTCTTTTATTAGGCACTGTATATGTATTCTAGAGATTCTTTCCATTTTATTTGACAATGTAGCAGGACTCACCAGGGTAGGAAAATAATACATTGATGGTAATTGTGTGGGTCTCCGCCCATTTAAATAGCACTCTATGACCACATAAACAAACTCATATTCCCAGAGGATTGCCTCAGGTACACCCTTCACCACACATCCTCCAACAACAGACAACCTGTACCAGTGACCCTTCCCTGTGATATTTGCCAAAAAAACACTCTGATAATTATTTTCTTGACCACAGTCCTCAAAGTCTCCAGAGTTCACTTGTCCCTTCCTTCAGCACTCTCCCAAATCTATGGATAGCCCAACCCACCCTCTCAATTCCTCTCATACTCACACTCCAGTATCATCCACCCCAACCACACCATGCACTACAACCACCCCCATCCACTACAACCACCCCCATCCACTGCCAAACCAACTCAATCTACTTAATCATAGATTCTGCCCAGAATGAGCTTTGGCTTATCACTCTCTACTCCCTTTCAATGTCCTGGTAATCTGTCTTTCAGACTCTACCTTTGTGAGTCTGCTTAATATCCTTAGTTCATATCAGTGAGTTCTTACAATATTTGTTCTTTAATGACTGGCTCACTTCATTCAACATAAAGACTTCAAGCTATATTAATGTTGTTATATATATATATATATATATATATCAGTACTTCATTCTTTATTAAAGCTGAGTATTATTCCATCATATGTATATATCACATTTTGTTTATCCATTCATTCATTGATGGACACAGGCTGCTTCCAAGTTTTCACAATTGTGAATAATGTTACAATGAACAGTGATGTGCATGTGATTGAGTCCCTGCTTTCAATTTTGTTGTGTATATTTTGAGTAGTGGGAATGCCAGACAATATGAGAATTCTATACTCAACTCCCTGAGAAACTGATAAACTGTCCTACAGAGTGGCTCAAACATTCTACATTCCTACCAGCAGTGGATGAGTGTTGCAATTCCTCCACATCCTTTCCAACACTTGCAGTTTTCTATTTTTTAAAGCCAACTAGTCTAGTAGGTGAAGGATGATATGTCAGTGTAGTTTTGATTTGCACTCCCCTAATAGCTAGTGATGTTGAGCATCTTTTCATGTGCTTCCTAGCAATGTATATTTCCTCTTTGGAAAAGTGTTTTTTCAAATCTCTTGCCATTTTTAAAATGGGTTATTTATTTATTTAATTTTTTGAGAAGAAAGATTCCTTTACATATGCTGAATATTAGACTGTTTTCAAAAATTGTTTCCCAACTATCTTATTCAATCAAGAATCTTTCTTCACAAACTTCTTTGAAGCACAAAAGTTTTAATTTTTAAAATTCCCCATTTATCTATTTTTTTCCTTTTGTTGTTTGTGTTTGGGATATAAAGTTTATGAAACCATTTCCTACTAAAAATCTCATAGATGCTTCCTTACATTACCTTCTGGAATCTTTATGGTCATGCCACTTATATTTAGGTATTTGATCCACCTTTTTAAAAATTTATTTATTTTATATTGAGGGCAAAAATCAAAATTTTCACAATACATACCAATATTTGTAAAATGATATATAAATATATATGCATATATGTGCATTTGCTTACAAAAAATGTTATATAAATATATTTTAAGAGGTGCTTAGATTACCCAAAATATTACACGGAAACTACCGGGATTCCCATGTTCCCCACCTCCCACACCTCCCACCACATCCCAAACAAACATCTCCCACAAATGTGGCCCATCACCCTCAATGGACTTACACATCCTGGGGTCTTGCCATCAACCATAGACCACAGTTCACATCGTAGACCACACTCACTCCCACACAGTTCTGAATGGTGTGTGCTGATTTAAAATGGCCTACGTCTGTTGCCACAATTGCACTCAGGACAACCTCCAAATTCTGAAAAAGCCCCTGTATTTCAACTGCACATCCCCTCCCTGCCCCGAAAGTGTCCAATGGCCACTGGCTCCACCTCACTGTTATAATTTCTTCCATTGCTAGAATCACCATATGTGTACAACAAAATACCATCAAGTCCACTCTAGTCCATAGCACTTCCCCCAATCCTGAGGGGACTGAGATGGTGAAGTCCACTCCACCTCCAAGTGAGAGAGGGCTTATATCCCATGGATATGGTGGGTGGGATGATCCTGCATGCAGATGCAGGCCCTCTTTATTCCCTGTGATGGTCGTTGCCCATAGTTGTCTCCTCACCAGGTGACTTGGATGAATCCATTGAGCTGTAGGGTAGGAGTTGCAGCTCCACCGTGATTCCACGCACACCTGGCACATAGATATTCCAGAGGCTCCAGTCTCTGGAAGTATATCTAAAAACTCCAGCATCACATATAGGTTTGAATAGAAGGGACTGATGAACCATGTGCAGGGAGGACTTATTTGAGTACAGTTCTGTCACTCTCAGGAACACAAATTCCAAAATAGAGCCCACTGATAAGGCATCAGTCTCTGGGGCTTTCCCACCTTATATAGGACCTGGGTGTCTCAAGAGCTCTCTGGATCCCCTCTGTGTGGGGTGATATGCACTTTGATGTTCTATGAGCTCCTACTGAGGTATGCGTAAGCGTTACCTCTGGGATGACTCCCGACTCTCTTTGAAGTCTCTTAGCCACTTGAAATCATTAGTCTTTACATTTTCCCCCTTTTATTCAAGGTCTTTTTCCAGTTGTGTTGCCAGTTGGCACTTGATATAATTCCTCATTGCCAGGGGAGGTCATCCCCGGGAGTCATGTCCCATGTTGGGGAGAAGGTAATGCATTCATATGCTGAGTTTGGCTTAGAGAGAGACCACATTTGAGCAACAAGGAAGCTCTCAGGTGGCAACCCTTAGGCACCCCATAACAGTAAGCTGAGTTTCAGTTACAAGAGGAAAGACTCATAAGGGTAGTCATCAATAAAAAGAACTCATCAGTGCGCCACCCTCTTTTGATGGACTCTGTCCCTGCACTCAGAGGACTGTTGCTGCTCCCTTGGAGAATGTGGCAGAGCTCTCCAGGCTAGGAATTCAGATTCCCTCATTTATTGTGATTGTCCACCCACCGTGACCATGCCCCATCCTTTGATCTTTTGAACAATTTTGTATATCTTTCATATATATTCGGATGAACTTACTCCCATGAATCCCCCCTCCCAGACACCCCCCACCAATAATCCCCTGGAGTACCCATTATAACCCTTCTGTCATCTAAATCTTCCATGAACATGTAGTCCATAAAATAATTAAATACACTTAATAGGAAAAAGAAACAACAATGATAAGCTTACATGCAAGAGACAAATATAAGGAAACTCAGGAAAAAAAACCCAAAAAACAAACAAACAATTAAACAAAACACAACACAAAACAAAATATAAATAGCGGATTGGGACATTCAAAAAAATGGGGAAAAAAGCAAAAGAAATGTCTTTATATATATATATATTCTTTTTTCCTTTTATCAATGTGTTATCGGATGTCTGGTGTGCCATGACACCTTCCCCCTCTTAATCCCCATTGTCTCCCAAATTTTCATTTAATTTTCAAAGACGTTTTAGGTCACAGCAAAGTCACACCCGGAGTACCAGAGACTCTCAGTTACCAAACCACCCCGCCTTCCCCACCCATGTTAACCCCCCCTTTTTTGTTTGGATGTTAGCATTGTTATAACTGTTATACAGATAGCAAAATATAGCAACTAAACCCTGTCAATGATTTACAGTATAGTTTACAATTTAAATGATACAGTTTAATAAGTTTTGATGATATTTACCATTTCCTGTGTTCATTACTGTAAGGTAAAGAAAAACCTTTTCCATGACCACTAAATACCCCATTAGATCTTAACTGTTCCTTCCTCCCCACCCCCCTGGGGCATATGACACTCCCCTGTCTTGACTCATGGAATGTCAAGATTCATAGTTACATGGCCTGGGTGTTTGAACCTGCCCTTCCTAATCTACCCACCTTTCAACGCTGCACCACCAAACCCATTAATATCACTACCCCTCTGTCCTATCGTTCAATATGCAACTATACTATATCACTTTACCATAGATTATGTCCATATGGATGATGGCTCAAAGTCTGCTCTTCTCTTTCTCTCCCTTGTTAACCTATTTTTCAGACTATGGTTCTCAGAGGCTGCTCACTTTCCTCAGTTCAGATCAGTGAGGTCATATACTGTTCATCCTTCAGTGCCTGGCTTGCTTCATTCAACATAAGGTCTTTAAGATTTATCCAAGTTATTCCATATGTTAGCACTTTATTCCTTCTTACAGTTGAGTAATATTCCATTGTATGTATGTATCACATTTTGTTTATCCATTCGTCTGTTGATGGGCACCTGGGCTGATTCCAACTTTTGGCAATGGTGAACAATGCCGCTATGAACATTGGTGTGCATATATCTGTTTGTGTCTTTGCTTTCAGTTCTTCTGGGTATATAACCAGCAGTGGAATTGCTGGGTAATATGGAAGATCCATAGTTAGTTTTCTGAGGAAATGCCAAACTGTCCTCCACAGTGGCTGGACCATACCACAGTCCCACCAGCAGTGGATGAGGATTCCTATTCCTCCACATCCTCTCCAATATTTAGTGTCTCCTGTTTTTCCAAAAGCTGCCATTCTTATGGGTGTAAGATCGTATCTCATTGTAGTTTTGATTTGCATTTCCCTGATAGCAAGCGATGTTGAGCATTTTTTCATGTACTTTTTAGCCATTTGTATTTCTTTCTTGGAGAAGTGTCTTTTCAGGTCACTTGCCCATTGTTTAAATGGGTTGTTTGTCTTTTTATTTTTGAGATGTAGGATTTCTTTATATACGCAGGATATTAAGCTCCTATCAGATATATGGTTGCCAAATATTTTCTCCCATTGGGTAGGCTGCCTTTTTATTTTCTTAATAACACCCTTTGAGGTGCAGAAATTTTTAATTTTGATGAGATCCCATTTATCTATTTTTTTCTCTTGCTGCTCGTGTTTTGGGTGTGAAGTTCATGAAACCATTTCCTATTATAAGGTCCTGTAGATGCTTCCCTACATTATGCTCCAAGGTCTTTATGGTTTTGGCTTTTATACTTAGATCTCTGATCCATCTTGAATTGATTTTTGTATAAGGTGTGAGATGGTATTCTTCTCTCATTCTTTTGGATATGGATATCCAGTTCTCCAA
>JAKSZT010054580.1:86744-119203 GCA_026826555.1 Tolypeutes matacus
TGTGAGTTAAGTTTTCTCTTTGGCACTTTTTCTTCTTATTTTATTTCATTGCTTCTTTCTATGTTCCCTTGAATGCAAAAGATTAGGGCCAGAGGAATCAAAAGATGTAAGGAAGACAGAAGGATAATAGTAATATTGATAAAATTTAGAAGAGGGGCCAAATGAGACTTAATGAGATTAGTATTTAACTTGTGTAGGCAGTGTAGAGTAATAGGAAAAAAAGTGGAGTTCCTACAATGCACTCGGAAAACAAATGGAGGAATATATATATAGTGATTTAGAAGGTTAGAATTATGAGGAGGGAGAGAAAGAGTAAGGAAAGGTTTGAAAGGAAAAGTTAATAGTAATAAAAAAAAAGAAGAAAACAAAATAGATGGAATAGAAATTGGCACCCTTAAGTTGTGGGCCTGTGAAAAAGTTTTGTATCTAAGAGCCACAACAGAAAGCAGAAGGCAGAAAGATCAAGGAAGGATAGGCAATAGTTTGGAATACAAAATCAATATAGACAGCGAGTGGGAAATTATTGAACAAGAAGCACAGCAAAGAAGTGACAAGTTTGCAGCACCTAATTTAAAAAAATGAAAGCAAAAAGAAAGGGGGGAGGAAAGAGGAAAGAAAAGCAAGAGAGCAGAAATAAACAGAGAAAAACTGTAGAACCACACAGGCAAGCAGTCAAACAGAGCTAAGGAGGGTCAATGATTCCCCTAGGGTCCACCTGGATCCTCCCTGCCTGCTTGTGTTTATCAATCCGTTTCCCCACAGGGTTCTGTATGCAGGTCCTGAAACAGTTTTTAGCTATTAAACTAAATTAAAAATATTTTATTTTTCATTTATTGAAGTGAACCTTCTAACTTTTTTTTTTTTTTTTTTTTTTTGGCGAAGTACATGACCCAAAATAATTCCTTCTCTAGACTAACCCCCTTACGGAGGGGATCCCATGGAAATTAATCAAGCACATCCCACTTCCTGGAATCCCCAGGGTAGCAGTAGCTCTGATGGTAGTCAGTGCTTAGTGCTAAAGATTGCCGACTCCGCCCCTTCTGGAGACTAGCCCCAGAGTCACTGGATTGCTATGTAAATCAGTTTGACTCTGCAGATTCACCTCTCCTTTCAGCCTGATGCTGCTTCAGGTCGGCTTATCTGCTCCCCAAAGCTATGGGGCGGTCCAGGCAGCCAGATGGATGGCAAAAAAATAAAAATTCCCTTCCCTGTCCTCCAACAGAACCCTCTCTCTTTTGGAGAGTGTCCCCTCTTCATGGCTCCGTGGTGGCCCGGGGCTCATCCCTGGGCTGCTAGGCAAATCAACTCTCTCCCCGAACAGAATCACCCCTCCCCTCCACTGGGTGCGGATTCGCGCCAGCTGTTCTGTTCACCCAAGGTCCAAGGGGCTCCAGGCCGCCAAATCCCCAGAAAATAAAACTCTCTTGCCCCTTTACCAAAGCGCCCCCTCCGAGAGTGCCCCCTCCCATTAGGCCCTGACTCCCGCTTGCCGAGCCCTGCTCGCAGCTCCAATTGGCCATTTTATTTTATTTTCTCCCTAACAGCGGGGCTCAGCCATCCATGCCAACTACCACCAGCAGGGTTAAAACTCACAAATCTCTACCATTCCATCCATGCCATTGATCCACGCAGATAGATGTCCCAAGCTTCTCATTCCACATGCTCACAGCAAGACCACCAGGCAGGACCCCATCCATAATCCGCCTTGCTCTGGGAGCTTGCAGTGTGTGCCCTCCTACATTAATGCCATCTTGGACCATAGTTATGGAATTTTAAGTACGAATTTTCTGTCAACAATTTGGATGTCAGCAGTTTATTAGAAGTTTATAAATGGAATGCCTAGGACATTTCATATGTGTTATTCATTTTCAATGGAGTTAAAATCTTTTCAGAATCTTCAAAGTCAGTCCAGCGAAACATTTGACTGGAATTCAAACACAGTCTGAGCTTTCTGTAAACATAGCATCTGCTCCCCAGTGCTGTCATCCTAATCATCATCCTTTGAACATTGGAAGTTGTGACAGTTTGAATTTAGTGAATCCCCCCAGAAAGATTATGTTCTTGAACTAATCTACCCCTGTAGGTGTGGGCCCCTTTTGATTGGACTATGTCAGTGAGGTATGACTCAGGTTGGGTATCCACCCTCTTACTAGACCGTTATATATATGGGAACCCAAAGAGAGACACACAGAGAAAGGAAGTCTCAATTTGTGACCCTGCCCTTGAGAGGACATGAGAATCACTAACAGCCAAGGCAAAAGCATGAAGCCTCCAGGAAGCTGGGCCCACAGAGAAACTCAAGATTGAAGAGATGAGCCAAACACCTGATAGCCCATAGCTGAACTCAAGACTGTGTGAAAAGGCCTAGAAAGAGACAAGTTCTATGCCTGATTGCCCACAGCTGGGCTCCAGGAGACTGTGTGCAGAGAAAAGAAGCCAGGGACCTCAGCTGAGATTGGCAGCTGTCTTGCTTCCCCATGTGATATGTCACCAGGAACACCAGACGCTGACATTGGGGGGAAATCATCTCTCATGTTGCCTTGCTTTGGACATTTCCCAGCCTCAGAACTGTAAGCTTTTACCCCTAATAAGTTTCCCATTATAAAAACAAACTCATTTCTGGTACTTTGCATCGCAGCCTGTGGCAAAATAAAACATCAGAAATGGCCATGGATTAATTATAATGTCCACTGTGTTTTAGGAATGAGTGATTTTGATGTTGTAGATTTAGACTTCACCCAGGAAGAGTGGACCCTACTTGGCAGATACAAAAGAAAGCTATTCAGAGATGTGATGCTGGGAAACATCAGTCATTTGATCTCTGTGGGTGATTCTGACTATATATATAATATCAATCATCAAGTAGCTAGAAAAGCTTCCCCATATTCCTCTCCACTGCTTACCCTGACGGTTTTATAGAACTTACTTCTACATGAAAGAAAAATGTCTTCCTTATTTATTTACTTACACATAGTGTCAACTCAGTACAATTTAATATTCCTGACCACAACATCATCTTTCTTGCTACTCAATCTTCATTACTCAGGCCTGTGCTGGGAACTCAAAGAATATTCTCTGAATGAATAAATAAATGCATTAAATATTAATTTACTTTTCACCTCTAAGAGCAAATCTGGGGTTTGAGACTATTCACGTAGCATTTAGTGTGTTTTGATGGAGCTTTTGTTTAGTGGATTATTTTTTAAATATTAATTTATTATCTTCATGGTTTAAATTACTGAAGATTCTTCACAATGTCACTGAAATTTTACATGGACATCATTAACCACATATCTTATGCTCTTTGGCACAGTCCCAGGTGTGCTTCTTTCACAAGTGAAGAATTATCAATGCTTTCTATGTTCAAGGTGCTTGCTTCTCCATAGACAAGTGTGTCTTAACAAGGGGTCCAAGAGCTTGAACTGAAATTAAAAAAAAAAACAACAACATTATTCTTGGGACAATTTGGCATGGATGTGATTTTTTAAAATTAAATTATACAGAGTATAATGTGGACTTAAAAGGGGTCCATGGTTTTCCCCTGACTGGCAAAGGGGTCAATGGACCTGAAGAAATTAAGAACCCCTGGCCTAGACCAACCTCCAATGTTCACTTTTTTCTCATTGGTCACCAGCCCTAGACTTGAATATCATGCACTCCACACATCACTGAAGGCACAATATATTTGCAGGGTATCAATTCTACATCTTAGATGTGATTTATACTTTGGAACAAGGAGATGAGCTTAGTTGGGAAGTAAGAGGCTTTCACTAAGGTAAGAGTCCGGTTGAACTCCAGGAACCTGTGCTTCAATATGATGTGAAACCTTGTATGTGGGAGTGCAGAAACTTGGTAGTGTCAACTTCAGGTTTTCTTGAGTGAATGATATTTTCTGAAGTGGCACCAAGGATATAAGGAGAAAATTCTAAAAATGATGTCATTATATTTTGCCCTTATCAATCACTGTTCATATGTCCTGTAAATACTTTGGGCTCAGGAAAGGAATGTACATAATGGAGTAAACTATTCCATAACAGCATTTGTCCTGGTCCACCAATGTGATGCATTCCCCCTCTTTACCTATTCAACACCCCCTCTTCATTTTATTTCTCTCTTATTTTAATTCAGAATATCCTTCCTAATTTTCCACAAGCTGCTTTTTTCCTCCATTTCTCATTCTTTTGCCATTTAGGGGCCATATTACTCATGGTTCTCCACAGAAACAATACAACAGAATATACATAAGTATTAAGAGATTTGTTATAAAAATTTACTTATGCAGATATGGGAACTGTCAAATCTGAATTCTGCAGGGAAAGCTGCAAATTGGAACTGATACCTGTGAGACTGAACTCTACAGGGGAAACTGGCTAGGTGAAATCAAGGCAGAAATTGTTCTTTATGACTTCTGAAACCCTCAGTTGTTCTTTTTAAATCCTTAAACTGATTAGATGAGGAAACTCTGCAAATTGCTGATGGTAGTCTTGGTTGATTGTGCATGCAATCAGCTAAATACAATCACCTAATTTTAGATGAAACTCCACCTACAAAAAGTACCATCACTGTAACAACCAGGCAGGTACTTGTTTGACCAAACAACTGGAAACCATAACCTAGCCAAGTTGATACATGAAATTAGCCATGACAAGTGTCAATATTTGAAATATACTTCATGAGCTTTGGTTCTTTTTCAACATTTTCATTCCTCTAATAACACTCTACTAATTTTTTAAAATAATGATTGCTGGAAGGAAAGAGGCCTTGTAAAAACAGAAATGATACCCATGCAAAATATCTGCAAGAAGGACACATTCACCATGTTAAAATGGTAAGCTTCATGTGCATGAAAACCATGCACCAAAATAGGGATATCATGAATTCACCACAAGCATCTTAGTGCAATTAGAGTTGGAAACAAGCACTGACCCAGGAGAAAGTATTGGATAGTTCAGATTTAGGGAAGAAATTTAACTTTGTTCAAAATCATCATTTGAGTTTTTATGAAAATATATTTGCATAAGCTTGGATCATATACCTAGCCTTTGGAACATAATTTAGTCTTCAAAATTATTCAGATAGTTCCACAGTTGAGCTGCTCAAAAGAGAAAATCTATGTACATACAGGAGAGTAATTCATCATACCTATATAATATGAGAAATATATTAACTGGAGTCTCTCACTAGATGATCAGCCTAGAGTTCATTTGTAGAGCAATTAACTAAAGTATACCTCTCATTTCCTCACCAACAACAGAGATTGCACAATAAAGAGGATTATTTTGAATGTAATGATTTTCTTGATGGTTTCCTCAGAGTTCCTGAATGATCCAACATATATATTAACATTATTTTGTACATTTAATAATTGAAAATATAAACAAAAACTAAAAAATAAACACAGATGAATAAATATTTACATTTCTCAATTAAATCTAATGGATACATATAAATTTTTTTTTTAATCAAACAATATATTACACAATGTATTTGGTTCATAGTAGCGCATTCATACAGTATTTGTCCTTTTGTGTCTGGCTTGCTTCACTCAGCATAATGTCCTCCAGGTTTATCCATGTTGTCATATGCTTTATGACTTCATTTCTTCTTACATCTGCATAATATTTCATCGTGTGAATAGACCACAGTTTGTTTATCCATTCATCTGTTGATGGACACCTGGGTTGTTTCCAACTTTTGGCAATGGTGAATAATGTTGCTATGAACATCGGTATGCAGATGTCTGTTCGTGTCACTGCTCTCAGTTCTTCTGGGTATATACCCAGTAGTGGTATTGCAGGATCACGTGGCAAGCCTATATTCAATTTCCTTAGGAACTGCCAAACAGTTTCTCCATAGTGGTTGTACCATCCTGCATTCCCACCAACAGTGAATAAGTGTTCCTATCTCTCCACATCCTCTCCAACACTTGTAGTTCTCTGTCTTTTTAATAGTGGCCATTTTGATAGGTGTGAAATGATATCTCATTGTAGTTTTGATTTGCATTTCCCTAATCATGAGTGATGTTGACCATTTCTTCATGTGTTTTTTTTTTGCCATTTGTATTTCTTCTTCAGAGAAATGCCTATTCAAGTCTTTGGCCCATTTTTTAATTGGGTCATTTGTCTTTTTATTGTTGAGTTGTAACATCTCTTTATATATATCCTGGATATTAAACCCTTATCAGATATGTGATTTCCAAATATTATTTCCCATTGAGTCAGCTGCCTTTTCACCCTTCTGACAAAGTCCTGTGAGGTGCAAAAGTGTTTAATTTTGAGGAGGTCCCAAATTTTCTACATTTTCTTTTGTTGTACGTGCTTTGGGTGTAAGGTCCAAGAAACCACCACCTACTACAAGGTCTTGAAGATGTTTCCCTGCATTTTCTTCTGGTAATTTTATGGTCCTGGCTTTTATATTTAGATCTTCGATCCATTTTGAGTTGGTTCTTGTATAGGGGGTGAGATAGGGGTCCTCTTTCATTCTTTTGGTTATAGATATCCAGTTCTCCCAACCCCATTTGTTGAAGAGACAGTTTTTTCCCATTAGCGTGGGCTTGGTAGGTTTGTCAAAAACCAGTTGACTGTATAGGTGAGTGTTTATTTCTGTATTCTCAATTCTATCTTTATGCCAGTACCATGCTGTTTTGACCACTGTAGCTTTGTAATATGTTTCAAGGTCACACAGTGAAATTCCTCCCACATTGCTCTTCTTTTTTAAAATACTTTTGGCTATTCGGGTGCACCTACCCTTCAGATGAATTTGGTAATTGCCTTCTCTAATTCTGTAAAGTAAGCTGTTGGGATTTTGATTGGTATTGCATTGAATCTATAAATCAGTTTGGGCAAGATTGACATCTTCATGATATTTTTTCTTCCAATCCATGAACACAAAGTGTCTTTCCATTTGTTTAGGTCTTTTTAAATTTCTTTTAGCAGTGTTTTGTAGTTTTCTGCATATAGGTCCTGTACTTCTTTGGTTAAATTAACTCCTAGGTATTTGAGTCTTTTTGTTGCTATTGAAAATGGAATTTTCCTCCTGATTTCCTCCTCAGATTATTCAATACTAGTGTACAAAAACATCACTGATTTTTGCATGTTGATCTTGTATACTGCCACTTTGCTGAACTCATTTATTATTTCAAGTAGCTTTGTTGTGGATCCCTCAGGATTTTCTAAATACAGGATCATGTCATCCGCAAACAGTGAGAGTTTTACTTCCCCTTTTCCTATTTGGACACCTTTAAATTTTTGTCTTGTCTAATTGCCCTAGCTAGAATTTCTAGTACAATGTTGAATAACAATGGTGACGGTGGGCATCCTTGTCTTGTTCCTGATCTTAGGGGGAAAGCTTTCAATCTTTCCCCATTGAGTATGATGTTGGCTGTGGGTTTTTCATATATGGCTTTTATCATATTGAGGAATTTTCCTTTTATTCCTATCTTTTGAAGTACTTTTATCAAAAAAAGATGTTGGATTTTGTCGAATGCCTTTTCTGCATCTATTGAGATGATCATGTGGTTTTTTTCCTTCAATTTTTTTAATGTAGTGTATTACATTGATTGATTTTCTTATGTTGAACCAGCCTTGCATTCCAGGAATAAATCCCACTTGGTCGTGATGTATAAGTTTTTGATATGCTGTGGATTCAATTTGCAAGTATTTTGTTGAGAATTTTTGCATCTATGTTCATGAGAGAGATTGGTCTGTAATTTTCTTTTCTTGTGGAATCTTTATCTGGCTTTGGTATTAGGGTGATGTTGGCTTCATAAAATGTGTTGGGTAATTTTCCCTCTTCAATTTTTTGGAAGAGTTTAAACAGGATTGGTGTTAATTCTTTTAGAAATGCTTGGTAGAATTCACCTGTGAAACCATCTGGTCCTGGACTTTTCTTTGCTGGGAGATTTTTGATGATGGATTCAATCTCCTTAATTGTAATTGGTTTGTTAAATTCTTGTATTTCGTGTTGTGTCAGTGTAGGTTGGTTATGCATTTCTAGAAATTTGTCCATTTCATCCAGGTTGTCTAGTTTTTTGGCATATAGTTTCTCATAATATCCTCTTATGATTCTTTTTATTTCTATGAGGTCATTTGTAATTTCCCCCCTTTCATTTCTGATTGTATTTATTTGCATCTTCTCTCTTTTTTTCTTTGTTAGTCTAGCAAGGGGTTTGTCAATTTTATTGATCTTCTCAAAGAACCAACTTTTGGTTTTGTTGATTTTCTCTATTGTTTTTCTGTTTCCTTTTTCATTTATTTCTGCTCTAATCTTTATTATTTCTTTCCTTCTTTTTGCTTTGGGATTGGTTTGCTGTTCTTTTTCTAGTTTCTCAAGTTGTTCAGGTAAATCTTTGAGTTTAGCTCTTTCTTGTTTCTTAATATAGGCATTTAGGGCAATAAATTTCCCTCTCAAGACTGCCTTTGCTGTATCCCATAAGTTTTGATATGTTGTGTTCTCATTTTCATTTGTCTCAATATATTTACTGATTTCACTTGCAATTTCTTCTTTGATCCACAGAATATTTAGGAGTGTGTTGTTCAGTCTCCATACATTTGAAAATTTACTTTTATCCGGTCTGTTATTGATTTCTAGTTTCATTCCATTATGATCTGAGAAGGTGCTTTGTATAATTTCAATCTTTTTGTATTTTTTGAGAGCTGTATTGTGACCTAACATGTGGTCTATCCTGGAGAAAGATCCATGGGCACTTGAGAAGAATGTATAACATGCTGAGTTTGGATGCAGGGTACTGTATATGTCTGTTAGGTCTAACTTATTTATCTTATTGTTCAAGTTCTCTGTGTCCTTGTTGATCTTCTGTCTCATTGTTCTATCTAATGCTGTGAACAGGGTGTTGAAGTCTCCAGCAATTATTGTAGAAATGTCTATTTCTCCCTTCAGTTTTGCCAAAGTTTGTCTCATATATTTTGGGGTACCCTGGTTAGGTGCGTAGATATTTGTGACTGTTATATCTTCCTGGGGGATCATCCCTTTTATTTATATACAGTGGCCTTCCACATCTCTTATCACTTTTTTGCATTTGAAGTTTGTTTTGTCTGATATACTTATAGCTATGCCTGCTCTTTTCTGTTTACTATTCACGTGGAGTATGTTTTTCCAACCTTTTACTTTCAGCTGGTTTATATCCTTGGGTCTGAGGTGAGTTTCTTGTAAGCAGCATATGGATAGCTCATGTTTTTTTTATCCATACTGCCAGCCTGTATCTTTTAATTGGTGAATTTAATCCATTCACATTCAATGATATTACTGAAAATGCACTATTTATTTCCTCCATTTTATTCTTTGGTTTTCATATGTCATCTTATTTTTGTCTCTCTTTTTACTCTTTTCGTTATCCTTTCTGCTTTTCTTTCTTCTATACTCTCCTCCAAGCCTCTCTCTCCTGTCTTTTTCTTTCAGGTTCTAAGGCTTCCTTTAATATTTCCTGAAAAGGTGGATTCTTTTTTGTAAACTCTCTTAGTTTCTGTTTGTTTGTAAATACTTTATATTCACCTTCATATTTGAAGGACAGTTTTGCTGGATAAAGAATTCTCGGCTGGCAGTTTTTCTCTTTCAGTTTCCTCATTGTATCATACCACTGTCTTCTCGCCTCCATGGTTTCTGAAGAGAAATCTGCACTAAGTCTTCCTTTGTACATGATTGTTTGCTTCTCTATTGCTGCTCTAAGAATTTTCTCTTTATCTTTTATATTTGACATTCTGAATAATATGTGTCTTGGCATAGGTCTATTTGGATTTATTCTCATTGGTGTACGGTGTGCTTCTTGGACATATAAGTTCATTTCTTTCATGAAAGTTGGGAAATTTTCAGCTATTATTTCCTAAAATACTCTTTCTGCCCCTTTTCCTTTCTCTTCTCCTTCTGGAACTCCAATGACATATATATTCTTGCGTTTTGTGTTGTCATTCAACTCTCTGAGCCCCTGCTCAATTTTTTCCATTCTTTTCTCTCTCTGTTCTTTTCTCTCTTCAATTTTAGCTGCTCTGTCTTCGGTATCACTTATTCTTTCTTCTATCATTTCGAGTCTGCTGTTGTATGCCTCAAATGTATTTTTGACTTCACCTATTGTGTCTTTCATTTCCATGAACTCCGTTACTTTTCCGTTCAGGATTTCAAATTCTTCTTTGCATTTGCTCAATGACTTCTTGATGACATTTATCTCTTTAACTATATTCTCTTTCAACTCATTAATTTGATTTTGGAAATTTGTGCTCATCTCACTGATTAGTTCTCTCAAATTCTGCATCTCTTCTGGGACTTTGCTGTATTCCTTTTCTCAGGCCATGTCTTCTATTTTCTTAGTATGGCTCATAATCTTTTGCTGGTTCTTAGGCATCTGGTTAGTTTATATTTTATTTAGATGCTCTATCTCTTTTTCTTTTAATGGGTTTTATTGGCAGGAGGCTGTGAGTTACCACATCTCTTTGATTTTTGGCTCAACATTGATTGTTAGGATTGTTCTGCTAGTTACTCAAAACTGGGCACTGGACCCAGTAATTTGTTGTAGAGTCATTTCGTAGGGACTTGGGCAGGGAGGCTATAGAGGCCAGGAAAATTCTCTCTTACTTATTAATTTTTTATGTGCACTTCCTTGGTCTGCCAGGAGATGGCGCTTGTTGGCAGCTCTCAATTCAATGCCTGGTCAGAGCATATTTGTTGTGACACAGACCAGATCAATGTGATAGAGTTTCCTGTCTGGGGGCTAAGAGTCCTGTGATTCAAACTTTCTGAGACAGTTCTCCA
Source organism: Tolypeutes matacus (assembly GCA_026826555.1). Taxonomy (NCBI): domain Eukaryota; kingdom Metazoa; phylum Chordata; class Mammalia; order Cingulata; family Chlamyphoridae; genus Tolypeutes; species Tolypeutes matacus. Next base: position 97,506 of record JAKSZT010054580.1, read on the forward strand.
AACTTCTCTCATAGCACCCCCCTTTTCCCTGCTAGGAAATATTTCCACTCCCTTCTGAATCCTCAATAATCAGTCCCTGTTAGTAGAGGAGGAGACTGGGAGGTTTATATATCTTTAGCCCCTTGCAGGCTCCAAGGCAAACAATGGCGCAGCCCCACCCAGCCTGGAAGGGCTCTCAGGACAGAGCAGACCAAACCTGGGAGTCAAAAACAGGGTCAGCCCCAGGGTCTCTCTCCCCTCTCCTGTGGAGTCCTCAACAATTAGTCCATGCTAGAAGAGAGGGAAGTTGCGAGGGTCAGATTTCTCCTGTCCTTCTTAGGCTCCCAGGGCAAACTTCTGTGTGGAAGAGTCCGTGGTGGCTCCACAGCCCAAATTTACAGGTCAGAACCTGAGTCAGCCTAAGGCTGTGTCACTCTCTCTCCCCTTTCCAGAAGTGGTAGGTCCCTGGACCCCCCTTTGTCTGTGGTTGCAGGCCCAAAGGCCCGAGAGTTCTAAAGAGTGTGGGGGAGGGTGCTGGCAGCAGCAGAAGCTGCTACTTCCCACTCACGATTCTGTTGTCGTGATTTCCTTCTTCTGAACCTCTCTCCTCTGTGTGGTGTGCAGCCTTCACCTGCTGTCCTAAACCCTAGAAGATCTTTTTCGGGTCTGTTTCAGCCTGTCCTCTAGTTATTTTTCTGGAGAAGAGATTCCCATGTCTTACTAGTCCACCATCTTCCCAGAAATCTTGATCCAACATATATTAATTCACATGTTTAAGAAACCCTTTATCACCAATCAATGTAGAAAATTCCTCAGTAAATGGTAGTCATTTAATCAACTTAAGCATCATCATATTTCCAGTAAATATAGGAATGTCATCTATGAGGGAAATCCTTTAGTTATTCCTCTAACCATAGACAACTTGAGAAAATTCATTCTGCAGGAAAAATCATATAATTGAATAAAGGAAAGAATACTATGAGATCATTGACCTTTATAGACAATCAATATTCACATTGGAGATAGATGATGTCAATATTGTGAACATGGGAAATACATAGAAAGAGTGCTAATTTATATTCCTATAAAACAGGAGTCCTTAACCAGGGGTCCATGGACTACCAAGGGGTATGTGGGCTTGAATTGAAAAAAATGAACTTATTATTTTTATTTCTCTAACTTCTCACTGAAATCTAGCATTTCCTTCACTTATGAATGTATGCAATAAAGTACAGTAGTATTCACTTCACCTGACTGGCAAAGGAATCTTTGTAACAAAAATCTTAAGAACCCATGCTGTAAAAGACATGGGAGAGAAACCCTATGTCTGTAATCAGTGTGGAATGGCCTTCAGTTTTCTTTAGCCCTGAATCAACATAAGCAAATTTACAATGGAGAGTAACAATGTAAAAACCATTGGTCAAAAATCTGTCACAATGTGACATGAGAGGATTCACCACCTAAATGTATCAAATGTAAGAGTCTTCTGCCACAGGGCTAACTTAAAAAAAGCCAAATAGCACACATGGGAGAAATTCTATATCAATGTAAGCCATATGGAAATGCTTTTGTGTATAATATATCCTTAAACAATATGAGTGAACTCCACTGGAGAAAAACACTAGATCTGTAATCACTGCACATGAGCAATCAGTAGACTCCAGATTTTCTGTGCACAACAAAGATTTTAATAGGAATAATTTCCAAACAGGAAATAAGAATGTTTTTACCAGAAGTTTGAAGCCTCTTGAATAGCAGATAATTCAACCTAGAAAAGACATTCAATGAAATACACAAGCAAATTCTTTTACTCATAGAGCAACTCTTATAGAATATATGAGAATTCACACTCTATAAATCACCCCCAGTTTCATGAATGAAGGAAATTTTTCAGTGGTCATCTATTCCTTCACCAACATTAATGGCCTCATATTCAGGAGATACTAGTCCTGATATCAAATTGGAAAATCTTCAGCTGAATTTCCCATAAGAAAAATCAGACTGGAAAAAATTCTGTTCAGTACCCTTAAACTCACAATTTGTGTGATTATTCAGAATTTAGTCCAATGACCTGATAGTTTAAAAATGTTGGAATGTGAAGTGACTGCTTCATACCACATTTTATGACAAGTAATAATAAAAGAGATTCCATTTGTAGTAGTTTGGTATTATTTATAAACTCCAAAAAATAGATATTGGATTATGTTTGTAAACTGACCTGTTTGCACAGTAAATTGTATTGGATTCAGAGGTTTCACTTTTACTTGATTAATAATGATTAAGGTTTTGATTGGGCCAAGTCAGTAGGATGTTGGGTCCCCACACACTTGCTGAGAAAACTACTCAGTAGAGCAGAGGAGTTAGTTGGAGTTTTGATGCTGGAGTTTTGATGCTGGAGTTTTGAGCTGGAGCCCAGGAAGTAATCACACAAAAGAGCAGAGCAGCTGAGCTGGGAGAAAATTGAGCCTTAGGTAAAGAGATAAGCAATTTGCATGATAGTCTGCAGCTGGCCTTGTGGAGAAAGCAGAGCAGCTGTGCCCAGAGAAAAATGAGCCACAGGAAGACAGGAATCCAGGAAGCCAAATCTTTGGAGATGTCAGCAGCCATCTTGCTCAAACACATTTTAGCAATAAACAGATGTGATAATATTTGAGGATTATTGGAATATTGGCAAGAAAAGTCCCAAGAATCCAAAACCATATATTAGTATCTTAATTCCAAAATGTTTTTGTTTGTAATGACAAAGAGGTCACAGGAAATGAGGAAATAGAATTTTACAGATGTGGAGATCATCTCATTTTCAGAATGCCTTATATGCTTATACTAATTTATGTAATCTCAAAACCCTGACACTTGGAGATCACTTTTGAAAGTCTCCCCCTCACAGTTATACAATTTATTTGGATAAAAGTCCCTCAGTAATTAGTATCTCAGAGGAAGAAAGAGCTGTCCATAGTGAATGTCCATTTTGTCAGGTAAACATGCATGAGATCTGTCTTCAGAGAGGGCAGGAGCTGCACCATGAATTGTGGCCCCTATTCCAAGTAACTATTTGTACAACCCAGATTAATGGGTTGTTGCATGGGATCCAAGATGTGCCTAAAACCCCAGATGGTAGCTGCAACATATTTTCTGTGTGTGTATATGTGAGTAGTTGGAGAGAGGTGCCATAGCACCATCTTATCCTTAAGAGAAATGAAATTTTAAAGTGTTTAGGCATAATTGACATAAACATATCATATAGTGGAAGGATGATCACTATAAATCACCTTGTTCAGTCACTCAAAAATCTGGTCATTTTATCCTCCTGGTTCTTATATTTAGGTATTTTAAGCATTTTGAGTTAATTTTTGAATATGGTGTGAGATAGGTGTCCCCATTCTTTCTTTTGCCTATGAATATCCAGTTCTCTCAGAACCATTTGTTAAAGACACTATTCTTCCTTAATTGCATGGCCTTAGGCTTTTAAAAATCAATTGATTACAGACAAGAGGCTCTATTTCTGAACTCCAAATTTAGAAATTAGGTATTAGAAGGTAGAAAATTTAGAAATTTAGAAAATTTCTATTACAAAAAAATTAGAAATTTAGAAAATAGAAAATAGATGTTCATGTTTGGAAGCTTTGATTCCACAAACCTCAGATAACCATGACACAAAACCCTCAACTAAGGTTTGTGGAATCAATGTGATGTTAGCCTAAGGGTATCCATAGATTTCTGAATAAGAAGGAAAGATGGAGAATTTAGGACAAAGCATGAGTTTTGTGGTGACGAGAGTGTGGTCAGCATTAAAATCCAGCAAGAAATATAGGATAGGGAGGAAGAACCTCTCATGGGGGTGTTAGGGGCCAGGCAAGCAACCAAGAAGGGAACAGGAAGCAAGGTTGTGTAACTGGAGGGCAACACAAGGGAGCATCAGAGAAAGGGTGGAGAGAAGAATGGGGAAAGTGTGCATAACTAAGAATTACAACAGAAGGTCAATATAGGTAAAGAAGGAATTAACACTATTAACCTGCAATGAGACTGTGCTGTTATATGTATGCTCTTAGGAAGAGGTGGGTAAGAGATATAAGAGTAGGATAGATAGGTCTTGTGCTAGGGAGCTTGGGTTTGGGCAGTGGAAGCCACAAGGACAGGGGCCTCTGGAGGTAAGATGGGATACTCTGCTCCATCATGCCGACCATTTTCATAACCTCCCAAATAACTTTATTTTCTTAATTCCTCAAAAGTTGCATTCAGGAGAGTCAGGTAAGATAGTGGTAGAGTAGGTATCTCTAAGAGTCATCTCATCCTACATTGCATTTATTAATCTGAAAGGACTTATCTAAACTCCCTGTTTGGAGAGTTTAGGAGACAAGCAGAGAACTGTGTACCATTGCTGGAAAATCTGAATGGAGGAGGCTGGTCATCTGTGGTGAAGATTTATAAGTAACACACTCTACACTCTGGAGGCCTGTGCCCATCCCCACTGGTGACCGCCTTGGGAGCCACTCACTGGCTGGAGTTAGAAACTCCATTTCCCAAAAACAGTGGAGGAGGAGATGGTCAGGCGATTGATTCAGCGATTGATTAACAAATTCAGCTGGCTAGAGTTCAATTCTAAGTAGACCTAAAGTTTGAACCTGTCCAGGTTGAAAGAAGCTGGTAGCATTAATTTTTAATTACATTCCTTGCAGAAGTCAAAAGGGTGCTGATTGAAAATCATAGTGACTTACTGTTTTGTAGGGATCAGATTCTTTCCATCCAGGTAAGACTACTGCTAAAGCCTAGGCTCCAAGCCCACCTTTGACAGGGAAGGAAAGTGGATGGAGCTTCAACACTGCAAACTACAGAGATTTGCAGGCCAGATAGCATAGATTACTGCCCACAACTTTGGCTCCATTTTTGCCCCCAGATGGGAAGTTGAGTGGACCTTCATCAGCCTCTCATGAGAACTGCAGGCATTTTCAGCCTGCACAGCTTAGAATAACAACCACAGCCTAGACTCTTACACCATTCATGGCAAAAGAAATAGGGGAGCAGAAATTCATTAGTTTCTGAGGCAAAGTGGGCTGTTTCAGCCAGCATGGCTCAGATTACCACCTAATGCCACCACTGGTAGGGTAAAAAGGGCAAGAAACAAATGAATAACAGCAGAAAAAACCTTACTGGTTAAACCTGAGCTATTATAAAGTTCTAAAATAATTTTAATTAAGTGTCAAAGAGGAACTTTAGCACAAAGTCAATCAACAAGAAAGTCCTAAGACAAAGTGTTAAACTGAGTCAGAATAAAAACACCAAGAAAATCAGATGCCAAGACACCAGCAAAAAATGACAAGTCATACTAACAAACAGGGTATGGCCCAGTCAAAGGAAAAATTAAACCTTCAGGTAACATAGAGGATATGAGACAAGTAACCACAGATGTTAAACAAAGTTTAAAATTTCAATGATAGGGCTAAAGAGAGTGAGGATATTAAGGAGACACTGGGTGAACACAAGAATTTGAAATAATGCAAAGAAAAAAAACAGGTCTTATGGAGGGAAAGGTGCAATAAATGAAACTTAGAAAATACAATGGAGACATACAATAGCATATTTGAAGAGGCAGAATAAAGGATCAGTCTGATAGAAGACAGGGCTCCCAAAATTGAACAGACAGAACAACAGATAAAGAATGGAAAAAATCAAGCAGGGACCCAGGGAACTGAATGACAGCATGAGGTTTTCAAACATTTGCATCATGGGCATCCCAGAAGGAGAGAGAAGAGAAAAGAAAAGGAGCAGAAAGAATATTTGAAGAAATAATAGTAGAAGATTTCCAAACTCTTTTGAAGGACATAGATATCCATGTACAAGAAGCACAAGATACTCCAAGCTGAATAAATCTGAATAGACATCCTCCAAGACACATACTAATGAGAATGAAAAATGCCAAAGATAAACAGGGAATTCTGAAAGCAGTAAAAGAAAATTAATACATCACATAAAAACTTATCCCAATAAGATTAAGTGCTCATTCTTCATTAGAAACCATGGAGGTGAGAAGGCAGTGGTATGAAAGATTTGATACTGAAAGAGAAAAATTGCCAGTGAAGAATTCTATGTCTCACAAAATTATTCCTCAAAAATGGTGAGTTTAGAGTAGTCATAGATAAACAGAAATTGAGAGAGTTTATCACCAAGAGACTGGTCTTATGAGAAATACCAAAGAGAATGCTGCAGCCTGAAAGGAAAAGATGGGAGAGAGAGGCTTGGCAGAGAGTCTAGAAAGGAAGATTACCAGTAAAATTAACTGAGTGTAAAAAGATTGGGGAAAATAAGATATGACATATAAAATCCAAAGGACAAAATGGGTGATGTAAATAATGTCTTTATAGTAATAACATTGAATATTAATGGATAAAACTTCTGAATCGAAAGATACAGATTTGTGGAATGGATAAAAACATATGAGGTGTCTATATGCTGCTCATTTAGACTCAAGGATAAAAATAGGTTGAAAGTGAGAGGCTAAAAAGATATTTCGGAATAACATAAAAAAATAACCTGGGTTAATGTACCAGTTTGTTAATATTTATGACTTCCAAAAAGATATGATGTTTGTAAACTGTTTTGTTCCTCTGGGTGTGATACCCATTGCATTAAATTCAAAGGTTTCACATTTACTTCATTAAATCAAGATTAGGGCTTTGATTTGACGACATTGGTAGGTCATGAATCAGGGCTGAGTGTCCACCCCCTTGGTGTGCTAAATAAATGGACACTCACTCAAGAAGACATGTAGGAGAACACGGGAGAAGTTACAGAAAATGAACGAGAGAAGTTTGTCAGTTTTGATCCTGAACCTCCAGAGGAGAGATGAGTCATTCACCTAATTGTTTACAGTTGATGTTGTGAAAAGAACAAAGCAGGTGAGCCCAGAAAGAAGTGAGCCACATGCCAGTATATGGCTGAGATCAGAAGAGGCTAGGACCATGGAATCTTAAGAGGAAAAAGGAAGGCTGAACGCTTGCACAAATTGACAATAGACTTTGGTGAGAAAAGCAACCTTGAGTTGGACTCTTTAGAGCCTTTTAACTGTAAGCTTCTACAACAAATAGTACACTTTATAAATGCCAACACATTTCTACACCACTTTGGCTGACTATTACAGTTAGTAATAGAAATATCAGACAAAAGTAGACTTCAAAAACAAAACTTTTATAAGAGACAAAGAAGGACATTATATATTATTAAAAGGGGCAATTCACCAAAAAGAAATAATAACCATATATATCTATACACTTAACCAGATGCCCCAAAATACATGAGAAAAATTCCAACAAAACTGAAGGGAGAAAAAGACATCTCTACAATTATAGTTGGAGAATTCAAGACACTGCTGACATCAATAAATAGAACATAAAGGCAGAAGATCAATAAGGAAACAGAGAACTTGAACAATTTAATAAATGAATTAGACCTTACAGGCATATATGAAACAATGCAACCCCAAATCCCAGGGTACATTTTCTTTTCCAGTGATCATCGATCATTCTCAAGGATTGAGTATATGTTGGGTCATAAAACAAGTCTCAATGACTTTTAAAAGATTGAAATTATATAAAGTGCGTTCTCTGAGCATAATGGAATGAAGCTGGATATCAATAAGAGGCAGAAGACTGGAAAATACATAAATGTATGGAGGTTAAAGAACACACTTTTAACCAGTTGGTCAAAAAAGAAATTAAAAGAGAAATCAGTATGTATATCAAGATTAATGAAAATAAGAGCACAACATATTTAAACTTTAGATGCAGCCAAGGAAATGCTGTGAGGAAAATTTATGTTCCTAAACACCTACTTTAAAAAGGAAGAAAGATAAAAAATACAGTCATAACTGAGCACCTGGTGGAAGTAGAAAAGAACATCAAACTAATCCCAAAGCAACAGAAGTAAATAAAAAATTAAGAAAAACAACAATGAAAAAACAATAGAGAGACTTAACAAAACCAAAGATTGGTTCTTTGAGAAGATAAACAAAATTTTCAAAGTTTAGCTAAACTGTCAAAATAAAGGAGAAGATGCAAATAAATAAAATCAGAATTGAGAAATAGATAAATAAAATAGAATTGAGAAATAAAATAGATCATAAGAGGATAGTGTGAACAAGTTTCTGCCAACAAATTAGACAACATAGACAAAATGGACAAATTTCTAGAAACACAGAAACAACCTACAATGACCTTAGAAGAAATAGAAGAATTCAACAAGCTAATCACAGTTAAAGAGATTGAAACAGTCATCAAAAACCTCTCAACAATGAAACCCCAGGATCTGATGGCTTAATAGGTGAATTCTAACCATCATTCAAAGAAGAATTAATACTAAACTTGCTTAAACTATTACAAAAAAATTGAACAGGAGGGAGATTTGCCAAACTCATTCTATGAAGCCAACATCAACATAATCCCAAAGTCAGTAAAGTTACTATGAAAAAAAGAAAATTACAGAACCATTTCCCTAGTGAATATAGAGCAAAAATTCTCAACAAAATATGTGTTCATTGAATCCAACAACACATTAAAAGAATTATACATCATGATCAAGTAGGTTTTACCCTAGGTATGCAAGGGTATTTCAACATAAGAAAATAAATCAGTAAAATACAACACATTAATAAATTGAAGAAGAAAAATCACATGATCATCTCAATTGATGTTGAAAGGACTTTTGACAAAATACAGCACTCTTTCTTTATTATTATAAAAAAATATTGAAATATATAATTCATACATGAATATACATAAACAATAAACATATTAAAAGATGTGAAATTATGAAACAAGCATGCATATAATAATACAGGGTTCCCACATATCACCTGACCACTAACACCCTGCATTATTGTGAAATTGTCACAAACTATGAAATAGCATTGTCAAAATATTATTACTAACTATAGTCCATATCTTACATTTGGTGTATTTTCCCCAAACCCACTTGATTATTAACACCCTGTATTATATATTTGCTATAGTTCATGAGAGAACATGTTTATATATATTCTGTTAACCACAGCCCATCTTCCACCACAGGATTTATTTTGTTAGCATTCCCTTTCTTTGTACAATCCATTCGAAATTTATACTCAGTGGCTCTCATTTTCACCAGAGTTGTGCCGTCCACATCTCAGTTAATTTTATATTTTCATTATTACAAAAGGAAAAATACCATACCCCCTTATATCCCCCCCATTCTTGTTCCTTAGAATTGATATATCTTTTTACCATTGCTGCAAAATATTACAATATTATTGTTAACTATCATCCATAAGTTACATTTGTTGTAGTAATGCTGTGTGTCACAATAGTGTTAAAACTTTGTAAATGAACATACGTATGAATATACTGTCAACCACAATCTTCATCCTCCATCTAAATCTCTCTTACAGTACCTAGATTATTCCTTAGCTTCCTTTCAATTGACATTTATACCCATAGGCTACCACTTTCAGCCACAACATGTATAAATCAGCAATGTTAGTTATACTCACTGTAATGTGGTACCATCAACTCAATTCATTTTCACACTTTTAAAATAGGCATTAAAAATTCTACACTCATGAAGCATCAGCTCCCATTCTAAACACAAACTCTATTTCTAAGTAACATATAATCTGTGAGTTTACTCATCTTATTTAGTTCATATTTTTGAGGCCATACAATATTTGTCCTTTTATATCCAAATTATTTCACTCAGCATAGTGTCCTCAAGGTTCATCCATGTTGTCATATGCATCCTGATTTCATTTCTTCTTACAGCTGAATAGTATTCCATTTTATGTATATACTACACGTTTTTTTTTTGATTCATAGGTTGATGGACACTAGAGCTATTTCCGTATTTTAGAAGTTGTGAATAATGCTTCTATGAACATTCGTGTGCAAATGTCAGTTCATGTTCTTGCTTTCCATTCTTCTGAATATATTCTTAATAACAAGGTTGCTGGGTCATATGGTAGTTGTATATTTATCTCCTTGATGTACCACCAGTCCATCTTTGATGCACCATTCTATTTTCCTTCACCATTCTACATTCCTCTCAACAGTGAAGGAGTGTTTCTATTTCTCCACATCCTACCCAGCGTTAGTTTTTGTTGTTGTTTTTTTTTTTTTAATAATGGCTATTCTATGAGGTGTGAAATGGCACCCCATTGTAGTTTTGATCAGCATTTCCATAATAGCTAGTGAAATTGAACATTTTTTCCTGTGACTTTTGCCACTTATATTACCTCTTAGGAAAAACTGTTTATTCACATCTTTTGCCCATTTTAAAATTGAGATGCTTGTCTTTTTGCCATTGAGTTGTCTGATTTCTTTATGTAACATCGATATCAAACTTTTTTATAGGTAGGTAGTTTCCAAATATTTTCTCCCTTTGAATAGGCCTCATTTCAACTTCTTGACAAAATCTTTTGGAGATCAAAAGTGTTTAATTTTGAGGATGTCCCATTTATCTATTTTTTCGTGCTTTTAGTGTAAGGTTTAAAAAACTATCAACAACCACAAGATCTTTAAGATGTTTCCCTATATTTTCTTCTAGGAGTGTTATGGCTATTTACGTTCTAGATCCAATTTCAATCAACTTTTTTATAAAGTGTGAAATATGGGTCATATTTCTTTTGGATATGGATATACAGTTCTCTCAGCACCATTTGTCAAAGAGTGTTATGGCACAACTGGTGGGGAGGGGCTTAACAATCTTGTCAACAATCGTTTAATCATAGATATGAAGGTCTTTTTCTCAGTTCTCAACTTGTTTCCATTGTTCAATATGTCTATATTTATGCCAGTAACCATGTTGATTTTACCACCGTAGCTAAGTAAAATGATTTAAAGTCAGGAAGTGAAAGTCATTTTTGTGAAAAAAAAAAAAAAAAAAAAAAAGGGCTGTGGGATTTTTATTGAGGTTGCGTTGAATCTGTAAATCAATTTGGATAGTATTGACATCTTAATGATATTAAGTCTTCCAATCCATGAACATGGAATGTCCTTCCATTTATTTACATGTCCTGTGGTTCCTTTTTAGCCGTGTTTTGTGGTTTTCTCAACACAGTTCCTTTATGTACTTGGTTAAGTTTATTACTAAATATTTTATTTTTTAGGCACTACTATAAATTTACTTTTTTTCTGACTTCCTCCTCAGGTTGCTCATCAGTAGACTATAAAAACATTATTGATTTTTGCATATTAATCTCATATCTGGCCACTTTATTGAACTCATCGATTAGTTCTACAGGCTTTTTTTGTGGATTTTTCAGGATTTCCTAGATATAGGATTATATCATCAGTGAAAGACAAAGGTTGTACTTCTTCCTTTCACATTTGGATGCCTTTTATTCTTTTTCTTGGCTAAGTGCTCTAGCTAGAACCTTTAACAAAATATTAAGTAGCAGTGGTTGCAGTGGGCATCCTTGTCTTGTTCCCAATCTCAGCAAGAAAGTTTAAAGTTTTTCACCATTGAATATAATACTAACTGGGTTTTTCATATACATACTTTACCATGTTTAGAAAGTTTCCTTATTTTCCTACATTTTGATGTGTTTTAATCAAGAAAGCAATTAGGCAAGCAAAAGAATTAAAAGGCATCAAATTTGAAAAGGAAGCTGTAAAACATTCACAATTCACTGATGATATCTTATATATAGAAAGTTCCAAAAAACTACAACAAAACTACTAGAGCTAATAAAGAAGTTCAGCAAAGTGGCAGATACAATATTTATATGAAAATACCAGTGGTGTTTCTATACAATATTAAGGAGCAATCTGAGGAAGAAATAAGGAAAAAAATTTCCATTTTCAATAGTGATGAAAATAATTAAATATTTAGTAAGAAACCCAAGCAAAGACATAAATGGCCTGTATTCAGACAAGTATAAAACATTCCTTAAAGAAGTCAAAGATGACCTAAATAAATGGAAGAGCAATCTGTTCATGCATTAGTAGACTACATATTGTTAAAATGTCATTTCTGCACAAACTGATTTACAGACTCAATGAAATCCTAATAAAAAATTCCAAAAGCCTTTTTGAAGAAATGGAAAAGCCTATTATCAAATTTATTTGGAAGGATAAAGTTTCCCATATAACCAGAAATTTCTTTAAAATTAAGAACAAGATTACTTTCACCAACAGTCTGGACCTTTCTGCTTGTCTTCTTGAATGAAGACATTAAGGATGTTTGGTATCTCCAATAAAGTAAAATTTTGAGCTTTGCTTTCCAGTTTGGGCTCCCTTTTGGCTCCTTTTTGGGGCCATGTTGGACTTTACAAGTGGTGACAGAAAATCTGTGGTTCCTGCTGACCAGACCCAGAGGATATTACTTATCATGGATTATATGACATCGAACCTGGTCCATACTCCCTATTGTTTTTTTGTAATACATTTTTATCCTTTTAGGTCCAACATCTTTTGCTCTTCAAATTTGGAGGATGTGCTCATGGATGCATTGAGATGGAGGCTGTGCTCTCTTGACCCTTAATTATGGATTTGTGACCCTGTTATTAGGAAGAGATACTTTTTGAATTCATATTTGGGTGATCGGTTCAGCCTGGTCATCAATTTTGGAGAATTGTATCCCAAAGATTCCCTCCTACCTGCCTCCCTCCCCGTCCACCCCAAAACAATGGGCAGTGGATTTGTTCAAGCCACACCCTAAGGGGATCCCCACGGTGGAGGAGGTGCAAGCAAGATCTCAATGCCGGACAACCTACACCACCCGGCAGTCGCATTTCCCTGGACCCCAGGGAGACCACGTGGAGTCTGCTCCTACCAGTTTCAACTGCCTTCTTCTGGGAGCCCTTTTGGAAACAGGGACCTGCAGGGTAATTTAGCATTCCTCAAACAGTATTTGCATTCCTGGGAGTTGCTTGAGGTTGCTGCATGAGGCACCTGTAAGAGGTTACAGATGTTTATTTGGAAAGTCCCAGCATTCACTATACACATAATTTTTCTGTACATTCAGGTCTTCCATTTTTCATCTTCAAATTCGGAGGATGTGCTCATGGGTGCATCGAGATGGGCGACTGCACCCTCAGACTGGACCATGCTTCTCTTGACCCATATGAATCACTCTGCCTGACATCTGGGGAATAGTTGAATTGGGTTTTGTGTCCTTGTTCAGCCTATAGATATTTTTTCCAACCTGGTGGTGGGTAGGGTCATCTGGATGCCATTGGAATAGAGTTGGAAGTTGGGGAATGTGCATTGCTTTCTTGTGACTTTTGTAACATTGGTAACTTTGCTACAATTGATAAACCAAGAATCTTATTGTTATATGGTTAACTATAGTCCATATACATGTACACTATTCCTATTACCTTCTGAAACCCCTCTTCTTGTTGTAATTGTTACATTTTATGTCTTTGTACATTGTATATCCCCACCCATAGGTGAACTTCAGTTTTATGCAGTTGAGTTTTAGACATTTTAAAACATGGAGTTACATATCAAAACCCAATATATAATTATTGTTATTTTTAATTAGTGAAATGATTGACTTTATGAAAGTTCTTAAATTTTTATGTGATTTGACCCACCATTGAGTGTCCTTTCATTTCTGTTTGAAGAACTTGCTTAAAATTGTAGGGCAACACAAGTGGTGGAAATCTCCCACAAGATTTTTTGTATGTTTGTTTGTTTGTTTTAATATGGCATTGCTGTATTAATCTTCCCTTCATTTTCTAAAGCGTGTCTCACTTTAGATATAGTATTATTAGAGATGAAGCATTTTTTGTGAACCCTTGAAATATTTCATCTTAATTTTCCTTTTTGCCTTATTGATGTTTGTCTTCATGATTTCTGTGGCAAAATTATTGCTTGATCATCTTGGGACTCCCTTAGAGAAAACACATTGCTTTACTCTTGCAGTTGTCAAAAGTCCCTCATTGCCCATAGTATTTTACTGTGTGATTCCAGTGTGTTTGGGCATGATTTTCTATGGCTTTATCCTGTATGGGTTTCTTTCTGTTCCTTGATTTTGAAAATACATGCCTTTCACTACATCTGAGAGATTTCCTGCCATTATATCTTTGAATATTCCTTCTGCCACTTTCTCTTTATTTTCTTTCTGTGTCTCCCACAAAGCATGTGTGTTATTCTTGATTTTATACCATGTCCTTTCCCCTAGGTGTAGAAGGGCATACAGATTCCTGAGGCACCAGTTTCCTTTTTCCATGGAATGTTTTAACAAATAGTCAAGACTGGAAGATCCATTTTCCTCTATCCTCTGGCACACTGTCACATGGTCTGTGCTCCTGCAAATCTTGGACCAGTACCATTGGGAACTAAGTAAGGCAACAGCCACTTCTGAAAAGTCACAGCACTGCCCGGAAAATGCCACTCACTTGTTTCCATGAGAGGAGAGGAGTCAGGGTGGAGACACCAGTGATTTTCCTGCAGGAGGGTTTTTTGTCTGTGGTTCATGCCAGGTCCCCATGGCCCTAATGCATGCAGGGCTCTGTGCCACAGGCCCAAAGTTGGTTTCTTGGGTGATTTTAGGGAAAGTTATGTGTGTGGGCTGTCAATAGTGTTGACCATGGTTTTGCCAGGAGCTCCCCAGAAACCCAGGGTCTAAAGGAAACCCTTACCCGAACATAAACACCAGGAGTCTGGGCACCCAGTGGTTTGTTCATGTCTTGTACAACTCCAGGGATATCCTTTAGAAGTCACACATTCTGAGCCAGCCTCAGCACTATGTGTCATGTTCCCCACCCAACTCTGGCATGGGCCATCCCATCAGCAACCTCCTGCTCCACTGCTAGTAGACAGAACTACTGTCTGCCCAGCCCCTGGGCAAGCATATCTGCTTGGCAGCTAAAGGATCTGGCAGGAACTGGTGGCCAAAGTAGGATGGTCCCATTGTGCTCCAGGCTTACAGGATTATCTCTTACACTCTCTTTCAAAAATTGTAAATTTTTTTTTATATCATATCTTATTTTTCAATTTTATATTAAATGTCTTATTAACTGCTTTAAAAAAATCTTTTTAAGATTTACCTAAACCACATGGTATGGGAATATATCTCAATAAAATAGCTTAAAAAACTAATAAATGTTACTGCAAGAATAGCCAGTAATAGCCATTGTGTATAGAAGAGGAAAGGGCAAAGCTGTGAGGGAAGGTGTTTATGTGTGAGGTTTTTTTTTTTTTTTTAATTTTTTATTTATTTTTATTGTGGGTAAAAAAAATCAAAATTCTCACAATACATACAAACATTTGCAAAATGATATATAAATATATATGCATATATGTGTATTTGCTTACAAAATTGTTATATATATATATATATATATACATATATTTTAAGAGGTGCTTAGATTACCCAAAATATTACAAGGAACCCACTGGGATTCCCATGTTTCCCACCTCCCACACCTCCTATGAAGTCTCTATAAAATTGATTGTAGAAAAAAATAGGGTTGTTTGGGGGAACTACACCTGATGGGAGATAGGGTCTACAGTTAGTGCTTAAATTTTCACAATGTCCTTGCCTAGTTTTTAACAATCATATCGCCACAAGTCTAGGAGCTGGTGGAGGCTGCTGCATGAGGCACCTATATGATGTTACACAAGTTTATTTGGAAAGTCCCAGCATTCACTATACACATAATTTTGCTGTACATTCAGGTATGAATTGTACACTTCAATGAAAAATATTTTTCCAAACAGGGTGTTGACAGTCACACACGAAAGTCTTGTATTTGCCTATTTCTCTATCCAGGTCCTCCATTTTTTGCTCTTCAAATTTGGAGGATGTGCTCATGGGTGCATCAAGATGGATGGCTGTACCCTCGGGCTGGACCATTCATCTCTTGACCCTTATGAGTCACTCTGCTTGACATCTTGAGAATAGCTGAATTGGGTTTTGTGTCCTTGTTCTGCCTAAAGATGTTTTTTCCCCTCCTAGTGGTGGGTGGGTTCATCTGGATTCCATTGGCACAGAGTTGGAGGTTGGGGAATGTGCATTGTTTTGTTGTGAGGGAGATTTTCTGTGAGCTGTCAGCCTTGCTTTCCCTGTAAGAATAGATTTCATTTTATTTCAAATGCTTTCAAAGAAGTAGAATGTGACCTAAAAGCAGTTATTTACACATAGGTAATGCCCTTGAATCCCTCTGTACATGAGAAAGTCTTAAAGAATATGAGACTTATCAGAGATTCGTTCTGTGAAAGCAAAGCTAGAGCTTGCAGACATTAGAGGAGAGATTCATAAAATAATTCACAAAGATCTCCTCTAAATTACTCAATCAAAAGTGGGCTTATTCAAAGACTATAAATTAGAGAAAATCATTTGGATCTAGCCCACCATTATTCTCCCTGTAAATGTTGTTATTATTTAATTAATTTTTAAATATTGTACAGAAATTTTGTAACATCTGCCTTTACCAGGAAATGAAATCCTTGGGGCCACTCGTTTCAAGAGTGTACTTTTCAAAATTCCTAAATAAATGCCTTATATTTTCATGTAGTTTGTACTTATCCTTTGAGTAATACATTCATTCTTAGAAATAATTTATATTCAAATCATATTAGAATCTGTGTCATTTTCCAATTTTGCATTTTGCCAGGTATTTTGAAAATGGTTTTTCTATTTGAAAGGCACCAAATATGTGCACAAAACATACCATCAACAGCTTTTTCCTGAGTAGAGTCCATAGCATTCATTTAATGTAATTTTCTCCAACCCACACCATTTTTAGTTTTCAAAGTATATTTTTGTTATAGAAGGTGACCTTAGAAAAAAATCATGCATATTTTAATACTCCACATACAACAGCCTTCCATCAACACATCACACCATGATAGAACGTAGTTACAGATTATGAGATATTATCATCAGACTATGACCACTAAGCACAGTCCAGAGTGCATTTTGATACACATTTTCAATTGCCTTCCATTATCGACATGTAACATTTGGTGTGGATGTTGCCTGTGTTTCATGGCTTCTCATGTGTTTACTACTTTTCCCCTTTAATCATCAATTTGACTCTTCATTTCTTGCTAATTCATCTATATTTGGACCACTACCTCTAAATAGAATTAGAGTTTCATGGCCATGTTACTTAGGAGGAGGTGCTTTTTTATTTCATTCTTTGTGTTCTATTCAGCCTGGTCATCAGGCCATTTTAAATCAGCACACACCACTCAGAACTGAGTGGTAGAGAGTGTGGTCTACAGTGTGAACTGTGGTCTATGGTTGGTGGCAAGGCTCCAGGATGTGTAAGTTCATTGAGGTTGGTGGGCCACACTGTGGGAGATGTTTGTGTGGGATGTGGTGGGAGGTGTGGGAGGTGGGCAGCGTGGGAGTCCCAGTGGGTTCCGTGTGGTATTTTGGGTAATCTAAGCACCTCTTAAAATATATGTATATATATATATATAAATAACATTTTTGTAAGCAAATACACATATATGCATATATATTTATATATCATTTTACAGATGTTTGTATGTATTATGAGAATTTTGATTTTTACCCATAATAAAAAAAAATAAATAAATAAAAAAATAAAGAGTGTGTTTGAAGTTTTGTTTCGAATCCCCAAAGAATAAGTTCTTAAACTAATTCACTCCTGTGACTGTGGTACACTTTTATTGCATAAAATTCACTTTGCTTATCACTTTCAATTAGATTGCATTGGAGTGTTTGATTGGATCGCATCAGTGGGAAATGGCACAGGCTAGGTCTCTGCCCTTTTGCTAGATGTTATATAAACTGAGAACACATAGAAAGAGACTGTGGAATTTTTAGATTATTTCATGAATTCCAAAAAGAAAAACATTATATATTTAAACTAATCTATTCCTGTGTGTGTGATCCATTTAATTGCAATAAATTTAGTTGAGGAACATTTAATTAGATTATTTGATAAGATTGCTTTAGGGTTTTTGATTGGACTAAGTCAGTGAGACATGATGCAGGTTAAGTCTCTGCTTCCTTGCTGACCAAGGAAGCTGAGGTCAAAGAGAAACAGACACAGGAAAAGGAAGCTGCCATATTTGATCTTGCCATTTGAGAGAAATTTTGCCCACAGCTTAGATACAAAGAGAGAAGACTCCTAGAGGCTCAAAGAACTGAGGCCCAGAGAGAGAGGAGGCCTGGTAAAAGATGAAAATCTCTATGCCTTATCTGCCTACAGCTGCAGAAAGGCAGAGACCTTGGCAGACACTGTGGCCACCTTGCTTTGCAACATGCCCAGACAACATAATCAAAGATTGCTGACTTTGTGAGAAAGCACCTCTTATTGTCCCCTCTTTTGGACTTCTCACAGCCTTGGAACTGTATGTTTTTACTGCAAATAAATCCCTTTTATAAAAATCAACCCATTTTTGGTATTTTAGATTGGCATCCCATTAGCAAACTAAAACAGAAATTAGTATCAAGAGAGTGGGGTGTTGCTCCCTCTAAGTACTAAAAATATTGGAATAGTTTAATAAATTAGTAAAGGTTATTTTTTGGATGAATGGTGAGATGTTTGATTTAAAACACCAATATTTCTTTGAAGAGACTGTTGATAGGAATATGGATCCTAAAGTTATTTCCAGTGAGGCCTTAGAAGGATATGATAAAACTATTGTTGCAAACTGGAATAAATGCAATCCATGTTTTAAAGCTGCAGATAACCTTGCAAAATTGCCTCCTGATGTTAGATTGAAGACAGAATTTGAAAATGATGAGCTTGGGCATTTAGCTGAGGAGATTTCCAAAATAAATGTGGAAAATGTGGCCTGGCTTCTCCTTGCACCTTACAGAAAAAGGAAAGAGATAAGATGATAACTAACTGCTGGGTAGAAGGAAATCAGAGCCTGATATCTGAAATTCTAAACTTCTAGAAAACAAGCCCCCAGAGGATAATGCCCTATGTGAAACATCTAAACTTGGGGCTTGCAAGTTAGGATTGTAAATGCAGTTATCCAGGAAAGGCTTGTGGAAAGTCTTACTGTCTGGATCCCTATTTCCTGTATGCTAAAACAACAAGATTTTTTGTGAGATTTTTATTGAATGAAACCACTGTCAGCATGGTTGAAAAGGGACAGGGAGGGTAGAAATTGAAGGGAAAATAGCCTTAAGTGGAAAACCATGGAAGCTGAGGTCTGAACTTAAGATCCCCTCAAGCCAAGAGAAGTACCACATCCATGTAGGCAGAAAGGGTGAGTTTGCCCCTGAATTTGAAGAGGATTGGCATTCCAGCTCATTGTTCAGGGTGATTTTGGATGCCCCAGGCTACAGGGAGGGTGGAGTGCATTCCTCAGTGTTTGGGGAGAGTTAGATTATCACCCCTCTTATCTGAACAGATTGGGCTTATTCATCACAATTAGGGAAAATCAGGTCACCACCACACTCTTATGAAGGTGTGGGGCCTGTATTCCAGAGATTCAGAGTAGGTTGTCATTGCTTCATTTTACTAAGGTAGTTGAGATTGCACTCCAGAGATTGGGTAATGTGTGGCCATCATCCCAATGTTATTGGATGGTGAGCTCTGGAGCTTGGTCACCAAGCTTCAGATGCTTGAAGAGGGCAGAAGAGAAAGTATGGCTGTTTGGCAAGTCTGTGGAAATGGTGGGCCCCCATGAGCTCCAGAGGAGAAGAAGATAGAATTCTAAGGGTAACTCACTGACTTTGAAATGTAATGGAGTATGCTCTGCATATTTTTGGAACTATTTGGGACAATTGACTCCTTTTTTCCCTCCCAATTTCTCCTTATGATAATGCAAATGTTTACCCTCTGTATGTTCTTTCTTTGTATGCTGGAAGTAGAAAACTTATTTTCTAAATTTCAGAGGTTTATAGTGAAAGGGAAATTTTTCCCCAAGAAAAACTGCATGCGTAAATTGATTTTTTTTTTTTTTTTTTTTTTTTTTTTGGTACTTAGCATTGCTACTGAATTGATTTAAGATTTTTGGAATGTTGTGCTGTAATGAATGTATTTTGCATACAGAAGGGCATGTCCTTTTGGGACTCAAAGAATGGAGTATGGCACTTTGAGATTATTTTAATGAATTCTTAAAAGAGAAATATTATGTTTTTAAACATTTATTCTCATAGCATTGCATTAAATTTGTTTGAGGATCCTTTCATTAGATTAGATTTTGTGATAAGATCACTGTAGGGTTTTTGATTGGACTACATAAGTGAGGAATGACTCAGGTTCAGTTTCTGCCCCATTACAGGGTCTGATATAAATTCAGAGACACAGAGAGAGTCAGCAAAAAAATACAAAAATGGAAACTGTCATATTTGATCCTGACAGGTAAGAGGTTTCATCCCCAGCTGAGCTGCAAAGAGATAAGCCCCCAAAGGACTCAAAGAGCTGAGGCCCAGAGAAAGAAAGGTAGGTCTGATATGAGACAAGCTGTATGCCAAGTTTGCCTACAGGGGCAGAAAGGCAGAGAGACCTTGGCAGCGATCATAGCCACCTTGGTTTGCCACATGCCCAGACAACAGGATCAATGGTCACTGAACATCGTGAGAAAGCATGTCTTATGGTGCCCTGAATTGAACTACTCACAGCCTTGGAACTGTACATTTTTACCCCTAATAAATCCATTTTATAAAAGTCAACCCATGTATGGCACTTTTCATTGGTAGTCCTTTTGGCCAACAAAAACAGTAACAAGAAAGAGAGGTGTCACCATCATTAACCTGCCATATGTGAGAGAGGACTTGAGGATCACTAGCAGCCAAAGCTGAAGCACAAAGCTCCCAAAGGCTAGGCCCAAGGAGAAGATCAATGCTGAAGAAGTGACCCAGATACCTGTTTGCACACAGCTGAACTTATGAAGAAAGCAGAGCAGTTAAGGCTGACAGAGGAAGAAAAAAAAGAGACAGGGCATATGCCTGATCACCAAAAGCTGGGCTCTGTGAGATGGTGAACCCAGAGGGGAAAGCAGGGGCCTTGGTAGATATTAGTCACCATCTTGGTTCCCCATGTGACAGTACACTTGGATCACCAGTAGCTGACTTTGGTGAGAAAGTATTTCTGCTGATGCCTCAGTCTGGATATTTTTGCAGCCTGGAGGCTTTTACCCTTTTAAAATTCTCATTATAAAATCCAAACCATTACTGGTGTGGCAAAATAAGACAAATAGCATGATGTTTAATTTCCACATATTTGCAAATCTTTCATTTATCCCTCTAATATGGATTTCTAGCTGCATTCCATGGTAGTAAAAAAAAATACATTGCATGATTTCAATATTGTTGAGTTTATTGAGACTTATTTTGTGACCAAATATATAGTATATCCTGGAGAATATTCCATGTTCACTCAAGAAGAATATTTATTCTTTGTTATTGGGTTATGTGTTCTATATATGTCTAATAGGTCTAGCTGGTTTAGAGTATCATTCCATTCTTGTATTTTCTTATTGATTTTCTGACTAGATGTTTTATCCATATTGAAAGTGATGTATTAAAGTTTCCTACTATTAATGTAGAACTATCAGTTTCTCCCTTCAAATCTGTCAGTGTTTGCTTCAAATATTTTGGCATTATGCTGTTAGGTACATATATATCTATAATTGTTACCTCTTGGTGAATTGACCACTTTATTCAGTATATAATGATCATATTCATCCCTCATAATGTTTTTTTTTTTTTTTATGGGTAAAAATCAAAATTCTCACAATACATACAAACATTTGCAAAATGATATATAAATATATATGCATATATGTGTATTTGCTTACAAAAATGTT
>JAKSZT010054580.1:119603-157010 GCA_026826555.1 Tolypeutes matacus
GACCAGGGTGTCTCTGGAGCTCTCAGGAACCCCACTGAGTGGGGTGATAGGCACTTAGATGTTCTATGAGCTCCTACTGAGGTGTGCATAAGAGTTACCTCTGGGATGACCTCCCGACTCTCTTTGAAGTCTCTTAACCTCTTGAACTCATTTGTCTTTACCGTTTTCCCCTTTTATTCAAGGTCTTTTTCCAGTTGTGTTGCCAGTTGGCACTTGGGAAAAGTTTTCAATTAGCAATAATCGTGCCTCGGATAAACCTCATTGGCTACGATACTGCCACTGCACAAAGCTGCCAGTTGGCACTTGGTATTAATCCCTCGTTGCCAGGGATGCTCATCCCCGGGAGTCATGTCCCACGTTGGGGGGAAGGTAATGCAATCATATGCTGAGTTTGGCTTAGAGAGAGGCCACATTTGAGCAACAAGGAGGCTCTCAGGTGGCAACCCTTAGGCACCCCACTACTGCAGGCTAAGTCTCATTTGCAAGAGCAAAAACTCACAAGGGTAGTCATCAATAAAACAAAACAAAACAAAAACAAACAAACAAACAAACAAAAATAAAATAAAATAAAACCATCAGTGGGTCATCCTATTTTGACAGGCACTGTCCCTACACTCAGAGGACTATTACTGCTCCCTTGGAGATTGTGGCAGAGCTCTCCAGGCTAGGAATTCAGATTCCCTCATTTATTGTGTGATTATCCACCCATCGTGACCATGTCCCATCCCCCGATCCTTTGAATGATTTTGTATATCTTTCATGCATATTCGGTTGAACCAATCCCCACGAACCCCCCCCAGACACCCTCCCCCCAATAATCCCCCGCAGTACCCATTGTAACCCTTCTGTGATCCAAATCCTCCATGAACATTTAGTCCATAAAATAATCAAATACACTTACTAGGAAAAAGAAACAAGTGTGATAAGCTTACATGCAAGAGACAAACATAAGGAAACTCGGGGAAAAAAAAAAAGAGAGAGAAGGAAAAAAAAAACAAATAATCAAACAAAGAACAAAACAAAATAAAATATAATTAGTGGATTGGGACATTCAAAAAATGGGCAAAAAAGCAAAGGAAATGCCTTTAAAAAATATATATATATATATATTCATTTTTATTTCCTTTCTCTCTTTTCTTTTCCCTTTTTTCCTTCCCTTTATCACTGTGTTATCGGATGTCTGGTGTGCCATGACACCTTCCACTCTTTAAATAAATTTCAGTGATATATATTAATAAAGCATACAATTCATCCAAAGTGTTCAGTCAATGGTATTTGGTATAATAATAATAAAAAACAGACAAAACAGAATAACTCTACCCCTTAATAATAATTACCTCCCCAAATCTCTATGGTTAGTCTGCTGTTACAATGCTGCTATTCTGTTTCTTACTTTGTAATTTATTTGTATTTATATTTTGTATACATGGAGTAAAACAATATATAATACCTTTGTCTAGTTTCTTTCACTTCATATATTTCTTAATTTTATCCTTAATGGAATATTATTCATATATTATTATACAATACTATACATATGTTGATTTGCTTTTTATTTTGCCTCATTTAAACATCCTGTAACATTAACATATGTTTGTTCAGTCTCAAAGAAAAATAGTTTTTTTTATATTTATATATACAATATTACCCATATTCATTTTTCACTTGAGGTTTTGCTGTTATTCAAATCCATATTACACTTTTTAGCTTTCCTTCTACTAATATATATACTCTTAGACTCTCCCTTTCAACCACTGTCATACCCATATAATAGGACTGCTAGTTACAAACATGACGATGTGCTTTCACATTTCTATTCATTTCTAAAGATTTATGAACCTTTTTACCAATTCTGCACAGATTAACCCTCATCTTTCCATTCTTTAAACTCATTCTATTTTCTAATAAACTATATTCTAGTTATTAACTACCTGAATTTACACAAGGTATTTAGTTCATAATACCACAGTCATATAGTATTTGCCCTTTTATGTCTGGCTAGTTTAATTCAATATAATTCCCTCCAGCTTCATCCATGTTGTCATATGCTTCATGACTTCATTTCTTCTTACAGCTGCATAATAGTTAATTGTATGTATACACTACTCTTTTTCCTTGCATTGGTTAATGGACACCTGGGTTGTTACCATCTTTTGCAATTGTGAATAATGCTGCTATTCACATTGGTGTGCAGATATTGGTTCATGACACTGCTCTCAGCTCTTCTGGGAATATACCTAGTAGTAGCATAGTTTATCCAACTACATTAGGAAATGTAAGACAAACCTCCATGTACCATATTACATTCCCACCACCAGTTAATAAGTATTTTTACATCTGGGCATCCTTTCCAACAGTTAGAGTTTTCTGTCTTGTCAATAGTGGCTATTCAAATAGGTGTGAAATGACATCTTATTGTAGATTTGATTTGCAAATCCTTAATTACTAGTGATGAATACTTTTATGTGTTTTTCCACCATTTGTATTTCTTCTTTGGACAAATGTCTATTCAAGTCTTGTGCCCATTTTTTAATTGGTTTTTGCCTTTTTCTTGTTGAGTTGCAGCACCTCTTTATAAATCATGGCTATTAACCCCTTGTTGGCTATATGATTTCAAAATATTTCCTTTAATTGAATAAGTTGCAATACTACCCTTTTGACAAAGTCCTTTGAGGTGCAAAATTGTTTAATTTTGAGGAGGCCCTATTTATCTATTTTTACTTTTGTTCTTCATGCTATGAAGTGTAAGGTCCATGAAATCACTACCTGTGACAAGATCTTGAAGATGTTTCCCTACATTTTCCTCTAGTAATTTTATGGCCATGGCTTTTATATTGAGGTCTTTGATACATTTTCAATTGATTCTTATATAGGAGACAGATGAGTCCTCTTTCATTCTTTGGTTAAGAATATCCAGTTCTCCCAGCATCATTTGTTGAAGAAACAGTTGTATCCCCTTGGTAGGTGTGTCAAAAACCAGTTGTCCCTAGAAGTGAGGGAATATTTCTGGATTCTCAGTTATATTCCAGTGATCAATGTGTTAGCCTTTATGCCAATACCATGCTACTGTGACCACTGTAGCTTTGTAATATATTTCAAGATTTAATTTTCATTGATGTTTTAGGTCACAGCAAAGCCACTCACAGAATAAAAGAGACTCTCATTTACCCAAACTCCTCCCCCTTTCCTCATCCATATTAAAACCTTTTTGTATGTGAATGGTAGCATTGTTATTACTAATATACAGATAGTGAAATATAGCTACTAAACACTGTCAATAGTTTACGGTATGGTTTACATTTTAGACTATATACTTTTTATAAATTTTGATGATATTTACCATGTCCTTTGTCCATCACTGTAAGGTAATGAAAAACATATGCACTGACCACTAAATATCCCCTGTTTGATCTATTATGTTGCCCCCTCCCCATGCCCCCGGGGTCCACAACAACACCCTGGCTTGATTTATTGCATGACAAGATTCATAGTAGCATGCAACAAAAGGTCTTGACACACTGGTTTGTCCTCCCCTATTAGGAACCACACTTGCACTTAAGAGATGCCCACCTGTCTATTTCTGAGTGAATCAGCCCTCCCAAATATGGGAGTCCATCTCCTTCCCACTCATTGTGTGGGTGTCCACCCACTGATACAACACATTATGACAAGATGGACATTCACACAGTCCCTAGAAGCCTGTACCAGATGATCCCTGTCCTGAATGCTGCCCCCCAACCAAGACCCTAAACCAATGACACTTCCTTGTCATATTGCCATAAGCTCATTCCTAACTATGTACTTTCAACCTCATACCCACAAATCCCAAGTGATCACCTGTGACTTCTTCCATATCTCCCCCCAGTGTCCTGGGTATTCTAACCCACCTTTCCCAATCTACCCACCTGTCAACCCTGTACCACCAAACCCAATAATATCCCACATGTACTACCCACATGTCCTATCCCTTCAATACGCAAGTACACCCTATCACTTTACCATAGATTATGCCCGTATGGGTGATGGCTCACAACTTTTTCTTCTCTTTCTCTTTCTCGTAAATATACCTTTCAGACAATAGTTCTCAGAGACTGCTCGATTTCCTTAATTCATATCACTGAAGTCAGATACTGTTCATCCTTCAATGCCTGGCTTGCTTCACTCAACCTAAATCTTCAAGATTCATCCATGTTTTCCCATGTGTTAGCACTTTATTGCTTCTTACAACTGAGTAATATTCCATTGCATGTATGTACCACATTTTGTTTATCCATTCATCTGTTAATGGGCACTAGTGTTGATTCCAACTTTTAGTAATAGTGAACAATGGCGCTATGGACATTGGTGTGCATATATCTGTTCGTGTCTTTTCTTTCAATTCTTCTAGGTATATACCCAGCAGTGGAATAGCTGGATCATACGGAACATCTATAGTTAGTTTTTTGAGGAACCGTCCAACTGTCCTCCATAGTGGCTTCATCATTCCACAATCCCACCAGCAGTGGATGAGTGTCCCCATTCTTCCACATCCTCTCCAACACTTATAGTCTGCTGTTTTTTTAAATAGCTGCCATTCTAATGCCTGTAAGATGGTATCTCATTGTACTTTTGATTTGCATTTCCCTAATAGCTAGTGATGTCGAACATTTTTTTATGTGCTTTTTAGCTATTTGTATTACTTCCTTGGAGAAGTTTCATTACAGTTCACTTGCCCATTTTTTAAATGGCTTGTTTGTCTTTTTATTTTGGAGGTGGAGGATTTCTTTATATATGCAGGATATTAAGCTCCTATCAGATATATGGTTGCCAAATGTTTTCTCCCATTGTGTAGGCTGCCTTTTTATTTTCTTGATAATGTCCTTTGAGGTACATTTTTTTTTTTTTGAGGAGATCATATTTATCTATTTTTTCTTTTTTTGCTCATGCTTTGGGTGTGAACTTCAGGAAACCATTTCCCAATACAATGTCCTGTAGATACTTCCCTAGATTATCTTCCAAGATTTTTACAGTCTTGGCTCTTATTTTAAGAGCTTTGAACCACCTTGAGTTGTATAAGGTTTGTATAAGGTTGAGACCGTATTCTTCTCTCATTCTTTTGGATATGGATATCCAGTTCTTCAAGCACCATTTGTTAAAGAAGCAATTCTCTCCCAAATGAGTGGGCTTGGTGGTCTTGTCGAATATCAGATGACTGCATATGTGAAGATTTATATCAGAACTCTCAACACAGTTCCTTGATCAGTATGTCTATCCTTGTGCTAATGCAATGCAGTTTTGACCATAGTAGCTTTGTAGAATGTTTTAAAGTCAGGTATGTGATACCTCCAACTTCCGTTTTCTTTTTCAATATGTGTTTGATGATTTGGGGCCTTTTACTCTTCCAAATAAATTTTGTAGTTAGTTTTTCCAATTCCTTAGAAAAACACAGTGTTGATTTTTATTGGGATTGCATTAAATCTGTAGATTAGTTTGGGAAGGATAGAAGTGTTCATGAGGTTTAGTCTTCCTATCCATGAACAGGGAATATTCTCCCATTTATTTAAGGCTTCTTTGATTTCCTTTAACAGTGTTGTGTACTTTTCTGTATATAAGTTCTTTACATCTTTAGTTAAATTTATTCCTAGGTATTTGATTTTTAGTTACTATTGTAAATTTTATATTTTTTCTTGATTTCCTCCTCAGATTGCTTATTATTGGTGTACAGAAATGCTACTGAGTTTTGAGCATTGATCTTATAGCCTGTAACATTACTGTACTCTTTTATAAGTTCTAGAAGTGTTTTTGTAGATTTCTCAGGGCTTCCTATGTATAGGATCATGTTGTCTGCAAATAATGAAATTTTTACTTCTTTTCCAATTTGGATGCCTTTTATATCTTTTCCTTGCCTCAATGCTTGAGCAAGTACTTCTAACATTTAATCAGGGTTCCTTACCATTCAAAACCTGAAAGCAAACATTAAACTAAGAAATACCCATTTATTTCACTGAATGGAGGACATAGACTCTTGCTCTATACTTATTACCTGTTTGATTTGGTTCATAACAACTAGAAGGTTCAGTGTCCTTATGTGAATAACAGAGCTCATAATATGTATTTCAAAATAGGCATTATTGTGAGGAATAATTATTATAATGAACTTAATGTTTTCAGTAATTTCTCAATAAATCAATATTTTTTTCATTTTTCTAAGAATGCTGATCTGAACTAGACAAGGTACCTGATTTCCTAAAGTTTCAAATCTATGAGAAAATCTTTCATGAATGGCCTGTTGTACAGAAGAGATGGAAGAGCTCACTGAAAATCACTGTGTGCATTTGAGACTGTGTGTGTACATCCTATACTAATGCAGTGATAAATTTTGTAACAATTAGTAGGAAGAATATGAAACTTTTCTTCAAATCAATACTTGCAAAAGTATGTGAAGTAAAAGCTGTTCCTGTAATTTGTCTAATATTATTGAGGTTCTATTTTTTATATATCTGGCCAGCTGGCAGATGGTGTTCATCTGCAAATTATAATGACTAGAGTGAATCTGAAAATGACATTGAATATTAACTAAACTGTTGACAATTCAAAATGATGTGCTGTAACTTTATATATGCTTAATACGTATTTGCATAACAGTACTTAGTGGAACATGAAAAAATAGATAAATTAATAATGCCTGATGGTGCATAAATTTTCACTTTTAAATGCCATTATTGCTATTTTAAGTTATATATGATACAAATTAATTTAAATTTGAGAAGGTAAGTAATGTTTTCAGACCTGGAATTGTATGGGTATCTGGGAATATAAACTTTGCTCACTTTAGTGAGGAAATGTGATATTCACTACAATTAAAATTAGTTGCCAAGTGACTTGTTGCAAAAAATACAGAGAAATCTCAGGAGATAAGGAGGTGGAACATCACTGCAGATAAGAGGTAGTTCTCATTCTCAAAATGCCTCAGAATTGATAAGGTGTACATACCATCATTCATTAATTATTCAAATTAGTACTAATATTTGTTGATTTATTTGGCTTATTTTCCCTCTAAATACCCACTCTTTGTGAAGAATAAATGGCACTAATATTTAAATGCCTTAGAGTAAGAAACAGTTCCACAAGAAGTAGACCCATCTTGAAAGTGTATCTGCATGAAGATGAACTAGGGTAATGGCATAAACTGTATAATAGGTTTTGGATCTTCATCAGGTCATTTATTTGAATATCAAATATTTATTACAGTTTTCAATTATTCCAGAACCTAAATTTTCTGGGGGCTAATTGATAAAATATACAAGCTTCCCACCTTCACTGCTCTTATGTCAAACTAGAAATGAAACAAAAATAAACAATAAAAGAAAATGTGTGAGATTCAATCATGACCTAGGATTCAGGGAATATCCCTGGTCAGAGTAGATATGTAGGCTTTTAAGATGTTGGAAGGGACCAAGAGCTGAGGAATGCTGAAAGCTACCAGAAGCTGGAAAAGTCTAAAAGAATGAAGTTTACAGGCTGGAATAGACAAGAAATGGGATTCTTCCTTACAGTCTCCAGATGGAATATTTTCCTGTTGATTGAATCATTGATCTCAGACCAAACCAATTTGGACTTATGGCTTCCAGAACTTTAAGATCATAAATTCCATTTTAAAAATGTAGTCCTTATAACACATTGATTATTTTTAATCTCATCCATTTTGTCTTTCATTCCCATAAGCTATTATACTTTTATTGCAGGCTTTCATATTTTTCTTTATGTTGATCTAGTTTCTTCTTAATAGCTTTTATTTCTTTAGTCATATTTGTTTCAACTCCTTGAATTGATTTAGGATGTTTGTGTGACTATCATTGATTAGTCATCTTTAATCTTGTATCTCATCAGCATTTTTGGTTTGTTCCTTTAGTTGAGCCATGTCTTCCTATTTCTTATGTTGACTTGCAATTTTTGCTGGTGTCTAGTCATCTGAATATGTTAGTGAATTTACTCTGATGTTCAATTTCTCCCCCTTGCCTAGTGGTTTTGTCTCACAGCTCTTTTTGATTTTTGGTTCAACTTATTCTAAGTCCTTAAATATGCCCAGCTTATATTATCAAAATAGATTGGCAGTGCAGATATTCCCCCAGGAGTATGGTACAAGAGACACCTATAAGAATGTTTTTATTTTTTTTTCTTGCAGTTTCCTTGCCAGCTGGCAGATGGTACTTATTAGCAAATATTTCCAAGGAGGTGACTCTTTCAACATCCACTTTCAGGTGATTTTTTTCTGGTCAGAGTCAAGACTCAAAGTGGGCTCTTCTGGTCAAATTAGCTGAATGGAAAACATTCTCTGCCACACCTCTGCCACACCTTAGCTCTTCCCAGGGAAGAAGACCTCTGTTAACCCAGGATTAGTAATTCACTCTCAGATTTCATTTTGCTTTCTTCACCTCTCTGTCCCTCACCCTCCTGTGGGTTATGCAGTACTCAACTGAACTGAAGAGTCCCAAAACAAGTCCATTGGATAGCTTTATTGATTCCTCTGTTGTTTTTGTGACAGAAGTAAGCCCTGCTTACTTATTCAGATGCCATCTTCCTTGAAGTCCCTCTTTCTTCTTTTTTAATATAAGCATTAAGGGCTATAAATTTCAGGACTGCTTTCACTCTATCCCATAAGTTTTGATATGTTGTGTTCTTGCTTTCATTCATTTTGAGATATTTACTGATTTCTCTTGCAATTCTATGTTTTACCCTTATTTGAGTGGATTTTAATATCCATATTTAAAAAAAATTCCCATTTTCTATTATTAATTTGAAGTTTCATTTCATTATGATCAGAAATTTGTTTTGTATAGCTTCATTCTTCTTTAATTTATTGTGATCTGTCTTATGACCCAACATATGGCCTATCCTGGAGAAAGATACATGAGTACTTGAGAAGATATTTTTAACAGAGTTTCAAGGTATGTCTCATTGAAATGTATAGAAGGTGTTGTGACTTTCTAGATATCTACCTAGACTTGTTCCCTCCCTTGCTTTTGTTCTCCATAGAAAGGCAGACATGAATAAAGAGGGGATCTTAGGATTCACTCAGCATAATTGAGTTGCTCCAATACCTTCCAAAACTATGCCCTGCTGGTCAGGTCCTCAATGGGCACAGAATCTGAGATGGAGCTGGCCATCCACTAGGAAGTCTTCAGTCAATGTTCAGGTTGATATGATGCAAGTGCTCATCATGCACCAGTTCAGGGATGTAGTGAGATTTTCAGGATGGGGAACAAGAACATGTGACAGGGTGACACAGAGGCCATAAGTCAAAACTGGAGAGGCAGAAAAAGCCTCCAGGCCTCATGTCTGTTCACAGATATCTGTGCATTTTTTAAACATATGGGAGGGGATGTTTGAAGATCCTTGTAGGTTCACTCAAGATTTCAGTGACTACTTAGTGCAGAACTAATCAGAAAGTGTAGTATCAGAATGGAATTCTTTAAAAAATCATTGACTCTTTTGTAGAAGCCAGGCCTAAATGGCCACATTGTCCACTGCCCTTAAGTAGAGACCTCTGACCTTCAGATGTTGAAATCCTAAAGGACTTCTGCCCAGCTCTTTCCCTTCCTGTTGTCCAACAGTCACTTCCCAGGCTCCTGTTTTTTTGTCATGAACCAATATAACCCCTTCCCATCATGAATCATGTTTAACTAGGATTCTGGTGCACCAGCTGGCCGAGCCTGAACAGGGGGAAGACCTTCAACCCTCTAGGTGCTGGGGGAGGCCAGGAAATGACTGCCTTGGCCATCTGGGATTTCTTGTTTGGTCAAGTAGTCTCAAATGTAAAGGGAAAGTTCTGTCAAAGACTTAGTTAGATGAACTCTTCCCATAAATGTGGGTCTCTGCTGGGTGACTCTCACTGCACTCTCAGCCAATGGTAACCCTAAGATGCAATAATATACCCATCCTCTACCATAATGGCATGCAATATTGTTTTGCTAAAGACGAGTCAGAAACTCTAAATGCTATGTAAAGGCAACTTTATTTAATCAAAAGAGTTTTTATCAAAGTATTATAACAATTGAGGAATCACTAAAGAAAATAATCCCAGTGGGTTCCGTGTAATATTTTAGGTAATCTAAGCACCTCTTAAAATATATTTATGTATATATATAAATAACATTTTTGTAAGCAAATGCACATATATGCATATATATTTATATATCATTTTACAAATATTGGTATGTATTGTGAATATTTTGATTTTTACCCACAATAAAAAATAAATTAATTTAAAAAAAAGAGAAAATAATCAACTATAATACATAGGAAAGAATGAAAATATATACACCAAAGCAGGGGAAAGTCCAACATCTGGTCTCTCATGAGGCTGGGAAGTCCCTTTTGACAGCCAATCAGAGACCCATTTGGAAAAATGGTTGCAGGCAGAGCTTCCTCTCCTGGGTAAAACTTCAAATGGCAGCATGGGGACTATTATTTTTTAAGGGGTTGCAAACCTCAGAACTCCAATGAGTCTTGCAAATTTTGGGGATTGACCTCATTGAAAGTAACCAAATCCACCCAGTGGGAGAGTGGCTATCCTTGTGCAGGAGAGACACCTTGTGAAGGGCCTTTGTTCAATTCTAGTCATGGCACATTAAACAGGACCATAAAGGTTTCAGTACACATCACCTTTAACTTGATGTTACCTTTACAGGGGATACGTGCAAATATTATGTCTAGTGACTGGCTCCTTCTAAAAATTTGTTTTTAGTTAATAGGTAGTGGGGTTGCCTGCATAGCAGCATTACAACATTCCAAATGACAAAGGACAAGTTAATCATTCACAATTCTACCCTGAAACCACAGAGACTATTGATTAGAAAGCTTAGGAATTCACAATTCTTAATAAAAATAATTTTCTATAGTACATCAACTAGATTATTAAACCTTTCCACACACTTTCTCTGTTCCAGGAACCTCCTGGCCATGTGCATGAAACTTCTTTGACACTGGTGCATTCTTCAAGGCCCTGGGCTAGCCTTGCGACCTGGAATTTGTCTTTAAAGGAAAACACATCCATACCCATACTTCATTTAACAAAACACATCCCAGATCAGCTGTGCCATTTCAACAAGTGCCTGGGCTTTTTGAGCCAGGGTTTGTTCTCAACCTGTTGGCTGTCATGAAAAGGCCAACCTGGCAGAGTTGAGACCTGCTGGGTGTCTGGGTGACACTTGGAGCCATTAGGAATGAGGGGAGTAACTAAGAAGCACCCACAATTGGCAACTCATAAAATACACTATTGACCCTGTAAGATTTCTTATTTCAATGACTACTGAGAAAGACTGCATCTCATTTAAATTGATGCAGGATATGAAAGGAAAAGCACAACTACCAGGGTATAACAAAAATGGGAATTTAATGTAATATTTAGGTCTAATGTTTGTCATTAACAACAAATACATTTTACCTTTTCAATTGATAAAGTTTTCTTTTTGGCTTTTATACAGAAATTCAATTGACCCTCCCTTCAACTCTTCCATGCCACTAAATTCTGTCATTTGTCTCTCAAAGCCCAGAAATCAATGATACATGCCAGCTGCAGGAGACCAAGGGGGCCAGGAATAACCCTGCCACCCACATGCTACCCCTGTTCTCACTACTCCAAGGGCATTGATTTCAAAGATAAAAATCTCAAACCTCCTTTTAAATGTGAAAATAAGTGTTCCCATGGCCAAAAGGTCAGTGAGGTGGGAGTCAGAACACTTCTTCATAGAAGAGAGGAAAATAATAAATATGGAAAAACCACAGAACACCCAGCACTCCTTATTCCAAAGCCAGGAACCACGAGAGAACTTTCCAAGAAGATATGTGAGTCTGCTGCTCAACACACCATGCAGTCTCTTTAAATGTTCACAGTAACCTCATGAGGTTTATCTGTAGAATGTGGGTTCCCAGTTACCAAGGTTCCAAGTTCTGTTGTGCTCTATCTGCAAAGAAATGATGTCACTTAATAGGGTCCCTTTATCTGTGTCCTTTCTTTGGACAAAACATGTCATAAGTCCCCTTGGGCTGCTGAATCTTCATCCTCCTTTCCAATGTTATCTGCTTGAGTCTATATTTACAAAAACATATTCTCCACCACAGTCTAATAGGAAGGCCTGGGAAAATTAGGACCCTATGATTGAGAAAGAAGTGGGTTGAGACCCAGCTCTACTTCTTCCTTTTCTGAGAGCCTGGTCAAGTCATTGTGCCCTTTGGGTTTCCCCAGTCTCCCCACCTGAACCATGGGTACGATCTAGCAACTACTTCCCAGGTACTTTATCAGGTGTATAGTAAAA
Source organism: Tolypeutes matacus (assembly GCA_026826555.1). Classification (NCBI taxonomy): domain Eukaryota; kingdom Metazoa; phylum Chordata; class Mammalia; order Cingulata; family Chlamyphoridae; genus Tolypeutes; species Tolypeutes matacus. Next base: position 131,900 of record JAKSZT010054580.1, read on the forward strand.
CATACTATAAATCTCCCGAGCTGGTGTCCCCTGAACATAATGCATGAACTTAAAATGGAAGGATTACCACAGGTAAGGAAGATAACATGTAGTATATTCCAAGGGCCCCACCTTAGAATATGTATCCTTGTGTAATCCCCTCTTTTTGATGTAACCTAGATTTATTCACACACTTCTAAGCAATATGATATGGCCAAAGTGACAGAATATCACTCCCAATATTTACTAAAATTCTCATATTTCTCATTATCTGTTTACCTGAAATATGTGAATTCTTTCTCTGCATTTTCCTTCATCTCCTTGAAAATTTTGAAAAAGGCATCATTTGATTTGTCCATATTCTTGTCTTTTTCATTGGTGTTTTCTGGATTTTTATCCTCTTCCTTTTAATGGATCATTATTTCTGATGTCTCTGATTGCCTTGTATTATTTTTTGTGCACTGTATATTTTATTATTTTAAAACAGATGATTAATAAGCTTCTGTAATTTATGAGTGTGAATTAAAATCTAAATACCAATGAATAAACATAGGCTTGATTGGAGGGAAATCCCCAAATTAAATTCTTACCATGGTCTTTTGCCTGAAATACCAACAGCATTTCTGTCCTGAAATGTTTTCAGCATCTATGCAGTCTCTATAAGCTTGTTCAGAGTGGAAACCCTTATGTGCTCCAACTTTTGCAGAAGAGAATGAGAACTGCACTCCTCCTCAATATGAGGTGACAGCACATGGGGAAGGAAGTGTTCATGTGCCTTCACCAGGAACCCAGCTTCTGATATAGATAGATCCACCTGTCTCATCCTGCAGTCATTTCACATGCAGATTTTATACCTGCAGAGACTGGGCAACACTTGGTTACTGTACTAGATTTTATATTCCCAAGGCAGTGTCTGAGTTTGGATGGAAGGTGATCAAAGCAATTTAGTGCAGATTCCCAGAAGAGGCTCTAACTGTGCTCTGATAATTTCTTGTGCACCAGTAGGCTGATTGACCACTGGAAATGAAATCTCTTGCCTCTGTCCCAAAATACATTAGACATTAATCAACACATTAAAAAACAGATATTATTAAAGGTAGAAACTCCTATAACATTAGAGCTGGTGAGAGAGCCTCACAATTCTCTCAAATCTTCTTTTACTACCCTATCACTTGGCTGTAAGTTTAGAACTGCAGGGTATTGAAGAACCTCAGCAGTACTTCACTTCTTGTAACCCAGAAAACAACAGGAAACTATGTGAGAATCATAGACAAGGAGGCAGTAATTTTCCTTTTTATCTTCCTTGGGGTTGGCCAAGTTAAAGTAAGCTAAACTGTGCTGATATCTTAGAGTTCATAGTTACAATGCAAGTCTGGAGAGACAAGGCCCAAAGTCTTATAGAGAAATGTTTTGTCCCTTCAAACTCTAAGTATGGGTCCAACAGGCTTCTATAAGACCACTCTGCAATCTATGGCTGTAGCAGTTTTATGAATTCCAAAAGGAAAAATATTATATTTGTAAACTGATCTATTCTTCTGGGTATGATTATATTAAATTCAGTTGTGTTTTCTTTGATTAGATTACCTGTTAAGATTGATTTTTGGCCTTTTTTATTTGACTATGTCATTTAAGGCATGACTCAGTTTGAGTCCTTGTTCCATTACTGGCTCTGTTATAAATGGACACTCACAAAGACACACAGAAAGAGAAACCTCTGTCATTTTTTATCCTGCCATGTAACAGAAAGGAGAAGGCTCAAACACCTGAGGTCCCAGGGAGAGATGTCCATTCACCTGACAGATTATAGTGGACGCTGTGAAGAGAGCAGAACCTCTGAGACTGATATAGAAGGCCCAGATAGAAACACATCAGATACAAGGACAAAGAGAACTACAGGATCACTTAAGTATGAAGTCTCAAAAGACTGGATCTACAGAGCTCCAGAAGATGAAGAAGCCCAGAGCAGAGTAGAGACCAGGCTGAGATCACCCACCAGCTTGCTTGAACACATGACACCTGACTTTGGTGAGAAAGCACCCCTTATTTTGCCTTGAGTTAGATTTTCCACAGCCTTGGTATTGTAAACTTTTATCCAAAATAAATATCCTTTATAAAAGCCAACAGATTTCTGATACTTTGCATCTGTACCTCTTTGGCAGACTAATACAATAGCAATTTTTATCATTAGGGCTGCTGTTACAAACTCCCAGAAACTTGCATTTGTGAAACAATAAGCCAGCTCAAGTTGTTTTGAAAATTGGGCTAAAATTGGTAACAGCACAGGTATTACTCTGTGATCTTGACTTTGATCCTGTATTTTCCTCACAAGAGCCTCTGATTCAGGTTCCATCTTCCTCTTCTTTACGTACGTGTAAAAAGGACAAAGATAGTTTAAGACACATGCTGGCCAAAGACAGTGATGGCCAGTGACAAGGGGAAACAAAACTCAGGCAGTTCAGCTTCAAAGCAACTTGATGACAACTGTTTTTTTACACTGAACACCCAATGAAATTTCTTTGAGAAATACAAGGATCTATGCAATCAGATGCCCATCCCCTATTTTTCTGGGATAAACATCACTCTAAATTTGAAAAACAAATACATGATATGAGGGGGTATGGGATTTTTTCCTTTTGGAATATTGAAAACCTTCTAAAGTTGACTGAGGTGATGACAACACAACACTGTGATGAATTTGAGAGCCATTGAATGTATACTTTGAATGGATTTTACAAAGCATGGGACTGTATAACACAATGAATCCTGTGGCAGAAGATGAACTGCAGTTAGCAGAACAAATATGAGATCATTTTCTCATGAACTATAACAAGTATATAATACTAATACAGGGTGTCATTAATTAGGTGGGTTGGGGGAACAATATGACAAATGTAAGATATTGGCTATAGTTAGTAGTAATGTTTTGATGATGCTTTTACATAGTTTGTAACAATTGCTTCATGCATTGCAAGTTGGTGGTAGTGGGGTAATGTGTGGGAATGCTGTATGATGATATGCATGCTTGTTTTGTAAGTTCACAACTTATATTATACACTTATGTTTATTGATGTTCATGTATGAATGATAAACTTAAATTTAAAAAAAGTTTTAAAAAATATTACTTGGTGTACAAATAATGGTTAAAAGCAGAAAATACCCACTGCATTTGGGGACTGAAAAAGACAAAGAGGAGGAAACATTTGTCATCCTTATGGATAATATGTAAAAAGGGGTTTGTTTACTCTAACCATGGAAATCCCCACAGACTGCTCAGGGCAGGGCTTCTGAGGGGTGTGTTCTAAAGCAGTGAGTTGGAGCCCACAAATTCTCTGTGCCTAATCAGCCCAGTTAGGCCTCTACAAACCCAGCTGCTCTTTGCACCCTGACCTTGGGACACTGAGTTCCAGGCCTTCTCTGCTTCTGGCTGATGTTGTGATCCTGAGTGTTTCATCCTCTCTGATCCCCCAAGAAATTCACCAATAAAGTATGGACATCTGACTGGACAGGGAAAAAGGAGGTGAGGTGGAGGAGGGAAGGATTCTGGGCCTCTGGGGACTCTGTGGAGTGAGTCAAGCAGAGTGTTCACATAGCTGGGCCATAAGGACATCATAGAGATCCCATTGTGATGCACTGAGAGCACAGTCATGGATTAGCCAGGTCTGTACACAGAGACAATGATAAAAAGCCCAGACCCAGTCCCTGATATGAACACAGGAGACTAGGATACAGAGGAGGCTAATAAGCTTGTTACTTCTGCTGGCATCTCCTCCCTTGACTTCTCAGCACTGATCCTGCTGGCAAGGTTTCTCTGGCTACAGCCTTACCATGTCTCCTGGTCCCCAAACAAATCTTCCTTCTCTAACCTTGGGACACGAAGCTGAGACCTGATGGGATGGGGTGGAAACATCAAAATTATGTTTAAATTTATTTTTTTTTCACATACTGCAACAAATGAGTTTATTTTTTAGCCATTTAAAAAAAGCTAGAAGTTATTCATCATGAGTGTGGGGTATATATGCCATTCCCAGCCACAGGGCTAGTAACCCATTATCTTCATTTGGCCTCTTTGTCTCCCTTTTTCTTTCCCTACTGGATGATGTGCAGCACTTTCCGGGTCTGCAGACCCCCCACAGCAGCTCCCTCAATTAGTTTTTGCCATTCGTCCATGGTTTTTATGATAGAGCTGAGCCTTTCCTACCTTGATATTATATATTGCTTAAGAGATACCTACTAAAAGCCTCCATGTTGCTCAAATGTGGTCTCTTTAAGTCAAACAGCATAAAAATGCACTACCTTTCACCTGGTATGGGACATGACCCCTGGGGATTAGTCTCCCTGGCACTGAGGGAACATTACCCAGTGCCAACTAGCAATGGATTTAGAAAAAGACCTTGACCAAAAGGGGGAAATATTAAATACAAATGAGTTTTTATGGCTAAGCAATTTAAGGTGAGTCAGGAGGTCTTTCCAGAAATTATGCTTATGTAAGTCTCAGCAGGATTTCACTGATGGCCAAAGTAAACAGTGCCTTAAACAGTGGGTCTCTGAGGGTTCTAGAGATTTCTAGACATTATAGGAAGGGCAGATAATCATTGGAATTGAGCACTCTGTTAGTGGAGCTTACTTTGGAATATATGCTCCCAAATGTAACTGATTTAGACTTGTGATTTCCCTATAGATGTCTCTTCTGTACATTTTATTTGAATCTATATTTAGCACTGTACCAAATAAATACATGTCCCAGAAACTTAAATCTTTGTTCTCTTTGTATGCCAGTTGAGGCCTGAATATCAGCAGAGTTTCAACACTTACTCTCCACTACATTGGATTTACCCAGGACAACTAACAAAAGGGTGATGGTGGATAATGCCTATCACAAAAATCAGAGTATCCACAACTGTGAGCAATATAGTTCCAACCATCAGACCCATGGAATCTAAATCCCTTCTCAATCAGAAACAGAGTGGGCATCAGCATACCAAAATCCTCAAGATTGAGTAATGAACAAACATGGGGAGGATGCAGCTATAGACTAAATAGACATATTATCCAAGATATGGAAGAATTTTTAATCACTGATATAACGATAGTGACCATCAGAGATTTTGAGGGAGGGAGAGAGAAGAATAGGTGTAACATGAGGCATTTTTGGGACATTGAAATTATCCTGTATGATTTTGCAATGACAGATACAGGCCATTATACACTTTGTCAAAACCTATAAAATTGTGTGGGACAAAGTGTAAACCACAATGTAAACTATAGACCATGGTTAGTAGCAATGTTTCAGTATGCATTCATCAATTTTAATGAATGTACCACACTAACAAAAGATGTTGTTAATAGAGAATAGTGGTGGAGGGGGAGAGGGTGGGGTACATGGGAGACCCCTATATTTTTTATATACCATTTATGTAATCTAAAGTATTTAAAAATAAAAAATTAATTATGAAGCATTTAACTATGGAAATCATGATTGTAGTAAAAAAATATATTAAAATTCTCACTAAGATTTTTATTGTTAATTTTATGGTTATTGTTATTTATTGTCAATAACAATGACTCCTTTTATTAACACAATTTCAGAAAATATTGGTACTCTGTCAGATGTTTGCTTCAGGGAAAAATCCCAGAAACTTAAAATTATTATTATTGAAAAACATTTAATGTACATGCATATAGGTTCATTTGAATGTGGAATGAACAGCCTCGATTTTCCATGTGGGATACAGATATATATATTATAAAATAAACTCATACTTGCTTATGGAAAAAAAAGAAAGTTAGAGACATCAGTAATATTTTCCCTAGTATTTCAGAATGCATTCAACTTGTGTATAAGACTTTTACACTTCATTTATTTTAGTTAAAATTTACATGCAAGAGAATTCACACATTTTAACTGAATATTAACAGATACATGCATCTATGTAAGCCAATCCCCTATCAAGTTATTAAATATTAACCCATTAATCTTCACTCTACAAAGTTCCTTCATGTCCCCTCCCATTAAATGTCCAACTTTAGACAGACAGTGACACTTTCTAATAGTTTGCAACAATGGACAAATTATGCCTTCTCTGGAACTTCACATTTTCAGGATCATACCCTATGTACACTTTTGGTTAAGGCTTATTTACTCAATATAAGGATTTTGTTTATTTCAGTAGTTCATTCTTATTTCTGACTGGTATTCAATTTTAAGACATACCACAGATTTCCTATCCATTTGACTTTTCCTGAGCATTTAGATTTTAACATTGAACCCATTATAAAAAATGTTCTGTGATAGTTCTTGTACACATCTTTACATCATATTGGTGGAACTCTCATAGCACTTGAAGACAGATACTTTCTATTAGTTATGGGGAGTCTAAGTGCCAGAGTGGGAAATATTTCCATGGCCACACAAGTCTCATTAGGAAGAACTCTAAAATCCATGATTTGTGCCACTGATATTCTCCTACCCTTGGGTATGGTTTATTGTAATCAAGAATGGTTGGAATATCTCGGCCCATGCCCTCAAATTCTTCATGTAATTTGTCCAGCAGAAATTAGCTCCTAAATTTCCTTGGGATGGAGAAAGGGGGCTCATTCTTCTATTTTTCCTGGAATCTGGGTTTAAGCTATGTACAGGCATGAGATTAAACAGATCAAATTGCCGACTTTCTGTGTGGACATCTTTTTCTAAGAACCTCATTTCTCCATGTGTTAATAAAAGGGATTACCTCCATTTTTCTGAAGTTCATTATGGAACTATGAATGTTTGGGCAGACACTGTGCCCAGAGAAACAGTGTTTTCTTTTTTCTTTTTCTTTTTTTTATTATGGGTAAAAATCAAAATTCTCACAATACATACAAACATTTGCAAAATGATATATAAATATATATGCATATATGTGTATTTGCTTACAAAAATGTTATTTATATATATATATATATATACATATATTTTAAGAGGTGCTTAGATTACCCAAAATATTACACGGAACCCACTGGGATTCCCAAGTTGCCCACTTCCCGCACCTCCCACCACATCCCACACAAACATCTCCCACAACTGTGGCCCACCAACCTCAATGAACTTACACATCCTGGAGCCTTGCCACCAACCATAGACCACAGTTCACACTGTAGACCACACTCTCTCCCACTCAGTTCTGAGTGGTGTGTGCTGATTTAAAATGGCCTACATCCGTTGCCACAACAGTACTCAGGACAACCTCCAACTCCCAAAGAAGCCCCTGTATTTCAACTGCTCATCCCCTCCCTACCCCAAAAGTGTCAAGTGGCCACTGGCTCCACCTCATTGTTATAATTTCTTGCATTGCTAGAATCACCATATGTGAACAAGAGAATACCATCAAGTCCACTCTAGTCCATAGTTCTTCCCCCAATCCTGAGGGGACTGGGATGGTGATGTCCACTCCAACTCCAAGTGAGAGAGGGCTGATATCCCATGGATATGGTGTGTGGGATGATTCTGCCTGCAGATGCAGGCCCTCTCCATTCCCTGGAATGGCCATTGCCCATCATTGTCTCCTCAGCAGGTGACTTGGATGAGTCCATTGAGCTGTAGGGTAGGAGTTGTAGCTCCACCTAGATTTCATGCACACCTGGCACATAGGTAGGCAGAAGGCTCCAGTCTCTGGAAGTATACCTAAAAACTCCAGCATCACATATAGGTTTGAATAGAAAGGACTGGTGAACCATGTGCAGGGAGGACTTATTTGAGTCTAATTCTGTCACTCTCAGGAGCACAGATTCCAAAATAGAACCCACTGATAAGGCATCGGTCTCTGGGGCTATCCCCCCTTATATAGGACCAGGGTGTCTCCGGAGCTCTCAGGAACCCCACTGAGTGGGGTGATAGGCACTTAGATGTTCTATGAGCTCCTACTGAGGTGTGCATAAGAGTTACCTCTGAGATGACCTCCCGACTCTCTTTGAAGTCTCTTAGCCACTTGAACTCATTTGTCTTTACCATTTCCCCCTTTTATTCAAGGTCTTTTTCCAGTTGTGTTGCCAGTTGGCACTTGGTATTAATCCCTTGTTGCCAGGGAGGCTCATCCCCGGGAGTCATGTCCCATGTTGGGGGGAAGGTAATGCAATCATATGCTGAGTTTGGCTTAGAGAGAGGCCACATTTGAGCAACAAGGAGGCTCTCAGGTGGCAACCCTTAGGCAGTGTTTTATTTAAAGTGAAGTTTGGACATCTGTTATCTCCAGCCACAAATGTAGAATCTGGAAGTGAACAAGCTCCATTTCCATTCCTTTCTAATTATTATACACACATCCAGCATCTTCTCTATCACACATTCTATTTCCCACTAACCTACACTTCGAGGACCAACTCCATAAGTCTATTCATTGTATTTAGTTCATATCAGTGAGACCAGACAATATTCCTTCCTTTGTGTCTGGCTTATTTCATTAAGCATAATATCCACAAAGTTCTTCAATGTTCTCATGTGCTTCCTCAGTTGACTTATTACTACACCTGAGTGATTCTCCTGAGACATGCATACACATAACCTCTGGAAAGATCTCCCAAGTCACTTTGAAATCAAAGCCATAAAAATTTATTTTGTATTTAATCGTTCCCACTTTTGGGCTAGGTCTTTTTCCAAATGGATTGCTAGATGGCACTTGGTAATAATCCCTTGGTGCCAGGGAACCTCATCTCTGGGAGTCATGTCCCACAACAAAGGGAAAGTAGTGAGTTTATTTTCTGAGCTTGGCTTAAAGAGAGGCCAAATATGAGCAACTAAAAGGCTTTCAGGAGTAACTTAGGCAATATATATTACTAAGCTAAGTTTCAAATTCACAAGAAGGTTCATAAGTACACACTTCAATATCAAGGGCCTGGCCTATTGGACAATCCTCTTTTTCTTGGAACTGTCCATGTATTCTAGAAATTCTTGCCACTCTATTAGAAAATATAGCAGGATTTTCTAGGATGTTAATTCAATACTACTTTGGTTATTCTGTGTATCTCCACCAAAGGAGACATCACCCCAGTACCACATGAATACATTCATATTCTATTGAGGTAAGCCCCAGGTACACCCCTCCAAACATCTCCCCACCACTGACATGCCACACCAGTAATCCTCCCCTGCCACAGCTGCACCACTTCTGCAATCAAAAACCTGTCCCAAAACAAAGCCAAAAATAATAAAATAAAAGATTAAAAAATTAAAAATTTTTGCATTGTGCCTTTCATTAACTTATCTTCTCTTTTATGTATATTGACATTTTCTTCTGTGTGTTCTCCCAGTGTCTTATTTTTTTCACTTTATTTTCCAAGAAGTTTTAGGTTACAGAGAAGTCGCATAGAAAATACAGGTGATTCCAATAAACTCCACCCTTTACCTTTGCCACATTCTCACATACTAAAAACTTTCTATAAGAGTATGGTACATTTTTTACAATTGATGAAAAAATATCAAGGCATTGTTACTAACCATGGTCAATGATTTACTTTATGGTTTACATTTTACACTGTACACTTACAAGTTCTGACAAAATGTCTAATGGTCTGTATCCATCAATATAAGATCATGGAGAACAATTGAAATGCCCTCAAAATGCCCTATATTAGCCTCATGCTTCCTGACACCTTCCCTCAGAACCTATGACAACCACTAATTTTCAGTTTTTGGAAGAATAAAGTTCATAATTACATGCATTAATATTGAGGGCATGAGAAACTAATCTGCTTTCATTTATTATGCACTGCCTATTTCCTTGAGAAATTCTTGTCCCTCTATTTGAGAATGTAGCAGGACTCCACAGGATAAGCGTGTAATGTTTTCTTGTTTATTGTGTGGATCTCCACCCACTGAGATGACACCATATGAAAAGATGAACACATTCATATTCCATAGAAGTATGCCCTAGGTGCACCTTATCCCAAATATACCCCATCACTATTGCTTTGCACTAGTGATTCTTCCTTGCCATATTGGCCAATAGAACATTCTCACAATTGTAGTTTCAACCACTCACTGATAATTCCCCAGAGTTAATCTGTTTCTTTCTCCAGCCCTTCCCCTGTTCCATGGACAGTCCAAGCCAAAGCCCCATCCTCCTCAGCCTCACAATCCAGCTCTATCAACCTCATTTACATCCTGCACCACCATCACAGCCACCCACTGTCAAACCACTGCCTTCCACCTTATTATGGCTTTTGTCCATATTGATCATTGGCTCCCCAATTCTACTACCTTTCTGTCTCCTGATAACCTATCTTACAGACTCTATCTCTGTGAGTTTCCTCAATATGCTCAGGTCATATCAGTGAGGTCATTCAATATTTCCCCTTTAGTGACAGTCTTACTTCACTCAACATAAGATCTTCAAGGTTCATCCATGTTGTCACATGTTTCAATACTTCATTTCTTCTTACAACTGAGTAATATTCTATTTTATGTATGCACCATACTTTGCTTATCTGTTCATCTATTAATGGACACTTGGGTTGCTTCCAACTTTTGGCAAGAGTGAATAATGTCACTTATTATTAATGTCAATAATGAGTATTGATGTGTGTATAATCTGTTCATGTTCCTGTTTTCAATTCTTCTGGGTATATACTCAGCAGTAGGATTCTTGGACCACATGTCAAGTTTACAGTTATCTTCTTGAGGAACTGCCAAACCATCCTCCACAATGGCTACACCATTCTACTTCCCACCAGCAGTGAATGAGGGTTCCCTTACCTCCATATCCTCTCCAAAATTTGTAGTTCTGTTTTTTTTTTAATACCCACCAGTGTAATAGGTGTAATATATCTTAATGTAGTTTTGATTTCTAATTCCCTAATAGCTAGTGATGTTAAGCATCTTTTCATGCACTATTTAGCCATTTGTATTTCCTCTTTGGAAAAGAGTATTTAAATTTCTTATCTACCCTAAAAATGGGTTGTTTGTCATTGTATATTTGAGATGTAGGATTTCTTTATATATGAGGAACATTAGGCCCATATTGGATAAGTGGTTCAAATATTTTCTCCCATTGAATAGGCTGCCTTTTTACTTTCTTCAAAAACTACTTTGAAGTGCCAAATTTTTTAATTTTGCAGAGGTCCCATTTATCTATTTTTCCTTTCATTCCTCACTTTGGATGTAAGTTTATGAAAACATTTCCTAATACAAGATCTTATAGATACTTCCCTACCTTATCTTCTAAGAGTTTTATAGTCTTGGACCATAATATTTAGGTCTTTGATCCATCTTCAGTTAATTTTTATATAGGGTATTGGATGTTGATCCTCTCTCATTCTTTTGGACATGCATATCCAATTCTGCCAGTACCATTTCCTGAAGAGGCCATTCTGTCCCATTTGAGTGGGCTCAGTGGTTTTTCCAAATATCATTTGACTGTATATGTGAGGTTCAAAATCAGAACACTCAATTTGGTACCATTGTTCACTATACCTTAACTTGTGTCAATACCATGCAGTTTGGGACTTTATAGATTTGTAGTATGCTTTAACGTCAGGTACTGTGATTCTTCCAATTTCATTTTTCTTTTTCAATATGTTTTTGGCTATTCCAGGCCCCTTGACCTTCCAAATAAATTTCATAATTCACTTTTCCAATTAGGTAAAAAAAAAATGCTGTTTCAATTTTTATTGGAATTGCTTTAAATCTAGAAATCAAATTAGGTAAGATTTAGGTAGGTACTTAATGATGTTTAGTCTTCTAATCCATGAACATGAAATATTCTTATATTTATAAAGCCATCATTGATTTCCTTCAACAATGTTGTAAAGATTTCTGTGTACAAGTCCTTTATATCTTTAGTTAAGCTTATTCCTAGATATTTCTTTTTATTTGATATTGGAAATGGAATTTTTTTCTCAATTTCCTCCTCAAATGGCTCATTATTAGTGGATGGAAATGCTACTGATTTTTCCATGGTTCTTTTATATGCTGCCACTTTATTTAACTCATTTATCAGTTCTAGAAGCTTTGCTGTAATTTTTCAGGGCTATCTACATATAAGATAATGTCACCTGAAAATAGTGAATATTTTACTTCGTCCTTTCTAATTTGGATGACTTATTTCTTTTTCTTGTTTAAATGTATGAGCAAGTATGTCTAACACCATGTTAAATAAGAGTGATAACAGTGGTCATCCTTGTCTTGTTCCAAATCTTAGAGGGAAAGCCTTTAGCAATTCACCATTGATTATGATGTCAGTTGTGTCTTTTTCATATATGCCCTTCATAATGTTGAGGTAGTTTCCTCCTATTCTTATATTTGAAGTGTATTTATCAATCTGTGCCATCTAGGTCCTTCCCTAGGTATCATGTCCCATGCCAGGGAAAAGGCAGTGAGTTTATATGCTGTGTTTGGTTTAGACAGAGGCTACATATGTGTAACAAGGAAATTTTCAGGAGGTAACTATTAAGCAAAGTATGTGACTAGCCTAAGTTTCAATTTTATAAGAATAAGGTTTGTAAGTATAAACAATAATAAGATATTATTAATAAGATATTTTTAAATGACCATTCTTAGAATCAACAAGGAGAACTAGGATTAAATTTGAATGTGGGCATTCTGAATCCATAAATTAGGGAAATCACCTAGTCTGGACATACTAAGCCTACTGTGATCTAAAGCATAACAGTAATAGCTAACATGGTCTTAATATCTACCAGGCTTTCATTGCTCAATGTCTACATGTGTTAGATTATTTCATACTAATGAGAAATCTATGTTAGGGATAATGTCCTCTATATTTTACAGATGAGTAAAGTGAAGCATGGAGACATCAAATGAAACATGCAAGAGCATATGGACAGTGAAGGGTGAAACTGGGACTCAAACACAGGACCTAGGCAGGAGTCAGCAAAACTGTCACTTACCAACCCCCTTGAAACTGCCACATACTAACCGACTTTTCAGAGTAGACACTCCCTTACTGGTTTATAGACAGTTTTAGAAGTTTCTACTTCACTTTTCTTCAAATGCCCACCTCCTCATGTTTAGTCATAAGAGGCTTGCTGCATCATGAGATATATTACTGTTTCCTCTCCCCCTTGCAGCACCTACCAATGCTGGCTCTGAAGAGTTCTAGCCAAGGAGCATGCTAGGCCTCCATTTTAAGATGAAGCATAACTTTCACAGTCAGATGAGAGGTTTGGGAGAAAGAAATATCCCATCACATTTAGTTATCAATCTCTGTACTTTTTTCTCTCTCCCACAAATGACCTTCTTTGAGGACAGGGAAAGGTTCCAATTCATTTTTATTATATAATCTCACTCCTCTCACTAAAATATGCTTCTTTGACTGATGCCCTGTTTTCCTTGTTGCCACATTTAGATTCAAACCGAGCCCAAAGAACTGAGCTATGTCAGTGATGATGTCACACAAGGGTTACTAGAAGCCTTGGTGTTCACTCAGCTCCCAATTGCTCCTCTGTGAGGTTGTTAGTCTCAGATATCCCTGTGGGAGAATGATTTTGGTTGTAAATTGACAGCTATTTAGGACTACATCAGAGTCCACACTTCAGGAAAAGTTGGGACAGCACTTACAACTAAGACAAGTGATAAAATCTTGAAGAAACTGATCTTTTGTGTTCACATTCACTGAGGTAAGATGAAACAACAATCTGGGAAGAAGAGACCTTTCTCTAAAACTTTAGGTAAGGATGGAAGGAAAATTATCTGACTGATGGGAGCTGGAAAATGAGGGGTTTGATTCTCCCTGTCCAGGGTTCCCATGATTTCTCTGGGGCCTGATTTATCCTGGGCCTGAACAAAAATGAAAGATTTGAGGTAATGGGATAAAGCTCATTGAGGCTCTTGCTGAGAAAGTACTTTTTGTTACTTAGTAGAAAATTAACTAAACATCTTAATATGAATGAATAAATGAATAAATGAGTGACCAAATACAAAAATTCTTAGTCTGAGGGTTTTCCAGATTTGCTCAGAAAATTTATCCAATTATGCATTCCAAGAAGATCTAAATGTTTTGTGTAGATAAAAAGAGAAGAAATAGGCAATTGGGACAGAGGAGTGTGGGGCAGGAGAACAAGGTGTTTAAAAAGATTTTCACTTCAGTGTATTGTTATTAAATTTTCTAATGAGATTGTATTTTTTGAGGAATTTTGGAAAGCAATACATTTGAGATCATCTAATAAAGGAATGGTAATAGGACATTCTTTTCAGGAAAATGCAATTTTTACATTAACTTTTGCTTCATTAAAAATGATAAAATGAAGAGGTATAACAGTGAGAACTAATGCACATTATACAAGTTACTATCTTTCTTCTAAATATAATTTATTTTCCATTAGCCTTCCCTTAAAAGAAGTTTGAAAATGTTAAAAACAAGTGATCATTTCTTCTATTTCAGTGTTTGCATTCTGAATTTCTTAAGAAAACCACTTTCATGAAATACTTCTTTAAAGAAGTAGCATACTATTAGGAAATTTCAGGCATATGAACTGATTTCAATGTTACAAATGAAAAATTCATTTGAAATTCAAAAACAGATACAAATATATATATATATATATATATATATATATTGGAATAAATCCCAATATTTATTATAGTGTTTTCAAATAATAAAAATGTTTCCTATAAAGTGATACCTTATCAAAGGCTCCAAGCCCCAAGCCCAGCAAGATTCCAAGAGTAATAGAGATGTCTTCTTCAACTTCCACCGAATGGACCATTACTTCATAGACCTACCCATCTGCTTCAGAGCATCAATGGTCAGGTGTAAATATTTTACCAGAGTGTGCTGTGTATGGGTTGCAGCTGGTGAGGGGCAAACCCAAACCACATATTCACCAATGCATAAAACACCCCAGATCTTTGAGGTTGAACTCTCCAAAAAGAGCACCATCAGCTTTCTCCCCAGACCAATCAACACCGAGTCCTTGCTCAACTCCCAAAAGGCCTTCCAAGATGAACCTGAGACTTGTGAACCTGAGCCCACTGTAAACGTGGAGAAGGATGAGAGACTCCATGCTGTGACACCAGGCTGGTTGGTCAGCCGGCACCATGGCTTTCATTGTGTGGCTTGTTTTCATGTGTTCCCCTACATGGAGGCATTACTGGCACATGTAGAGCATGAAGTGAAGTAGGGATTCATCTGCTGTATCCTCTTTGAGGAGATGCTGGAGAGGCGGAGGTCCTGCCGAGAACAGCACCATCCCAGATGGTGCCACCAACTGGCCCATGAAAAAGGAAATGAAAGAGAAGGAAGAAATCTGCTGCTGCTTACAGGAGAATTCAGAAATACAGAAACAAGAGCTTCTCATCCCACAGCAAGATCTGTCAAAAGTTGCAGAGGCAGGAGGCCTGGCAAAAGAAACTAAGAGCAGCACATTCTCAAGGACAGAGGGTAAAGCACTTAAAGACCTTCTGGAAGACACCCTGACTTGGAAAGAGCAGGGTTCTTGGGCTTAGAAATGGGAACTTTGCTGTGAAGACCTCTCTTCAGGGTACTTCAATACACCTGCTCTTTAAGAAGCAGCATTGTATCCACTACAGCCCCTAGCTTATCCCAGCCTCATGGGTATCACCTGCCCTAGGAGGAACTGAACATCAGTTCAGGCTCAGAGCCTCACCCAGGCCAGGAGAATATAGAATCCTTTTCTGAACAATGAGTTCAAGAAGACCCTGAATATGAGCCTTACTGTATGTTAGGAAGGAGAAACGGGATATTATTGGGACATATGATGGTGAAAAGGGTCTCAGACTAGCCAGCTCCATGGTAAGTGTGTTTCTGAAGGATGATGTAACAGACATTTTTTATAGTAGAAGGAACAGAAGCAGTGCAAAAGTGTGGGAATAGTGCCTGTATGGGAACAATGGGCCAACCTACAAGCAGTGAAAAGGAGGAGGGCATTGCAGGAGGATGGGAGGGAATTGTTAGACAGGGAATTCATGACACTAGCAGTTTCCTCACAGGCAGAAATTGAATTTGGGTTTATGATATAGTGTCTCCTCTTAGTTTATTGGAAGTGGCAGTTGAGGTAGAAAAATTCCTCAGAGTGCTTTACTTTTCTGGATAAGAAGAACCAGTAGATCATAGATATACTGCTGCAAAGATTTCTTTAAATATATGAGAACTTTTACATAGATTTTCCTCTGTGATTGCATACATATCATTGAGTCTTGTTGGCTTTTATTTTTATGTTCTATAAACTGACTTGATCTGAGATCACCACATACCCAAAACACAGATCATAGTAAAGGCAAAAAAGAGAGGTAAAGTTATCCTAAACCTGAACTAAACAAGATTAACCTATATAATCAGAAGTGGAGATGGGAGAGCCAAATTCAGATCCAAATTCTTTAATAGCCGGCAGAGCGTAACTCATAGCCAAGCATCAAGCCCCAGGGCCTGGGAACTCATAGAGCTACCAGAGACATATCTATCTCCCTGAGCTATGAGACCCAGAGTGGCACAGAGAAGCTTTCAGAGATACTGGAAAGGTGGTCAGGGCCTCCAGGACAATCGCATCCATCCCAGAGAGATAGTGACAGTTCCAATGAACAATAGCTTTGAGGCAGCGGTAATTGAGGGCTTTAAGAGGAGGTTTATCTGTACTTTACCACCATGAAAAAGAGAAGCCTGTGAAGCACAGATGTATCACAGTAGGTGGGTAGAGGTTGGGCAGAGGCTGGCTCATGGTTTCCAACTTCTTGAAGATCTTTTGCCCCAAAACTTCTTTTTTTTTTTTTTTTTTATAATAGGGAAAAATCAAAATTCCCAAAAAAAAATACAAACATTTGCAAAATGATATATAAATATATATGCATATATGTGTATTTGCTTACAAAAATGTTATTTATATATATATATATACATATACTTTAAGAGGTGCTTAGATTACCTAAAATATTACACGGAACCCACTGGGATTCCCATGTTGCCCACCTCCCACACCTCCCACCACATCCCACACAAACATCTCCCACAGTGTGGCCCACCAACCTCAATGAACTTACACATCCTGGAGCCTTGCCACCAACCATAGACCACAGTTCACACTGTAGACCACACTCTCTCCCACTCAGTTCTGAGTGGTGTGTGCTGATTTAAAATGGCCTACATCCATTGCCACAACAGTACTCAGGACAACCTCCAACTCCCAAAGAAGCCCCTGTATTTCAACTGCTCATCCCCTCCCTACCCAAAAACTGTCAAGTGGCCACTGGCTCCACCTCATTGTTATAATTTCTTGCATTGCAAGAATCACCATATGTGAGCAAGAGAATACCATCAAGTCCACTCTAGTCCATATTTCTTCCCCCAATCCAGAGGCGACTGGGATGGTGATGTCCACTCCAACTCCAAATGAGAGAGGG
Source organism: Tolypeutes matacus (assembly GCA_026826555.1). Taxonomy (NCBI): domain Eukaryota; kingdom Metazoa; phylum Chordata; class Mammalia; order Cingulata; family Chlamyphoridae; genus Tolypeutes; species Tolypeutes matacus. Next base: position 149,220 of record JAKSZT010054580.1, read on the forward strand.
CTTATATCCCATGGATATGGTGGGTGGGATGATCCTGCCTGCAGATGCAGGCCCTCTCCATTCTCTGGGATGGCCATTTCCCATCGTTTTCTCCTCACCAGGTGACTTGGATGAGTCCATTGAGCTGTAGGGTAGGAGTTGCAGCTCCATCTAGATTTCATGCACACCTGGCACATAGGTAGGCGGGAGGCTCCAGTCTTTTTTCTTGTAAGTTTTATCTTCTCAGTAAACTTCCCTTTTGTTCAGTCTTCTGAGAAGGACTTGGGTGTACAATGGAGTGTTTTCATAAAGAGCACATTGGGAAAGAAGATGAGAGCATTATATGAGAAAAAGAAACTTGTAGTGGCCCATATATTGCCTATTGAATTGCACATACTCTACAACTTCTCCCTATCTCTAGAAATGCACACTCAATAGTTACTTCAACATTGATGTAAAAATAGTGGTTACCAGAGATTGTAAGGGGATGGGGAAGAAAGACTAAGTGGAACATAGAGCAGTTTTAGTACATTGGAATTTTTCTGCATGATATTGCAAAGACAGATACAGGGCCTTATACACTTGTTAAAACCTATAAAATTGTACAGTGCAAAGTGTAAACCATAATGTAAACTATACACCATGGTTAGTAGCAATGTTTCAATATTTGTTCATCAATGGTAGCAAATATACAACACTAATGTAAGATGCTATTAATAGGGGAAAAGGTGAGAGGGGAATGGGGTGGGGTATATTGGGTATCCCTCATATTTTCAATGTAACTTTTCTATAATATAAAACTTCTTTAAAAATAAAGTTAAAATATATTTACATCAAGGATAAACACATTAACTTTCATAAAATTCTTTTTGGTCATTTTTAGGTATAGAGATCAGATATGGTCATTTTCTTCAAATAGGAACCAGGAGATCTGCTGGGTCTGGCTTTTGTACAGTCTGTAGTCATGCTCTTCATCTAATGAATAAAATCTATTTAGAAAATATCCAATGAATTATTTATATCTATTATGCCTATTAATTTTTAACTTACAAAGATCTTACTTTCTATTTTAAGCATTATAATCTTGTATAAAGAAATAAATAAGCAGAGACACTCCTTCATGTAAATTATACCTCTTCCATCAAGACACCCAATATTAAGTACACATGTGTATCCTTAAATGCCTTAAATGCTGTCTTCTTTACATGCACACATACAAGTAGCATTGTACATGTATACCTGTTTGTATTTTGGAAAATAGGTCACACTGTCCCCCATTTCTATTCACCCTTTACCATTTAACAGACTATCATAGTTCCCTGTAATTCAGTAGCTATGGCACAAACACTACAATTATGAATATTCTAATTTTAATTCATATTGGCTCATAAATTATATAAATGGGACCCATTACAATACACATTGCACACACTCACAAATAATTCTACATGGGAGCACATGTTATTTATGCTTTTTTCTTTAATTTCTATCTTTCTGCATGTTCTACTTGTACCTGTCTTACAAGTGAATCTAAAGCAATTCATATTAACAATATGGTAAGTAGTCTGTCTTATTTGTGCCTAAACAATCATACCCAATATTCAGATATACATATATACTATTTTATGCATCCATAAATACACCTACATTTGTTCAATATATTCAGGTACTTGTTGTTGTTTCACCCAAATGGGTTCATTTTATATGTACTATTCTGTACCTTGCTTTCCTCCTTAAATAATAATTCACAGAGCTTTCTGTTACTCAACTGCTATAACTCCTTCATTCCAATGACTATATAACATTAGGGTATAGTGTGACTGTACCATAAATTATTCCCCACAGGTGCCCATAACTAGATTAGGGGAAGGGCGACAGTAATCACTGCAGGGAGGCTGAAACTCAGTAACATTTATTTCAATTTACAAGCCTCTTTCCTGGATACTGCATAGTGTTCCACTAGTCTACAGAATTTCAAAATTGTTGATTCAGACAGTTCTTGCCAGCTCAGTGGTTGTTTTGGTGGAAGAATTGATTCCTGGAGCTTTCTACTTTCCCATCTTCCCAACTATCTTTTGAGCATGTTCTAATTCTTGACTCCCTGTACATGTCCTGGAAGTGAACCCAAGGTAATTCATACTTACTATCTGGTAAGTTGTCTATTATTATTCACACCTAAATAATTATACCAAGTTATACAAACATAAATATTCTATTATGCACACATATATACATATGCATATACATGTATTCAAATACATTCATGTATTTGTTATTGTTCTGACAAAATGAGCTCATTTTGTATATGCTACACTGTATCTTGTTTTCCTCCATAAATAATACTTGACAGATTGTTCTCTTTATCAACTGCTATTGCTCTCTTTCACTCTAAAAACCTTTTTCAAAACTGCATGCTCAAGTCTTTAGCACAAAGTCTACTGCATCATTTGAACTCAATTATATCTCACAAAATAAATGATAGAGATTTGCTTATTCTCTATTATATACTATAACCTTCCATACTGCCCTCTCATATTTTCACTTCCAAGCTCCTATGCCAAGCAACCATCTAAATCTTAAAAGTCACCAATTCCCTCTAAATTACTTCATTCCATTCTTCAGTAAAAGAATAATTTACAAACACAAATATAATCATATAATTTTGCTGCTTTAAATATTTCAATGGGTTTCTACTAGCATTTTTCTGTGAATCCCTTATATTTTGAATAAAATTTCAGGATATATACTTATATTTATTTAGAGTCAAATTGATACCCATAACCAGACAGAATGTTGGTAAATCACAAGACCTCTCAGAAATACACAGCTTTAAGGATTCACATGCTGCATGTTCTCTAGAGTACAGCCTAGAACCACCAAAATTCACAAAAAAGAGATGCATCTGGAGTAAGGCACATGTGGGATGCTTATGAGTTATTTAAAAGGATGACTGAATTTAAGGACATAATCCATTTTTCTTAGCTGCATCTCTGGATGTACCAAATTAAAGGGAAAATATATTTTAAAAAGGGCCAGATATTGATTAGACTTTTTTTTGAGCACCTGGGCCAGGGGTTGACCTGGGACTTTGTGTGTGGGTAGCCTGCACTCAAACCATGAGCCACATCCACTCCCCTGAGTCTTTTTTTTTTCATTTGTTTGCTTGTTTGTTTGTTTTTGTTTGTTTGTTTTATAGGAGGCACCAGGGATGGACCCGGGACCTCCCATATAGAAAGGAATCACTCAACCCATTGAGCCACATCCACTCCTTAGACTTATCGTGATTGATATCCAAGTTAATCAGGATGCATTGTTTTAATTGTACGATTCATGAAATCATCAAGTCTATAAAAAGAGTGCTCACCATCAAAACTTTGTTTCTCTTTTCCTCATCACAACTTCTTCAATAGAGTATTGGCTTTTCTCATTTTTCCAAACTAATTTGGTTCTAGTGAATAATGCAGAAAGGATTCAACATGATGGCTTTAATTTTCAATGAATTTTTCATCAGAAGATAATCATTTAATATGACTAAAGATATTTAAGATAGGTAGTCTTCTGAGGGTAGGTGATGTAATTGTGAACATATTTCTCCTTATTTAAAATACACACATAATGGTCAATGGGAAATTTATCTCATCTTAACTTTAATGGATTGATTTTTCAGTGTCCACATCAATGGGAGAGACAGACCAAACATACAGCTATTGTAAATGCTAACACTGGTAGAGTTCAGTGATAGGATTCCCTCAGGAATTTATAGTTAAACTATGAATGAAAGAAAATGAGTATAGAGTGAGAAAGTATGTTTGTGGATTGAGGTGGAAATGAATGGTAAAAATGTTTTTAGCATACATATAAAAATAGTTTAATTATCTTTTGTAGTTTTGTGAAGGAATGTAAAGGATCAATCTCTGGATGTCTAGTGAGAACCTTAACTAATATTGAAGACTAAAGAAGATGTAATGATCAAATTTTGGGAGAGAGGTAATGTTCTGAAATAAAAAAACATTTTAGGTGTGTGTGTAATTAAGCATGTAATGATGATAGCTCAGAGAAGCATTCCAGAGAAATGGTTTGTCATTTTCAATTCAGAGATAGTGATGGAAGAAATTAAAATCAATTAAATATGGGGGCATGTAAGGATAGTGGATAAAAGGAGAAAAGATGGGCTAGGATTTAGTTTTAAGGTGTTCCAATAATGTATTGAGCTCTTATTTGCAGTGGAAAAGTGGAAGGGGTTATGATAGTAGTTTGAAAACAGGAAACTAAGATGTCAGAGAAAGAAAAAACAAAGGTGCCGAAAGTAGGCCATGAATTAATTATATAAGCTTACATGATAAGATGAATTGTGAAGAAAGGGAGAGGATTCTGGTAAGATATTGAATTTATGATCGGTTTATAGTTACTAACAAAACAGGAGAGTAAGAGTTCAATTGAATACATTGAATTCAGCCAGTATTACCAAGACTTTTCAGTATGCGAGGAATAGTAGCCAATGTGTGTGAACACAAGGATTATTAAAAAATATTATGGTATTAAAGGGTAAGTGGCCAAATTTTATGAACCATCTGCTTAGTAGGAGTTGATTCAATCTTTTCAAAGTTAGGAGCAATGTGAGAATGTGTAAAATTCAAAAGACATGGAAAAGATTTGAAGTGTTTATGGAGAATAACAGAACTATTTAATTATCAATTAATACAGCAGGGTTACCACATACTTGATAGCCATTAGTATGACTCTGTACCAGGAACCAAATCCTAGTCATGTACTCTGTCAGATGACATCATAGAAAATTGTAAGTATGTGGAGTGTTTATTGGTAGAAATAGGAATAATAGGATGGACATAAGAAAAATAAAAATATTGGTCTTGGTAAGTATCTGTTGAAATGATTAAATATGGATTAAATTATACTGAAATAATGAAGATAGAGCCTGTATAGTGACTGATATTTGTCAATGGGAGTCAATGCACTGGAAGTTTCATTGTGGTAGATAAATCTGGGCATGAGGAGCAATCATGTAAAGAAGCAAAACAAAACAAAAAAATAGGCTCTAACCACAAGCTCTGACCCCTGTTATTGATGTGACAAGTTACATTCCAGGGTAATACTAGGTATGATATTTAAAGCTCGAGAAATTGAAGCATGGCATATAGGCAAAGCAAAACTCAATTTCTAGCTTTGTCATTTTATAGCCATGTAATTTTTTCATGCTACTAAAATTTTCTGAACATCTGATCATGTCCTTTTTCATAAATAAACCCTAATCAATAAGGTTTTTTTTTTTTTTTCAGAATAATGTAAGTGAACCTATTACATTTAATACATCATTTCCCCCTTTTTTCTAGATTTCAGATACAAGGGGGTGTTTTCTTCTGTTTGTAATACATTATCATTTTGCCAATGAAATAAAATTATTAACAAAGTGTTAAGGGGGAGCTTATAGTTTATAAAAGATTAATGCAAGGATGTTTCAATTAAAGATCATTAATATTGGACAGGACTGCAGCAACCATTTTCCTAAATCATCAAATAGAGGAAATAGATACCTTTCTATACCCGTCCAGTTTTGTGGCACATGGCAGAACATTACAACCCTTATAATCTGTTACTTTCTGATGAAGGGAGTTTAAGGACTAGACATGGAGGATCGATGATATTGATACCTCAAATGATCTAAGTTCTTAATTTATTAACTCTGTCATGAATTGCATTTTTAATATTCATGAATGGTATCAAAGTATTTTGGGGACATATGTAAAAGTCAGGTTTCAGGGAGTGATATTTCTAGAAATCCCATGTGGGGAAACCAAAATGATTTGGGACAAGTATATACAAAAGGGCAGGAGTTGGGCAGAGCAAGAAGGGATTGAGTGTCCAGGGGACTGGTAAACAGCTAGTTCATAAACCAAAATTCCTTAAATCTGAAAAATTCCATAGTGTTTGTCTACATGTGGTGACCAAAATCCACATGTGGCCTGAGTTAGGGATACCTTTGCTTTGTAATCAAGGAGAAAATGTAAAATTCAGAACACTGTGGGCTAATTAACATATAAAACAATGGTTTTCATATTCATATTTATAATATATCTGTATAAATAACTTATTTATTAGCAACTAGAGCTATAGTCAACTCTTATTACATTGGGAGATGACAGTCTTCCCACTGTTTTTCTGAAGCACTTCCCACTGTTTTTCTGTGTATTTCTGTTGGTTGGTGCAGGTATACTTTCAAGTGAAAGTTAGTGTATTTATAACTTGTGGTTCTGGAAATTGTAGACAAGTCTTGAATCTCATGGCTTCTTACTCCATAGTTAGCATTGCCTGCTTTGTCCTCTGCCTGTTCCTGAGAGTGAAAAATCATAGGAACACAGCTGATCACCAAAGAGTTGACAATACATATCCTGGTGAGTAAGGAATTGTTTTTTCTACTGAAATTTCATCTCTGTTGCCAGAACATGGACAGATTTCTCCTATTACACTGTCTATTCTAAGTGCACTCAGTAGACATTCAAGGATCTGAGAATGACTCAAGTGTGCCCATTACTCTGGAATAATTATGATGGGTCAGCAACAGATTAAGAAATAATCTTCCAATATTTACACTAATTTGTTCCCAGTCTCCATTAAGGCTGTGTTCTCAGAGAAGAGAAGGAGCCCATGTCCTTGGTGGGGAAATATTTCATCATTAGCCTTGTAAGTGGTAGTAGTGGTTTTAGGATTGTGGTGACAACATGTGATAGAGATGAGTAAGAGCACAACTTGACACTCCAAACGGGAGGTAGATATTTGAGCAGATGCATTCAATCAATCCAGTGTTAAAGGTGCTGTGGTAAGTGTGGATAGTGTTCAGGGAGCACAAGAGAGGTTAAGCAAGGTATGTCATGAGAAATAATTTATTTTATCTAATGGTGAATATATTAAAGTGTATATAGATTTTTTTTTTATTTTGGAAAGATATTTGAATTTATCACCACCTTGTCCTTAATCAACAATTTCCCTCTTTGTAAATAATATTTGTGCAAATTTGATAAGTGGAAGCAATGAATAAGGGAATATTTTTCACTTGATTTAGGCTGTTCATAGAGGAAAAGAAGTTTAGTAGTTACAGCAAAACTTTAGATTCAGTGAAAATTGTTCAAGAACTGGTCAGACCAGAGCACATTAAGAGGGTAACTCGGTCTTTTATCTGAGAATCAAGGAAAAGATAAGATAAAAACTGATAATCAGGATTTGGAGGTCTAAAGTAAAATTGAGTATGGCCTCTTAGAGTCAGGAAGAGTCAGGCCAGGATTGTAAGAGTGTATAGCATTTTTCAAGTGTCCCTGACTTCTGCTATTAGACTGCATCAACTTATCTCTTATAATCACACCACAACTCATGTGATATTGCTTTATAATGGAATATTATGTATTCAGCATGTGAATATCTCTGTAAGTATATCTACTATATAGATACTAGATCATCATTCCTAATATTCTGACTGGAATTTCAAAGATAATTTGAACTTTCTCTCCACATAGCCCATCCATTAATAGGATGCCATCTAACTCATCTTACTGTGATTTTACTGTGGATAGTTCTGTCAGAATTTCAATGTCTCTATTGTTTAAGGTATCAGTGACCTTCAAAGGTGTAGCTATAGACTTCACTCAGGAAGAGTGGGACTTGATGGACAAAATCCAGAGAAAGTTGTTGAGAGAAGGGACACTGGAACCTAACAATCACCAGGTTTCTATTGATGAAGCTCTGAAATTCTATCATCTATCTATCTATCTATCTATCTATCTATCTATCTATCTATCTATC